>CM059259.1:41787396-42012790 GCA_030347555.1 Lablab purpureus
CATTTCCTTAGCCATAAAAATTCGAGCCCTTTACAAATTGAATAAAGAGATGTATCAATTCACATTGAATGTGATAACCACATATGGAGAGTTTACTTCAAAAGAATGAGGAGGCTTTGCAAAGTATAAGGATTAAGTACCGGAAGGATCTCCAAAATTTGCAGGAACAATAGAAAGCTGATCTATAGGCATTATAAGACAAAATCAGTATTCACTTATTAGTCCATAATTTCGAGCAAGTAGGTGAGGCACGACCAAGAGTAGAAGTGAAGACCATTGCTGGCTTGACAACATCGTAATGCAGGGAACCTTCACCAAGGCAAAATGTTTGTCATCAATCAGAACAACGTCAACCACAATGAAACCGACAAGAAGGGAGTCACCTCCTTGCAAACGGCTAGAAGAGACCAATTATATACAGTTAAAAATAAAAGGTACCCTTTCAACCCTTTACTCCCGAGACAATTAACGTACCTCTCTCGTTCAAGCTAAAGATTCCCAACCTATACAAGTATGATAGATCAACAAACCTAGTATGACTTAAGAAAACCTCTTCTCAAGGGATCTGACTATCCATTGTCAACTTTTAACCGAATCGACTTTACAGTGATATTACTCTCTACCTCGAAACTCCATAGACTCTTTCAGAACCTTTTGCGTGAGGTTCACAGTCCGATTTGCCGACTGCTCATCGTTAATTCGGCATCTTTGCATAATGTGATCCAAGAGAAAAGTGAACCACTTAGATAATACATGGCTCGGTTTGCTAAAGCGTGCTTAGGAATACTCAATACACATCCTACGATTTCAATGCATGCCTTTATGGTCGAGCTTTGTCCAAATAAGTTTCTTGACACACTCTTTGTTAATCCTCCAAATGATATGGATGCCCTAAGAATCCAGAATCCAAGAAGCAAGATAACATTAAAGAGAATTTGGAAATGCGAAAAAGGTTGATAAAGTTGTCATCCAAAATAACCAAACATACACTTTTAAAAGAATATGGGAAGAGAGATTTGAAAAATGTACTCCTTTGAATACTAGCAAAGAGACCATCCTCGGAGAGGCCTTTAACCTAGAACTAATACTTCTACCTCCACCAATGTCGTCACCCAAATTTGTTGACCTAGGTTGAAAATGCATTTTCATCATAATACAGGTCATACAATTGAGGAGTGCATGAAGGTACGAGACCTCATTGAAGAACTTATTAGATATGGTGCCCTTGCACATTTTATCCTAAGGCACACAAAGTGGTGAAGGCCACAACAGAGGCCAAAATGGATGACGAGGTGACAGAGGTAGAGGATTCTTAGGAGGCCAACATGGACGTGGACGAGGATATCACAGAGATCAAACTCCATAACCTGCAAAACCAAATCATGATCATGATAATGCACAACAAAATCCAAAAGAGGTCGGATGCACCATAAATACAATTGTTGGTGGCTTCACAGGAGGAGGTAGTACTAGTTCGACCAGAATGAGACATCTCAAAAGTGTCAACCCTGTGAATACTCTAACTCGAAGGTCAATGTCCAACATCACCTTTATAGACGAAGACTTGTATTCCCATAATCCTAATTCTGCAACTATAGATAATTGGAGAGTTAAGAAAATCTTGATAGATAAAGGAAGCTTGACCGATATATTATACTGGTCAACATTCATGAAGCTTGACTGATATATTATACTGGTCAACATTCATGAAGCTTGACCGATATATTATACTGGTCAACATTCATGAAGCTTGACATTTCTCTATCCTTTTTAGTAAGAACAAGTAGATTGATTCAAATTTGTTAAGTGATTTATTAGACTAGGTTGAGTTAGATAGATCTAGTGTTTCTTTTACAACTTTATTATTAAATTTCCCAATCTTAGAAATAATATATATTATTTTGCAAACTTATCGTTAATATGTTGAAAAAAATTGAACTAATTCTTATAATAATTTATTGTGTACTAAGTGTTAAATTGAATCCATGAATAATGTAAGAATTGTGCAAATTGAATTGTGAATCACACACCTAACAAAGATGAATAGTAGAAAATTGAATTGGTAAACAAAGTTTAAGATTGAACTGCTCTAAAAACACATGACAATTGATTTTATTTTCATACTTTTACCACTTTTATATATGAAAATGAATATATTAAAATAAAAAAATTGATTTTTTCAAAACTTACGAGTAAGTTAAAAATAAAAAAAGATAAATAAACTATATAAAAATTATTTTACAAATTAATCCATATATATATATATATATATGTTAGTTTTAATTCATGGAAAAATAATTTTAATTTTTTTTATCTTTCTCTCTTAGAACATGTTTGTAGATAAGTTCATCTAAATAGATCCTAATCTAATTTGTATAAATTCTCTTACATAGTTTTTCGAAAATTTTATTTTATAATTTATGTATGAGTTATTTTTAATTTATAGATTTTTGTTTTTACTTTCCTAGTTTAGAAGTGTTTGTGGTGAATCTGTCAAAGTATGTCATAAAACTAACAGTGATGATTAATTACGTCCTTAAATGTGTGAGGAAGAATGTCGATTTATTTAGTCTTTGAAAGAGACTTTCGTGATGTTTAGTTGGGCTGCCATTAAGAGATTGAGATTTTGTGGAAGATAATTTGGATTCAGGTAATCTGAAAATGTTTTCAGAATGTAAAATCTGGATTATAAAATTTGAAAATTAATTTTAATTTTTAAATTGTATATTTCAAATACTAAAATTAACTTTTACGGTAAATATAGATATCAAAGTATGTTTCATATTAAATTTTCATAAATTCTAAATTCTAAATTTTAAGTCTTAAATTTTAAAATAAAAAATAATTTTAAAATTTAAAATATTATAGAAATAAAGGATGAAATTATTTGAGTGTAGAAAGAATCAGGCATTGAAGGCTGAAATTTGCCTTTTTTGTTGTGGGCCTTGCTGTTTGTTTATTTGCCCAAAGCCAATACTTCTTACATTCTACAATAAGGCTTTTGCTTCTTGCAACCCATACTTTTTGAAAAGCTAAAAAATAATTGAAATCTTAAGGAATAAACATATATTTTAAGGTTGTCGTTTAGAATAAGAAAAGAGAATCTTGATAAGAGGGTTGGCGTGAAGTAACATCCAGGTTGGTGACTACGTGCCTGGGGAACACAATCTTTGTGTCTGCATTCACCATCACGTGTCTCTCCCACACAACCAAAAACAAATTACCGCTGGGCTAATTTTAGATAATATTTTGTACTCCTCTGTTTTATAATAGTGATTTTAGAAAAATGATTTTGTTTTTTTTATTTGTCATTTATAGAGTTTAAAGTTGCATTAATTATTTTTTACCAATTATATTTTTATTTTTGAAAATATCAATAACAATAAATTATTTCTTTTATGAGATTTTAAGTCACCTATTGCTTATACTCTTATAAACAATGTAGTTAAAATCGAGATTATATTTAAAATCGTCAAGGGTTCACAAAATCGTAAATCATGAAATCATAATACGGATAGTTGATTTTACTTTCTACAAATTTTGTTAAAATGACATCAACTTATAAATGAACTGGACGTGCAAAACAAAGTTATAAAGAATAAGACCGAGTTTTAATTTTTTTTTAGAAAAAGAAAAAATTTAATTTTTAATTCTTTTTTAGAAAAAGAAAAATTTTAATTTTTAATTTTTTTTAGAAAAAGAAAAATTTTAATTTTTAATTTTTTTATTAGGCTTAAAAAGTTCAAAGATTGTTTAACGTTTAAAAAAGTGAAAACAATCATCTTAATTAAATATTAAAATAATCTTAAAAAAAACTGTTCAGCTCCTAAATTAATGGGAACAATATTACTAAATATTAAAAACCATTAAAAAATTAAAAACTGTTCACCTCCTACATTAGTGGAACAATGCTCAAGGTTAACTAGTTAAAAACCATTGAAAGGAATAGGAACAATGCTCAATGTTAAAGAAATTAAAACCCATTAAAAAAAAATTAAAACCCATTAAAATAAAATTAAAACACATCTACTACCTGCATTTGTGAAAACTTTAAAATCTACGATACTAGGTTTTTTTTTTTTTCGATTTTCCTCTACGATTTAACCGGTTACACTGTATTACGATTATAAGTATACTCTAACACAAAATTGAAATAAAAATCGTACGATCTTACAATTTTACGAGTAAAATCTCGATTTTGACTACATTTGCTTATAAACCAATTACTTAATAAATTTCCACCTTTTCATCTACCTTCTTCTTAATCAATAAAATGTATTTAATTTTTAAAGAAAGAAGGCGTTAGAGTGAAAATTATAAAGAAAATGGAAAGAAAAATTGATACTTACACAAAAAAATAAGACAGAAAAGAGAGTTAAAGAACTTATTTGATAACACAAAAGATGATATTAACAAAGTAATTGAAAATTCTCTTGAAGTTGAAGAGTGATTCAATATATAGAGTGAAACTAAGAGTGATATCAAATTTTTGTAAGAACAAAAATATTCTTCAAATTTTTTAAATCAATATTTCTGGTGGTGAAAATTTTAAAATTAAAAGTTATAGAAGAAAATTTATTTTAATAGAAATGAGAAAAAAATGTTTCAGAATTGTTGAGAATAGGATTTTTAAGGTGCAAATAGTAAAACTTATTTTTAAGTAAAACTTATATAGATTAAAAATTTATTGTAAATAGTAAAACTTATTTTTAAGTAATAAGCTCTTCTGAAAATAGGATTGCTCGTTAAGACAAAAATTGAAGAAGTTTGTTGTAATGGTGAATGGTGTTTTTATTTTCATAAAAGAAGCTTATGCAAAAAATAGAATTTGTATAAATTGAAGAAGAATGAGTTAAAGAAAAAAAAAACTCAAATACTACACAATACTAAAATGTATATACCAATATCATTAAAATAATTAAACTAGCCAAACTTTATTAATAATAAAAGTAGTTCAAATGGTTTCGATCCATTTAATTATGTGCACAAAACAAAATGTATAAATAAAAGTCACATAGTAGTATGGGTGGTAAAGTGAGTTGGGTCTGGCCGATCGGCTCGCCAACCCGATAGCATATAGGCGAGACAGGTTAGTATTTTAAACCCGCCAATCCGGCCCGTCTAGTCTGCCAACCTGTTGGGTCACGAGTGGCGGTGGCGGGCGAGCCAACCTGACCGTGCCTGCAAAAAAAAATATACTTGCACTTTTAAGATGTCATGTCACTATATATATCTTTAATATATTGTTGTAATTACAAAAATTTATTTAAATTGAATACAAACAAAATAACTATAAAGAAAAAAAAGTCTAACTTAAAATCAAAGATCCAAAAATTAAAAAAAACAAAAAAAAATTAAAAAAATACAAAAAAAAAAAAAATTAAAAATTTTAACCTTTATCATTATGAATTTGGCGGAACGGGTCATTTTTTACGAACTCACGGTGGAAGGGGTCTAAAGCCACCCCTACATAGTAGGCGTCATTCTTTACCATCAATATAGCTTTAATATTTATTATTTATTTCTAAATAATCTGTAATGTTCTTTTTGAGTTTATATAAAAATTACATTAATTTAATGAATTTGGAATATTGTGTCTGTATTAGATTGGAGTAATTCTTAAAAGTTTATCATATATTATTACACAATCTTAATCTCAATCTTAGTTCCCCCAATGATGTCTGTATCTGTTGGTTCATTAATGGAAGAGAGAAACTTAATTCTGCTGCACAAATCTTGGGAATAGGACCCACAATCACTTCTTCATTTTCAGTCACACTCCACTATGCATGACCCTCTCTCTCATTCATTCATTCATTTCACATCATCACACACACCACCCAACTTTTACCTGCTTCTGTGACATAAATTCATCTCCATTTCTTCATCAATATCTCAAAGATTAATTTGTATTTATAAAAGAGTAATTTAAACATAGG
Source organism: Lablab purpureus (assembly GCA_030347555.1). Classification (NCBI taxonomy): domain Eukaryota; kingdom Viridiplantae; phylum Streptophyta; class Magnoliopsida; order Fabales; family Fabaceae; genus Lablab; species Lablab purpureus. Next base: position 41,793,336 of record CM059259.1, read on the forward strand.
TTAATGTCCTTAACATATGCATTAATTATTTATTAATATATAAAATGGTTTAAATTAATTAATGTTTTACTGCTTTTTCATTTAATTAAATTCATATATTATTATTTTATATTTCGATATTTTTATTTTATTTTTTTATTTTTCTTTATATAATAAATAGTGGTAAGTAGAGTTTAATAGTATAATATATCAATAATTTTTTTTATTAATTTATATTTAATTTTTATTAAAGTTTTAAATTAAAATTATTTTATTAAAAATATATTATTTTATTAGAATATACCGTATAATTGTAAAGTTATAAGAAGAAAAGTAAAATAATAATTAAAAGAGAGAAATTAAGTAAATAATTAATTATATAATAATAAAATAAAGAGTAATAATTAATATATGATAATGTAGGTTAGTCAAACCAATTTTAAACATATACAAAATCTTTTTATCAGTTAAATGTTAATTTAACTTTTACATTTTTATTTGAGTTTCGAATGAGAAAAATTATTGTAGTGAATTTTTGAAAGAGATGGTTCTTTGTGAGTTTGAGTCTTATTTTATTTCCTTGAAATTAAGTGATATTATTTTATAATAAATTTTATAAATATCTTTGAATGACTAGTATGTATTGTTCTTCATTTTGAGTCTGTTCTATTTTGTCTTTTAATTAATATTTATTTATTTTTTTTTCTTTCAATTTTATGTATATTTATGGTGATCACAATAGAGTTTTTATTAACCTATAATGTATAAAGAATTAAAATCCTACTTCAATCATATCTTAAAAACTAAATTATATGTTAATTTTTGTTTGAGTAATTTCAATTTTTATAAATAAATATTTTTTTTTACCATGGCATAATTCTTAATTCTAGAAAAGCTAATTGAATTTGTTGATCATCATTTATATTATATACATTAAAATTTTAGTCTATTTTAACTTTTTTTTAATCATTTATGTCAAAAAATATTACGTGATGTTTTTCTTCTTTTTCTGTGTCTCTTTGCTTCTATCTTTTTCTTATTGTCTTCTTTCTTAGTGAGTAACCTTTTTTCTCATGACTACTTTTCGTTGGAAAATTTTAATTAGGGAATGAGTACTTCTTTTCTATGAGTTTTTTCTTTTTTTATATATAACTTAACTTTATCATTTTTATTTATGAGACTTTACTTTCACTCCTAGCACTTTTTTCACTGATCTTTTAATTTCAACCTTATATATTATCACTCATAGAAAGTGGAGGAGATGGTAATCTTAACACTATACCTAAAATTAAAAAAAATGAAAACTAACTAAATACAAATTTAGCAAGTTACAAAAAAGAAAATAATATCCTTAAAAGTGTATAACTCTTGGCCTTAAGTTAGAATGTAAGAGATATATCACTTGAACCATAATATCGAATAAAATAGAAACAACTATACCAAAAAAACTAGGAGGTCAAAAGTAATACAAAACTTACAAAACAAAATTTGAGAAATTTGAAGACAAACTAAAAAGTACTAAATTAAGAATAGGATAAAACAAAAGAAATTAAATGATATAAAAAACAGAAGAAGACAAAGGTAAAACATTTTAAAGAAAAGAAAGTAATCTAACATAAATTAGAATTACTAATAAAGTTATTCAAACAAATTAGTTGTCATTTAAATTTAACATTATTTAAAGTAAAAAGATCAAGATAACACTATGTTAGAATCAATTTATCAAATATAATATGATCAACAATTAATTCTACATCTAAGTTTAGAATTTAAATTTCGTTTTATGTATTGTTGAGTTTTAAACTTAAACATTTTGTCTCATCTTGAATTTTCACCTTGTTACAATAGTTTCTGGTTTGAATATCACATCTTCTCTTAAATGAGTTTTTAATAAACATTATCCAAAATTCACCCATAAAGTAGATGGTTTGTGTAATGATCCTGAAAATAACTACTACTATCATCCTCGGTGCATAGTAATACTTTGTATTGACGAAATATAAAATATATGTATTATAATTGTATTCTCTATTACAAAAAGGAATTTTCAATGGTAAGGTATCCTCCAAAAACTACAGACATACAATTGATATGTATGATAATATAATCCTGTTTCCCGAATCTCTAGTGGAATCACTTGACAAAGCATGTGCTCCCGTGTATAGACATGATCATCGCGGGTTCCAAGACACGCTAGGGTAAACATCCATTTAATAACAATAATATTCATAAATAATTTAAAAATAAAGTATGAACAAAAATATCACAACAAACTAAATTCAATACCAAATATACCCATATTCCACATAACATAAAACACATATCATGACTCTCTTATGGAAGATTAAGACTTTTACACCAAAACTTACAAGCTACTATCTGTGGGTCACATTGTGATCGCCTACTATACTGGGTGTAGCGATTAGATAGTTATGACCCAAATCACCCTATCCACAGAGTACAATCATAAGCCCCATCAACTACTCTTAACGTATTTCATCTTGTAGTCTTGGACAAGTCTGCCAGTGACACCACCTAATATCTTAATCTACATGACCAGAACTACTAGTGAAACTTGAAACCTTATTAAATATGCTCAAGTATAACTTACCATACTACTATAATGTATCACCCACAATATCATGCATATACACATATTCATATCTCAATCATGTAATTCGTCTATAAGATTTCATCCCGAGTTTCATACGACCTACCACAACACTCCATTTATACTTTTATGAATTATTTTATTCATCGTTCTTTCTATATTTTTTACTTTTCTTCACATTTATCCGTTTTAGGCGGAGAGGATAAAACTATTGGTAATTTCCAAAATTACATAGGAACTAAAGGAAAAGCATTTACACTTGTCTTCTCCATCTAATTGTATTCAGCTTCTGAACTATGCAAAGCTAAAAAGAAGTCCCCAAAGTAACAAAACACTGAAAGTAACAATGACAACTTTTTATTCTCTTAAAATAAATTTTTGAATACATCACGTACACACTACAATAGTAAAAGTGTACAGAAATTGTTTAGTAAGTACACAACAAATACACAGTGAGTTAATCTTTTATACAAATCTCTCACTATAATAATCATTTTAAAAACTAAATTTTGACATGATTATATAGATAAATAAAATCAATTTTAGATAATTTAATTTTAAAATAATTTGTTTAAGAAAAACATGCTTAACTTATAATCAATTGAAAAATAAATAAAAGTCTGAAAATGCAGGTGACAGTAATAGAATAGTAAGATTGAGAGTAAGAAATAGGTAGAATTTAAAATGAATCCCAAGGCTCCAAAAGTTGTGCTGTGTCTTTTTCTCCATTTCTACTCTCTGAACACTTCTCTGTCTCTCAGACACTTCAAGGGAAGCAACAATGGCCACTCTTCTTCTCATCCTTCAACTTGGCCTTCTTCTCATTCTTCTCATCCCACCATCCCTCTCACTCCCACAAAACCTGCACCCAACCGACCTCACAGCCCTTCTCTCCATCAAGACCACCCTCACCGACCTCTCTCCCTCCAACCCCTTCTTCTCCACCTGGAACCTCACCGCCCCCGATCCCTGCTCCTCCTTCGCCGGCCTCACCTGCACCCTCCGCCGCGTCACCGCCCTCTCCCTCGGCGGCCCCACCTCCCTCCCCCTCGCCGGCACCCTCCCCGCCTCCCTCTCCCTCCTTACCGACTTGACTCAGCTCCTCCTCTCCCCCGGATTCGTCACCGGCCCCATCCCCCTCCAACTCGCCCACCTCACCAACCTCCGCGTCCTCTCCCTCCCCTCCAACCGCCTTACCGGCCCCATCCCCGTCGCGCTCTCCTCCCTCCGCCGCCTCCACACCCTCGACCTCAGCCGCAACCAGCTCTCCGGCTCACTCCCTCCGACCCTCACCGCCCTGCCCCAACTCAAAATCCTCATCCTCGCCTCCAACTCCCTCTCCGGCACCTTACCCAAAACCGTTAGCTCTCCGTTACTCCACCTCGACTTGAAAGACAACAAACTCACGGGACCGTTACCCTCCTCTCTCCCGTCATCTCTCCGTTATCTGTCGCTCTCACAGAACCTCATGTGGGGCCCTCTCCCCAACGGCCTTCAAACGCTCACCGACTTGGCTTTCCTCGACCTCAGTATGAACCGCTTCGCCGGGCCCATCCCGGCCCAATTGCTCTCCCTCCCGGCTCTCTCCAACGTTTTCTTACAACGGAACAATCTCTCTGGTGGGCTTGGGTCCGGGCCCGGGCCCGGACCCGGATCCACAGTCGATCTGAGTCATAATTCTCTGAGTGGAGAACTTTCCAATGTGCTGGAGGGAGTGGAGAGTTTGTTTTTGAACAATAACCGTTTTTCAGGAGAGGTTCCGGAGGAGTACGTGAACAGCGTGTGGCGCGGCAGCACCAGATTGCTGTACCTGCAGCATAATTACCTCACCGGGATTCCCCTGCGGGAGGGGGCGGTGCTGCCCGATACGGCGTCGTTGTGCGTGTCGTACAACTGCATGGTGCCGCCGCCCGCATCGGTCATGACGTGTCCGGCAAGCGCCGGCGGGGTTGTGGCGAGGCCGGAGGCGCAGTGCTCGAAGTTTAGCCATAAGGGTAACGGCGGAGGATAATTAATTGGATTAGATTGGTGGTGATGTTTGTTACTGTGTGCAACTACAACTGCGTCTCATTCACTGCACTTCAATGCTTGTGTTTTTTGTTTCTTGGTTTAATATTTTTTAAAGACTCCAATTGTTGAGCTTTATAATGTGAATTAGTGATATACTGTTTTAATCATCTATTCTTTTTATGAATTATTTTGTGTAAATTTGATATTTAATTTTTCATTATGCTTATTTTTGTATTCAAGGAAACTTTAGTTTTAAGGAATAAAATTTGAAAAGTTAAGTTATAAATAATTAAAAATAAGAAATTAAAATTGCGTCTAATAAAATTTAGATGACTAAGATTAAGATTAAATAAAAAGAAATTGAAGAAAAAAATTATAAATAATGAAAAAAATATAATTATGATAATAATGAATAACATTATAATTACATATATTTTAATAAATAAAATATATAACACTTAGACTTACAAAAGTATAAGCCAATTATTAAATAAAAAACTTACTTATTATTAGAAGAAAATTATAAATCATGACAAAAGTCTATTTAGATAAAAATATAAACCATTATTAGGATTGGGTTGCGGTTTGAGTCATGGAATACATATTTGATTTGATAATTGAAAGTTTTGGGATACATGTTTTGTTTTGAATGTAAAAAAATATTCAAAATGAGATTAATATAGGTTATGTTTAGAGATGAGAATATTATAGGATGGGTCATGCGGGTCTATTAATACGTGGAATACTTATCATGTAATTTTTAATTTTTTTAGTTATATAATATTATATATATATATATATATATATATATATGTTAAATATCATTAAATATTTTTACTTATTATTTTAATAATATCATATACTTTTTTATTTTTAATATTAAATATAATAAATAAAAATATCTTTAAAGAAAAAAAAAAGTGAAAAAAATTAAAAATACAGATAATAGTAAAATAAAAAATTATAAAGAAAGAAAATAAAGATATAAAATTTTTTTTTAACACATTATCAAAAATCATTATTTATAATAAGAACGAAATAAGTTTAAAGTTTTTCTTAAAAATAAAATATAATTTTGAAGAATAATTGAAAAAGTAAAAATATATTCAATCCTTACTTTTGTAAAATACATAATTTAAAAATAAAATAATATAAAAATTATTTACAAGAATTTATAAAATATAAAAATAAAATAAATCTAAAGTTTTTTTCAATAACAAAACACAATTTTAACAAATAATTAAAAAAATAAAAATATATTTAACTCTTACTTTCATAAAATACATAATTTAAAAATAAAATAATATAAAAATTTAATTTTTTTAATCTTTTAGTTTATATGATTGGATTCGCATATCCACGTACTTAAAATTATACTAGATGATGGATCAAGAGTTTTTAATCTGTAAATATAATTTTGGTTCATAAACATTGGGCCATAAAACATGAAAAGGACTTAAGGAGTTGATGTGGTTGAAAATAGAGAGTGGTCAAACACACTGAAAAGAGGAAACCTTTTAATCATTACTTTCACTTCCCATTGCTGCTTAGCTAATAATTACTACTGAATTTTCAGGTTTCAACTCTACGTCACCTACTGGTCCATAACAATTGACATGGACACATGCACATTAAAGTTATATAATATTTTACATTTTACTGCGTTGTATAAAACTTTATATTAGGAATATTTTGTAAAACATCAATAAGCAAAGGATACGAAATGAGGGAGTAAAAAACTCATGTAAAACACTATTAAAATGAGTGACGAATGATATAATTTTATTTTATATTAATACTTTTATTGATTATTTTTTTAGTTATTATTGTTTTCATGGGATTTTTAAGATAAAATGGATTTTTTTTAAATTACGACTGATGTTTGAATATATAAGTATTGAAGTTGGTAAAGATTAAGTTGAGATTTATTAGAAAGTTAATTTTAAATAATTTTTAGTGTTAGATTAGAGTTCTCATACGAAAAAAAACTGCTTCAAAAGAATTTTAACAATTTATAAAGCATTTTTTAATAGAGATATATACTTTAAGTTTCAGAAACTTGTAATTAATAGATTTTAGTTTTACAGGTAAATCGAATTATAGAATGAACGAGTTCTATAGTCTTGATCAATTTTAAGTCAATACGAATTATCGATTAAGGTTAAATTTATAATCATTCTTTTTAGGATAAAGTTTTTTTAGAGGTTGGTGTTTTGTAACTTTCTTTTTGGAGTTGAGTTTTATGACAAATGTCATGTTAGAAGGTCATTTCTCATGCATATTTATGAGAGTTTTAACTTTAATATGAGATGTTACATTTTTTGGGAAGCTAGCGTTTCTTTTTTCAAGACATGTTGTCTTAAGGTATAATGCTCAAGACTCACGTCATTTTGTGCTAAAAGACAAAAATGTTTAAATTTTTCGTCTTCTTTATATTTCAAGTGTATTATTTCGTTTCTTTGGTTACAGGAGTTGTTGGGGTTATTTCTCTCATTCTCGTTCATTTTTCGCCATTTCTTTTGTCATCCTCTTTTCATAGGTATGTTCTCATGACCTTTTATTCTTCCTTTTCTAATTCCTCCAATGGGGATAACCCTCTGGTAAGTATAGAGGTTGTCACAATTGGAGAGGAATCATTGTCCTTTACTCGCATTAACTATATTTTTTTGAAGGGGGATTTTGTGGAAGAACTTTCTTTTCTAACTCCTTTCACTGTGGCAATAGTGGCTCTTGCCACCAATTGTGGTGGCGACAACTAGTCCTTCTAAGGGGACTAAATGAAAAGCTCCTTCTTAAGGTTTAGAAATAGTATAGTTGTGCTTAGTTAAGCTAAAAAGGAAGGATGTGTGACTATCACGTGCATCTCTTTCAGAGGAAGTGTATGGAGGGGGTTTGAATTTCTGACGTTCTTGACATCTTTCTATGAAGGTGTGTGCATCATTTCAAAGTGTTGGCTAATAGTATTTTGATCTTAGAACTTGGGAGGCCATGTAGCAAGCTCTTGAGTGCATTTCACATATTCCCTTATGAAGCTTGACTAAGACATATTTGGCTTGATGTTCATCCAAGCATTTCAACAATGGAGATGACATACCTCTTTCGAAGAGTTTACATTTATACATAGTATAAAATGATGCTTTCCAGGAAATTTCTTGTTTTCCTTTGACTTATCAAATATCGTTGACCAAGAATTTGATGATGAAGGTCATATAAGTGATAGTGCTTGGATTTTTTTGTAGCACTTTTTCATAGTTTCAACTACTGAAAATTTTATATATTGCTTTAGTATTGCCAACTACTGACATCACTTATGTATTGCCAACTTTATACAAGACCAGACATTGCACAAACAGTGAGAGTGGTTAGTAGATTCATTACAAATATTGGTGGTGAGCACTGAAGTATTATTTAGAGGATCCTTAGATACATTAAAGGAAACTCAAGTGTTGCATCATGTTTCAAAGGATTAGAATTAGTTGTCAAAGGTTATGCTGATTTAGAGGTGATCTTAATAAAAGGAGATCTACTACTGGCTATGTGTTTACACTTGCAGGAGGGGTTGTAAGTGTGTTATTCAAGTTACAAAATGTTGTAGCTTTGTCTACTACAGAAGTTGAGTACATGGCAACTATTGAAGGATGCAAAGAAATTATGTGGATTCAGAGGTTGACAGAGGAACTCGGGTACAAACAACATAAGATTGTTGTGTATTATGACAGTTAGAGTGCCTTGCACATTGCAATAAAAAAACATAGGTATATGCTTCCATTTTGTTGGAGAAGTAGTAGAACAAAGAGGCACGGATATGAAAAGATTCACATAATGAAAACTTAGTAGATGCTATGACAAAGTTGGTTAGCACAAGCGAGTTTATCTGGGTTTGATCCTACTATGACCTATTGGAAAAATAAACAATATGAATGATAAAGAATAAATCATTGTGTGAGTATTTGATTAATTTAATCAAAATCTTCAAATGGGAGATTGTGAGAAAAGAAGTCCCTATTCGAGGGAAATATACTTTGGTGCTTACTTTTATTATTATAAAAGGAGCCGAATGTTCTCTTAGCAAATTGTCCCAAACTCGTTTTCCTTTTATTTTATATTACTTTAGTGTTTGAGAGAGAAATTAGTTTCCCCTTTAAGGTTCTCCTAATAGTTGTTTTTCCTATTTCCAGGAGAGGGTGTTGTTGTTTCCTCCTTAGAATTAGAGAGAAGAGTATTATAATTTTCTTTCCTATTAGTAAAATAACATGATTTCCTATTATTTGTTTTGTTTCTCTTTTTCATCTTTTATTTTAGTTGAGTTCTTATTTTGTTACTCTATTACTCTAGTACCCAATAGTGGTACCAAAACTTGGTTTCTAATTTTATTTTGCTGTTATTATTGCTAGAATAGTGTTGTATAAAAATCTTAGTATGCCTTTGGTATTTAAGTGTGTCTGCTAGTGACTCACCTCTTTTTCCTAAAAAACGTACCTGATATATTATTTCACGGTCTACCTTTGTTGTTCCAATAGGAAATACTATTCATACTGAGAAGTGCATAAATCGATTTTAAACCCATGACAACAAAATGAGACAAAGAAGTTCAACGGAAATAATTTCTTATTGAAGAAACTGAAGATGAAAACAATTTTTAGAAAAAACAATTTTGTACATGCAATTAAAAAAAAGATATCTCGACATCACAGTTCAAATGTAAAAGAAAATTAATAATATTGCTTTGCACTTAGTACTGACAGATGTTGTTTAGTCCAGCATTATAGAAAAAATTACTCTAAAAGAGTTTTCAGATACCCTCATCAAATTATGAGAATGAGTCACTTTACATGAAAATTTTCTTAAAGAGAAAACTTTATACTCTTCGAATAAGTGAGTTTACATTTTGGATATATCATATTAACCATCTAAACACATTATTTTCTTATGTTTTAACAACATATTTCAACATATTTAAAAATAAGTATGAAAAACTTTTACTTCATTTACTGGATTCATGTGATGAACTCATCATACTTATAGTTTGAAGATGTAGTGAAAGTTATTTTTGAAGAGAATTATGTGACACCCTCTACCCCACATGAGAATAAAAGTAACACATTTATAAGTAACTTTATAATTAATAAAATCTATAATAATAGTGTACATAGGGTAAAAGATTCACATTCACTAATAACATTACGTTATGTAAGATAAACCAACTAAAGTCTTAATTAAAAATAAATAAACAAAAGTTCTAATTTTCTAGTTCTATCCTGGTGTCACATATCCTATTAGAGCAGTCCCATGAACACTATATCAAACTGGAGATCACCTGCAATACAAAAGGAAAAACACGACAAGGAAACAAAGGGAATGAGAAATATCTCGCTCAGGTTGCAGTGTAAAACACTGCAGGATAGTTTCACAAAACAAATAATTAATCAATACTTAATCATATCCAAACATGAGAAACAAATTAATTTAACTTCAACAGTAATTATCCATAAGCTCAACATATCCATATCATAATTGCATCATATGCAATGCATGTCGTACCCGTATATACACTATGATGATGAATGCATGTGGCGCCAATCACATATCACACTTGACTGCAAAAACGATACACAATGATCTCACGTTATGATCTCACACTATGATCTCACATTATGATGCATGTGACGCCAATATCATATCACACTTGACTGCAAAAGCGATACACAATGATCTCACGTTATAATGCATGTTCACATAAGTCCATCTCACGTTATGATGCATGTTAAGGACTTCTTATACATTCATACACTTTTCCCTTCACACACATTTATAGTCACAATCACTTAGCACATGACTCTTATCATAATCAATGGATAAAACAATATAATAATATTCAATTAACACACATTATCCTTCATTCATCACTAAAACTATATCACCCTTAACTCATCCCCTTCATAGAGTATCACAAGAATTCTTAAGGTGTTCCAAAGCAATCACAACATCATCAAATTAAGAAATTATACATATTATTCTTCAATTCACATCATAAAGAGCCTATAAGAATAATTAGGAATCAAACAGAGATGAAAGAGGAAAACCCTCTTTCAAGAACACACCTGAAATAATGAATTGGGTCAAACAATCAAAATATTATCAAATTAAGAAATTACACATATTATTCTTCAATTCACATCATAAAGAACATACAAGAGTAATTAGGAATCAGAGATGAAAGAAGAAAATCCCTCTTTCAAGAACACACCCAAATTAAGGAATTGGGGGTCAATTCCATTACCCAATAGATATCCAACACCCCAAAGCGAGTTCTCACTCCTCCCTTACCTTTTTAATGTGCAGATGGTGCTCCCAATACTCTAAAATTTTCCTCTTGCTCTTCTCCTCCCTTGTTAAATAGAGAACAAAGAAGATAAAAATCCCAAATCAAGTTATTGTGCGAATTGAATATCTCTCTACACAGACTTTGTATCAACGATCCAACGTGTCATAATTAAGAACAGATGTGACGAACCCCTTGTTAAATTTCCAGTCCGATGTAACGGTGAACGAATGTGAAACAATAATTTTACCGTAGCAGCCCTATGAAAAAACGGGAATAACTTTTTCTTCCTATCTTTTGAAGTGTTGTTGTTCTAAAAGACCTAAAACTTTAATGTTTATTTAAATAAGACTTTATATTCTAAAATTAATTATTTTATAATTATGAACATGAATATTATATATTAAAATCATATAAAAAAGAACGTATATTAATTAAATTAAAAATCTTTAAAATTTCTTAAAAATAATTAATTAATCTTATAAAAATTGGGGTGTCACAAATTACTATAATTATCTTTTATAATTTAAAACTTGAATGTCTCACAAATGAAAGACAATTGATGAAATTAATTGCAAAGTTTGGACTCATGTATATGTTGAATATTATTTTTATTTTTTATACTTCTGATATGTACATTATGATATTTTTTGTTATTATATTAAAAAAATAAAGCATGAGAAGTAAATAAGGTATGGAAGTTGAATAGGAAAATGAAAATTTGCATTCAGACCAAGAAATACATCACATGGGCTATCATTAATCTATCACTTTGGACATTGACATTTACTTCAATTGAGGCAAAACTTTCTTCACTCTTCATAAAACACGTGTCAAATAGAATCAATTACAAAATACTGTTGGACCTTTCTCTTAGGTGGATTGAACCAATCTTACTTTTACTTTATTATTTATAGTAGGTTTAATAGATTTTTTTTTCAATTTTTTGAATTTTTCAATGTATTTTTTTTTATTTTTTTAATATAATTTTAGTTTTGATTAAAATCAATCAAGATCTTTTTCATTAAATTGGTGTGGATGTTATTAAAAGAATGATGATATGACACATAATAAAAAACATGTAAAAAAGAAAGGACAAATATTAGAATATTCTTTTATCTTTATTTTTTTCTTTTTTCTTTCTCTAACACGTGTATTGTACATTTGACACGTGTCCTATCATATGCAATATTATCACTCATTTAACATCGTTTACATCAATTTAATAGAAGAGATCATATTAATTAATTTTAATTAAAAGTAGAACTATATTAAAAAAATAATAGAAACACATAGTAAAAAACTAAACCCTTGTTCCTTTCCAGCGACGGAAAGTAAAAAAAAAAAGAAATATACAGATCTATTATGTTTCTTTCTAGTGATTTACGAAGAAATGAAAACATGGATTTACAAAAGTACTTCTTCACAAATATAAAAAGAAAAGCAAAAAAAAATGAAAGCCATTTGTCAAAATTAAAGTTATAATTTTATCCTTCCCTTTATACATTATCTATACTTTACTTTTTCTTTCTTAAAATTATTATACTTTTTTTTTAAATTTATATTTTATATGAATTAAAAATTCACAAAAATTATTATTATAAATATTATAATATTATGTTAAAATAATATATAAATATAAAATTAGTTATATTATAATAAAATATATAATCAAAGATAACATAATCAATTACCTTATAACATATAATACATCGATTAGCTTATATCATATAATCGATTATATATTGTAACCTAATCCATTACATTATCTAATAACTTATGTATGATTATATATTATTTTATAATATAGATTTAGTTATAATTATATAATAAAATAAAATTATAAAATATATTTAAAAAGTTATTTTAAATAAAATTTTAGTACTAAAAATAAAATTATAATAATAATAAATAAATAATAATACAAATAAATTTATATAATAATATTAGTAACAAAATAAAAAATTTATTAAAAAAATTTTAAATTAAATTTTTTATTAATAGTAATGATAATAAAATAAATTTATATTATTTCAATATTTAATGTTAAATATTTTTTTAATTTATTTAGTAAATTTGGTAATATTTTTAATTTATTTATTATTATTTATTAAATTTTTTTTTATATAAGTTGTTAATATTAATTTTAAATTTATTATTTTATTTAAGGATAAAATAGTGATTATAAAATTTTATCAATTATAAAGTTAATTTTAAATTATCATTTTAATCAAATTAATCATAAATTTTTACAATTTCTTTTTCATTTTTCATTATTTTTTCTTTAAAATAAACAATATCACTTTTCATACTTTTGTTTTAAATTTGTCTATTTTCAATCCCTCAAATTCTTCCTTTAAAAGAAACAAAACATAAAAGAATAAATAAAAATCCTATTAAACCAATGTTTTTCGAACTTAACAAAATCACGTGTAAAATTTAAAATAATGTAATGTTTTTAAAACATAAGAAAAATTTTTAAAATTTTAAAAGACCAGATATATTTATAATTGACATATTCAAGAGGTTCAATATGATTTACTTAATTTTTTTTATCCCATGATATTCATTTTCATCATACCGTTATTCATTGTAGAATACATTTTTAATACTTTAAAAACCTTATTTTAAAATAATTGAGAAGTGAGCTTAAAAACTTAATTTTGATTTTTTATATAGGATATTTTAAATATTTTATATCGATAATATATGTAAGTTTAACGATATATTATAACTACAAGAATTTCGATGTTAAAATAACATTGATTGGGACGATTTTTCCTACGCCCTCAACTTTTCTTTCTGTATCTCCAAAAATATTAAAATTTCAATATTGCCTTTATTTTATACTTTCGCTTTGTAGAATCTGGAAATCACTTTTTGGCTTCCGGTTTGTAGAATCTGGAAGTCATTTTTTGATTTCCGGTTTCTACAATTTGGAAGTCATTTTTTGACTTTCAGTTTTTACAATCTGGAAGTCAACTAATTTTTTGGCTTCCGGTCTGTATAAATCGGAAGCAAAAAAAAATTGCTTCCAGCTTGTATAGATCGGAAGTCATTTCGGATACTGGGAATGACTTCCAATCTGCATAACCCGAAATCATTCTCGCGATCTGAAATTACTTCAGTGCAGCACAAATCGGAAGCAAAAAAATTGCTTCCGGTTTGTCAGATCGGAAGTCATTTCTGGATACGGGAATGACTTCCGGTCTGTACAAACCAGAAGCACTTCAAAATTTTTTTGCTTCCGGCTTGTACAGACTGTAAGTCAATTTCTACTCCGTATTTGATTTGATTTCTGGTCTGTACACGCTGGAAGTCATTCTCTCAAACCAAAAAAACGCGAAAAGCACAAAACGAACCAACTTACTTGTGTTAGCACCGGTGTGCAATCGGAAGGCAGGGGCGGCTCAAGACTTTAGAAGGCCTAAAGCAAACTTAAAAAATGAGGCCTTTTTATTTACTAAAAAAATTTATGCTAAAATATATTATAATTTTATTTAAAATTTATTTTTCAAGCTTTTTGCGATGCAAAATTATTTATTAAATTATCATAATTAATTTCATTTAACATTTCTTTTTCAATAGATAATAAGGCTAATCCGTTTAATCTTTGTTGAGACATTTTTTATCTTAAATAAGTTTTTATTATCTTTAGTTTTGAAAAACTCCTTTCAGCTGAGGCAACTGATACTGGAATTGTTAACATTATTCTATAAGCTATATATGCATTTGGAAAAGAATTTATTCTTTTTATATAATTAAGAATGTCAATTGGTTTATCATTTTCCAATCTTATAATTTCCTTTAAGATATTTAATTCTCAAAATAAATCCAATGCATCAAGATCCAATAAATTATCATGTTTCAAAGATTTTTCAAGATTTAAACATTTTTCTTTCAAAAGTATAGAGTCTAATGACTTTAATTTTTTAACACTAAATAAAAAACCAAAAATATTTTCATATATTTTAAAACAATAAAACCTGGTTCTAGTTGTCAAGAAAGTAGTTTGATCGTAGATTCGTAATATCTTGAAGACTCAAGTCTCTTTCTCTTCTTTAGTAAGTGTTCAAATTTAATTTCCAAATTTCAACCTTTTCATAAACCTGCACAGTTTATTTTGAGATTAATCATTAGTAACACAATTGAAAAGATCAATCACAATCACTGTAACATGATAATATAAAATTTCTACCATTTATAAACCATTTAATATAAAATAAACTACAGTTCTTTAATATACTACACACATATAATATATATATATATATATATATATATTATCATCACATCAAATAATATTCTCATAAATTCAATTCAAACATGCAAGCTTAACCCTTAAGAACAGAGGAATAGAAAAAGAAAGGACATTGAGAGAGACAAAACTTACCTGAAACTGAAGTTTATTGGGTAGAAATACTCTTCTCCCTCTCTAGATCACAGTTGTGGATTTTGATTTTGAAAAAGATGATTGAAGATTGCAAATTTGGAAGAGAGAAATTAGAGCTTCTCTAAAATTAGGGTTGGAAATGAAAAGTCACAGGAAGAGAAAAGAAGAAGATAGAAATCAATTGGTAAGATAATAGAGATAAAAAAGTTCTGAATCTTTTTTAGTTATTAGTATTAACTAACAAATCTCTTTTTTCTAAAGAAAATTATGATTTATTGAGAAGAGTGTTTATCTCATTAAATATTATTTTTAGTTTCAATAAAAATTAACAAAAAATCACAATATTTTAATTAAATTTTAGTCTTAAACATAATTTTATAATTAATTTAATAGGGTATATTAGTACTTAAAAAAAAATTTGGAGGCCTTTTTTTTTTGGGGGCCTAAAGCAAGTGCTTTACTTGCTTGGCCCTTAAGCCACCCCTGTCCGAAGGGCTTGCTTCTCACCATCAAATGCAACAACAAGGAGGAGGAGAGAGACAAAATACAAGAAAAAGAAGATGGAGAGAGAGCATGCCGGAACTGGAAGAGAATGCGAAAGGTAAGAGAAGAAAGATGGATGCATATGATTTAGGGTTGGAGGATATTTTGATAATTCCATTATGCGCTTGGGGGTGGAAAGAGAAATATATGGTGGTGCCGGAAGAATCTACCTATTGATTGATATGCAAACTTGATGTTGAGTCAAATATAATAAAAAAATGTCATTTTTACATTGATTATTTATCAATATTAATTTAGAAAGTGAGTATATGATATTAATTCAATATACAATTTCTAGATATATAATTGATATTGAAAATGTTATTTTAATAATAATAGTTTGATATATTTCTATAATTATTAAAAGACTGTATATAATAATTAAAGTATCAAATATACAATTTTTTAATTAAATTTAGAAAATTTTCTATATTAATTGTAAGAGAATAAATATGATGAAATATTTCATTCCGAAAGGATAAAAAAATTTCTAAATAATTGGATTTTTTTTAGATTGAATACCGTTATTAATTCATGATCTAACATGTAAAAAATAAATCTTCATCCTTGATTCTACTTGGTGAGGTATGAATGAAAATAAATATAATAATTTTTTCTAAAATTGTCATTAAATTATATATTACAACACTTTTTCCTTTAAACAATATTCAATATGTTTCCAGGTATTAAATTATTGTTTAAAAATGACAATGATAACTCTTTTGTAAGTATAATTTTTTTTAACTTTATACACAGTAAATTTTAAATTGTCTTTTAAAAATGAATAAACTACATTAAAAAAGTGTTAGGCTAAAATAATAAAAATGTAGTTTCTTTCTAACTTAAAATAATAAAAATTCATTTTTATAATATAAGTCATGAACACTGTAGACTACAAGTTGTTAACCGTAGATGTTTTAAATCACGAATTTTAGTTGTGTTTTTCTTACATGAATGATTTGTTTCAAGCTTTATTTTTTTGGTGTCAATGAAGTTGGGATTAATAATGTCTTTTTCAATACCACTGTAATATGAAAATAGTATGAGTTGGAATTCTATATCCAAAAAAAATAATAAGTTAAACATTATATAAATTAAAAAATTTATAAATTTATTATTTTAAGATTTTAAGTTAAAAATAATGTTATGAATGTTTGTAACATATTTTCTTTTCTAAATTTCTCATCATCTAATGTATGTTATGATCCCTAAACAATAAAAAAACTTATAAAAAATATATAATATTTCATGATTTTTGATACTCAATCTACTTTATGTTTATAGTCTTCTGAAAATTCTTTTACTATAAAAAAATATATTCTAAGACTTTTTGATGAAAAAAGTTATGATATTTTTAATTTTTTTAGTTAACTCTAAAAAGTTTTTTATTATTTTTTTATTAAATCAAGTGATTCAAAATTATTTTATTTATAATAAAAGTAGTGCTTAGAAAATATCAATTCAAAATTCTATAACTACAATTATAATATAAAAATTAATTGTGTGAATATAATAAAAGGTTTAGGTGAGCACATTGATAGCGACTTACATCAATATAATATATCCATGTACCCATAAATTCTAATAGAATATGATATTATAAATATATCATATTAATATAATATGTGAATATTCTATTAGTTCTAACATGAACAAATGTGATATATGAGCCAATTAATTATACAGCTGTGACTATGTCACTTATAGCTATCTTATTTTATTCTTTTGTTTTATTTGTATTATTTATATTTTGTTGTAAATCATAAATATACAATTTTAATCTTTCACATCTTAATTGTGGCAATTGAGTTTCTTAACATTTCAAATTATATAATTTTAATCTTTGTATCAATTAGAAATTTTTATAGAAAAATACTAGAAATTTAATATCAACAAAACATAAACAAATTATATAAAAAAAAATTCACATCACTTCGACACAAAATTTAAATTCTTAACATAATACCAACTACAAAACATAAAACATAAATGGCAAGTGTACAATTGTCCAACCCACTTGAAAAATTTTGAATAATGAAAAAGATATTATATATAGTTAGACAAAAACACACACAATTTGGCCAGAAAAGAAAAAGAAATGGCATACCTGTAATAGTAACAGAACTAGTTTCCTTAATAAGAAGTTGAAATGAAGGCATAGCACATTGATTACACATCAATAATAATAAATAACACATCTGCTTGATAAAGTTAACCCCATCTATCTAATCTTCCATTTTGATTCTTGTCTCTACCAATTTGGTTGCACTCTTAACTTGAAATCATAAAAATGATATCATGTGGTGGGCATGCAAATTAGTTAAGTGAGATGGATATAATATAAAATTAAATATGTTCTTAGTCCCTGAATTATTTGTTCAAATTGTGTTTTATTTATGGGACAAATTTTGGATCTATTTCGTCCTTATACTTTATAAACAAATGTAAACAATTCTCGATGACAAATAAAATCATCTTTAAAAAGAGAGGAAAATAGGAAAATAAGAAGAAATAAAAGGAAAAAGAATAAAAGAAACTTAAGAGATGGATAATACTAAAGTAGAAAACTATAAAAAAAAAAATAATAAAAATAAAAATAAAGTCTGATACATCATCAAAAATAATTTACATATATTTATAAAGTATAAGAACGAAATAAGTCCAAAGTTTGTTTCAGAAACGAAACACAATTTTAACAAATAATTCAAGAATTAAAAACGTATTTACCCGTATAATGTAAAATAAGAAAAAAAAATGATAAGATTAATGTGGTTGTGGTTGTGAACATGCACCACTCTAATTTTCTTCCATTTTCGATTCTCTTAGCAAATACTTGACGTGGTCTTTTCCAGGAATGCTCTTAGCAACCACAAGTTTGAATTTCATCTATTATTAGGCCATATTTGATGGGCCCAGATAATCATTAGTCCAAGACAAATTCAAAATACTTTATTCAATTCGTACGTACGTATGTTAAATGTTTGCATATGCATAAATTAGTACTGAGAATAGAATGTTTCTATACCTAAACGGATGATAAAAAATTCAAATAGTTAAATTCAATCTATATTAATCTAAATTCATATTACCTAAATTTATTTTAAATTCAAATTTTAATCAATTTTTTTAAATTTAAATTTATATTTTTGAATTTTAAATTCATTTTATAATTAAATTTAGAATAGATAATTTTTTGGATTTTAAAAATTTAAAATAAGATGTTTTTTAATTGTTTCAAGTTATAAAATATTATATTGAGCAAAAATTCAAATCGAATAAAGTTAGTTCAAATTCAAAATTAAGCATAATTGACATAGATCCCAATCGACTCTACGTAATTGTTGATTCTTGAAAAATAAGTTCTAATTTATATTAATTATTAATTGTACATTTTGGTTTGATCTCAATAACAATACACAAGTAAATATTTTCTTTTATTTTTTTATAAGATATATAATATACGTTATTTGTTGTGAAAATGAAAAGATCATAATTTGAATATCTTCTATAATAATTAACCTCCATATAGTTTGATATTGGGGTTGAACTTTTATACCATGATTAATGGTATTATCAAGCCAATCACAATTAAATATTACTAATTCTTTGGTTGGTTCTCCTTAAGTGTTCTTTAGCAATACTGTTATAGTATTTTTTTTTTCATAGGTCCTTCGTTATCACCCTTCACACAAGCTTTACAATTGTTTGTTGTTTTACTAATACTCCACTCTTTTGTGTGAAACTTGAAATCATTGAAAAAGTATATGGACCATATATAAACCTTTTTTGTGGGTCATGTCAACTGATGCACATATTTATTTTGTACTATTTATATCATGAACATATAAATAACAAATACAAATATCATTAATTTTCAAAATTAATAAGATTAGGTGGGAGAAATTATATGATACTTACATGTTTGAAACCAAAATGGAAATTTAGATGCAATTCTCCTGTTAATATTAATTCTACTTATATTTGGATCAGGTACTTTAAATGTTACATAAAGTATATGCCATTATATACATTTTTATATACCGTAAAATTATTAATAAAATAAAGTAATGAAATACAAAATTAAACTACTTACTCAATAAATATAAATATAAAACAACTGAATCTTTTTTAACTCTTACAAATTTTTACTCAACGACCAATATTTTTTTATCAGCAAAGAAAAATTTACAAATAAAAGAGATATTTGGGATGTCCTAACTCATTTACAAAGAAACAAAAATATATACAAAGCAAGTCTTGAAAGACTTGTTCCATCAAGAATCAAATCCTTAATCACCGTTCCTACACTAATCTATAAAATTGCAAGATGAAAGTTTATTAGATTCAAATTCCTAACATTTTTATCACCATAAGAAAGAAGATACATATTACAACATTATACTATCCCTATACCTAACCTTCAAGATAACATAGATGAATAAAAAAAATTGTCCATTCATGATCTACATACAAATCATAACTTAAACCCACAATAATAACAGGTGTTGGCTTGTTTACAAACATGATAAAAAAACTTATAAATTTTTTTGACTCACATCATTTTGACCTCCAAAATCATTTTAACAAACTTTAGTTCTTATTGATTGAAATGAGATTCAAAATAATATGAACAAATATGAGAAGTCTCTACATGATATTTGTTTTTAACCATTGGATTCAACCTATTCAAATACCTATCTAAAACCATGTTATTAACTACTAAACTCATAAATAAAATATAAATTTTGTAAATTAAATGAAGTAAACAATTACCTCTCAAGTGGATACATTCATTCTTATTGAACAAGATCACCCACTCTTACGTCATAAGATAGATATTACTACTACAAATAAACATATTTTTTGCTAATTTTGTTTGAATTTCTTTTCTTAAAAAATACTTGTAAATTCTTATACAAATAATAGTTTGCAAAAGCTTGTTGCCAATTATTTTGCCAAAACTTTTAATAGAAAATTTCTGCCACTACATATGCTTATTTTAGATTTTTGTTAGAGCCTGTGACTTAAAAATGGTAGGCATTTTTAGAAAATTGTAAATTTTTTCTAAAAGAAGTTCTACAAATAAATTTTAATAATGTTTTAATAAATTTGGCACGAAATTTGTCATTGTGATTTTTAATATTTATTTTAATTAAAGTGGTTATGAATATCTCATTAAATTTCTTGTATTATTCTATGTATTTAGATACGTGAGAATTTTAAGAAAAAGTAATTTAAATATTTATTTAATAAAAGTATTATAATTTTTTTTATAAATATTTCTTTATGAATTTCAATATTAAAAGTTATCATAATAAAAAATATTATAAATTACATTATTAATATGTTTATATAAATACAGTAGTATACCAGATATTTTTGAGCTAACATTATTTCATATTAAATAAATCAGAAAAAGATAAATAATAAATAATCTGAAATAGTGCTATATATTATTTTTAATTTTATTAAATTAAATATAATGTATTAAAATATGATAGTCGTTATAGTTAACAGTTTTTTTTTAAGCTAGACTTATTATCTTTGGCATATTCTCTTCCCTCTCCAAATTCTCTTTGGAAAATCGAAACCATCACCAATGCACCGGAGAGTATTTAAGTCTTTTTACGTTCATTGTTCTTTCAACATTATTTTTGTAGATATAAATTTATGTATCTTGAAAGAACAAATATAAATTTATGTCAGAATCATAGCAAACAGACATAAATTTTTTCGACGTAAATTTGTGTCAAACAACATGAACACCGATGCATCATATTACATTTTTCAAATAAAAAAAGAGGACAAAATTTACATCGAGGGATACACATCCCGACGTAATTTTATGTTCGATGATACAAGTTCAGACGTAAATTTACGTCGGATGGTGTGAGGTTCGACGTAAATTTTACTCTTTTTTTAAAAAAGTGTGAGTAGGTTTTAACTCCTAACCATAACCTGCAATTACATAAACTTGGACATTTAAGAGTAGAAATATTGACAGTCCAAATTACAAATTTACATTGTCATCAATACCATTAAAGAACACATCATATACACTTAAAATTATTATCTATACAATTAAACAACAAAAATTAAATCCTATACAATACATACAAAACCTAACTAAAACTAATCACATATCAACCTAATTAAGTAATTTCCCTAGAAACTAAACGCTATATGCTTTGAAAGAAGAAGTCTGCCCATTGCTCCCTTATGTTTGCGATTTCATTTTTGGACAATGGGGATTTATCTTCAAAGTACTGAAACATGAATGTGGTTGTTGTTAAAATTCAAGACTCATAAAATTAAGAAATTATAAAAGGATGTTTAATTGAATTATCTGCGTCCAATTATCAGTAATATCCGTGCAGACTATAACTCTCATCCAATACATGATGTAGTAGCCACATGAGAACAAGTCTACTTGCATATTACGCTAAAATAAGTAAGAAATCACAATATTATTTCCCACTACTTTACATTGCATAATAATTATGAAATGATTTTCTAACCTTAGGGTAGACGTAATTCAATGTCTTTGTTCTTTCTCTTCCATATAGAATATTTGTTCCTAACACAATTCTACTTAAAATAAACAAACATGCTAGACTATATACCAACACTTTTTAAATACAATAAAAAATGATAAAGTTACCCTTGTAAGATGAACAAATTAGTTAGAAAATGAATATGATTAAAAAAACAGTTGATTAAACTAACCCTTCAATGTATGAGCCAAGTATATTTGTCTCTGAGATTCACTTATCCATGTTTGCATATATTGCTGGATATGGACCTTTGTATTCCCAGATCTTTGGATGGACTAAGGCTCAAGAAATTCATACACTTCTAATTTTTGTCGCTCCATACTTAATCTATCCATGTGCCTGAGACAATGAATTATTTGTTAAAACATACACTAATGTTAGACACGTAAACGAAAATATCGTTACAAATATGACTTACATGGCCCACAGCTGTATAATAGAAATATTTAAGAGGGAGTTTCCCCAATAATCTCCAATACATCGGGTGTAGAGATATACAATGGAACAACAAAGTTGTCAACTTCAAAAACTCCATCATTCCATCTTATTTGAATTGGTCTCTTCTTCAACCGTGGCAGTACAATTAGGCATCATTTTCGCTTCATAGTTACGATTAGGTAACGTGTTATGTTTGGGTAGCATTTCCTTCAATAACTTCAACAATTCTGTAAAACTTCTATTAGTGCGTCCATTTCTTGCTTTTAAACTGAAAAATCTTAAAGTTGTTGATAATTTTGTAAAGTTAGTGCATCCTGAATACAACTGTTGCTTAAAATCAGACTTCAAAGAATTATACACATGTGCTCTTCCAAAATCTTCTTTCCCAACATGACGTATCATCTCCTCTAAATTATCATCCATCATTTCTTCAAAATTTTGTGTTGTTGACACAGTCCACATGTCTAATATTTCTCCATGTCATGTCCACACTGTATAATTCTCCACAATACCAAACACAAATAAGTGGTCATGTATCTCATCAACTTGCCGACAAAACTGATTCACGCAACGAATGGATGGACAATAATATGCTTCGTTCACAGCTTTTCCACTCTCATGAGCAAATTGTAAGAACTCGTCAACTCCCTTTTCATACTCTTCACTAATGCGACATGCATTCATCAAATTTCGGTCTACGTAGGGTATAAACTCTATCATCAACCATAAAATGTGATTATCAGTTTTTTAATCTCAAACGGGAACTAAGGTTTGCTCAATGTGTTCGTAACATACTTGCAAGCATAAATTCAATTACTACAAAAAAATTAAGTACATCAACAAAACCTATTTAATTATATTTTAATATTCACATGGCACACAAACATTATATTTTTTTAATTCCAAAAACAAATTTCTAAATAAAAAGAATTAAACTATAAATTAAAAAACTAATTTCAAAATAACAAAAAAATACAATAATACTAAACAATGAACATTTACCAATGATAATCCAATGAAGACATTCATACATTACCGTGATTGAGATCCCCAAAAACAATCACGAATCCAATTTCAACAACAAAATATGGATATAGAGCACCAACCTCAATCCCACGGGCACACCAACTCTCCACAGTAAATGAGACACATTGATGGAAGCACCAATCTCAAAGCACCATCGTAGGACCCAAAACCACCTCGTTGTCGTCGAAAATGCAGAAAAAACTAAGAGGAACAGTAAGTGTTTGTTGCAGCGTGAGAATGTAAAGGGTTTCGAGCAAGGATTTATAAGGGTTTATGTTGGAAACCTTCTTTCCCGACATAAAAAGGGAATCTCATATTTATAAAAATGCCACCACATTTTTAGTTACGTCTATCCTCTTCTGGTCAGACGTAAATTTATGACGTAAAAGTCACTTTTGTATTAGTTCATTCTTCTTCGTCAATAATCAAATACCACCGTAGATTTTTCATCTAAAATTTTCTTCTTCTTCTTTTAATCTAACATTTTTATGCTTTGAGCATCATTGTATGATGTTACAAAATATTGTGGTGGTTAATTCTTGGTTCATTTAATTGCAAAATCTGGTGTACATATATTTGTTTGATACGCTCTCTCTTGCTTGCTACTGCTGCCATGATTTTCATAAGTTTGCAATTTGTTTTCATCTCACATTCAGTTCTCAATTGCGTACAATCAGATAGAGTTCCTTTGATTTTATTTGATTTTCTTGTATATATTTTTGGAATTCAAATGATCGATCTTGAGATAAAGATTTTGGGGTTAAGCGTCATTTAATTATAAATATAATGATATTATAGAATATTTAAAATGACTAATATTTTTAAATATTTATTTTATATAATTAAAATTATAACTATTATTCTATTTAATTGATTTATCTTAAATAATTTTAATGAAATTTTGTA
Source organism: Lablab purpureus (assembly GCA_030347555.1). NCBI lineage: Eukaryota > Viridiplantae > Streptophyta > Magnoliopsida > Fabales > Fabaceae > Lablab > Lablab purpureus. The sequence goes on from CM059259.1 coordinate 41,818,118, forward strand.
TTAGATATTCATACAATATGTCCGTGGTTGAGGTGGTTGAGTGTTTTACCTACTTTGACATCAACTTGGTCATTCTTACTGTCTATTTCTCCTTCTTTTTCTTCTTATCTTTTATCATCACAACAGTAAAACGAGCGAAAAGAAAAGAAGGAAATGACATTGTATTTTACGCACCAAACAACACTAAGTTTTGGCGGAATACATTGAATACAGCATACACTTCATCTCACATTTTATACATCTAACATTTGCATGAGCCAAGCTTTCTCCCTTTGGCTTGCTTTGTACAATATTTATATATTATGATTTGAGAGTACAAGCATCCTATGGCGATGCAGTTGGATCCTTAGATGGTGCTGAGAATGGGGAGAAGTCAGCTTCTGAAGCTGATTGAAGCCTTTGCTTTGGCGTCATCGTCTTCTTGGGGCAGCTTCACTGCAGTGTAGGTACCTGCCCCAGCTAAAGCTCCAAGTACGGGAGCTAACAGATAAACCCATATGGCTTTGTAGTTGTTAGCGGCGATAGCAGGACCTAGTGTTCTTACTGGGTTCATTGAGCCCCCTGATACTGGCCTGCAATTCAAGGTCAACCATATTTAACCAAACTCTACTTTCTTTTTATAATTTGTTCAGAAAATAGCTTTTGAGGCTGGGAAAATCATGAATGGCAATTTCATGTGCTGATTTTGGCTTAATGTTTTAAATAATATGGAGTGATTTTGTAGTTAAAATAACCAAAAGATTTGTTTTGTTCAGTAACTTTTGTTGTTCTTTTTGTAGGTTAGTAGGGACATATGCTGTGACATACCCTGCTATGAGTATGTTGAGCATTACAGTGGCTCCTACCGCGATTCCCGCCAGTTCTCCCACCTGCAATTTCATACCCATAATAATCAATCATTGTTCTTCAATCGATGCAGATGCTGCATATGGATGCGAGTCGTATATATTCTTATCCTTGCATACATACAAATACAAATACATGCATACCCTTCTGTCATTTTCACCCCAACCTTATACGTATGTTTCACTTTATAATTCTATTCTCACACATCCAAGTCTTATTATTTGAAAAGATGAGAAAAAGTAACAAATAAGTTACATGAGTAAAATGAATTATATGATAAAAAATGCAAAAAAGTTACAAAGCTTTAACTTTGTCTATCATACTTTCTTTTCTAAAACTGGTGTCAGCTCTGGTTTGCTGCAGAGAGTGTTATGTTAAATTTTCTGGTAATTGTACATTTTCAATGCAGAGATCTGTGCTTGATTATTAAATAAGGGTGGTGATGTTGGTGTTTTGATGTTCAAAGTAAGAAAGATTACTGTGTGGTGCAAACCAGCAAGATTCATGAGAAAGATTCTTGCTGATATTTATATTTACATGTATAAAGTTTAACGTATGCAATGGAAACATATTGTATTAATGTGTATATATATAAAGTTGTTTCAATTCAGTGTTTTGAATTTGTTAAAGTTTGCGTGGCACATGATTGTCCAAAAGTTTACATGGAAGCACTAAAAATACTCTTTTTTTCTACTTCTACAAAAAACAAAACACAATTTCTCTGTCACCAATCAGACATCATGGAACCTATACACATAAATAAATCACGTGTTAGGAGAAAATAGACTCACAGCTCTGGTGTCGGTGGCGACTGCGGTGACAACAAACATGAGATTGAAACCAATAATGAACTCTAAAGCAAAAGCTTGGCCATATCCTCCAGAAGGAACGGTGACTCCACCACTCATGAAAGGATGATAAACTCCTTTCAGAGAAAATCCAGCACAGATAGATGCTAAAACTTGTGCACCAATGTACGTAGGCACCTACAGTTAATGATTACATATAAATGAAGATGAAGTTGTTTCTATGTAGCAATTAAGACAATGATGAGAGTTTTACGTACATGCTTCCAGGGAAAATGTTTCAATGCAGCAAAGGAAAGAGTGACAGCAGGGTTGAGATGAGCACCGGAGATGTGACCGGTGGCGAGGATGACGATCATAACGGCGAGACCAGTGGTGGCAGCACACCCCATGAGAGTCTCAGAGCCGTTTGTCTTTTGGTTGACAATGGCGGCGGCAGTGGAGGCGAACATGAGAATGAAGGTCCCTATGAACTCAGCACCAACCTTTCTTGCAAGAGGGGCTGGAGGAGGGGGTGACAATGAGCAAGAGACGGCAGGAAAGGCTCCATCTTCTATGCTCCAATCCTCCACACTGAAGCACCTGCAACTCTTGAGAAGGGACTTCTTGTTACCATTAGTCTTGTTCCTGCCATTGTTGAAACCTCCAAAAAGGGGTGCACCAGGAGTGCCTGGTGTTGCAGGTGTTGAGGGGATTTCCTCGTTATTGTCCATATCCTATTGGTTGTTTGTTTGTATGTGAGTTGTTTGTGCTGAGATGATCTGAGATGTATGTATATATAGCAGATGAGGTAGTGGTTGGTTGACTTCATGCAGAATCACAAAGGAAAAAGGAGTGAGTGAGGAAGTGGTGGATGAAAGTGCAATGGTAGGGTCGGCATGAATTAATAAATGTATGGTGGGAGTGAAAGATGTACTCCTTTGTAATCATGCGTCAAGAAAAACCTCAGTTAGAGGGTGCAGTCCACCAATGAATGTTACCTGATTTTTGAGACGAGATTAAAAATGTTCAAGTTATATTTCATAAATGTCTGAAAACATTCCAGTTTTAAGAAAAAAGCAAAGGGTGGTGGTAAAAGGAAGAGAGGGTTCTGGCAGCAATTATGGAATGCTATCTGCAAAACTCATGAATACGACCCAACACCAACAAGCTTTGTGGGCAGCATGGCATCTAAGATTTCATGGCGATCATTTGCTCAAGAATCAGCATAATGATTAATGAGATTTATGTCTCAGCTCTCAAACTGTATGCTGTCATTTGAAACATCAAATCATACAGGGATAGATCGAGAGAAGAAGAGCCTATAAAAGTGTCTTGCTCCAAGTAACCATGAGTAGGGGTTTCAACATTTGTGGTGTTCTTCCTCCTTCTTGTCCTTTTCGAAATACCCCTCAGACTCACATTAATTTCAAAGGGAGTGCATGCATTGGAGTGTTGAAAGGTGGGACTCCAACAAAAGATGAAACTGAGAAGGGTCAAAATGAGTTGGCATTTTGTATCATTTTGTTCTCCACTTGATCCACTCCACATCAATTAGTCAACTTACTTCAAATATAGAATTCTGCCTGCACACGCTATGTACCATGTTGCTTCAATGTGCACCGTTCCTTTTTTTTCTCATTGGCTTCAATAATGTATTCCCTTTAATTTTAGCTAACACTGTATGAATCAAAAGGCTGATTTGACTCAAACAACATACCTTAGACGTAGGAAACTGCACCTATAAAAAATTGTAGATTCTGGAGGCGCAATAGTTTCATGACACAACATATTTATAAACCACAATTCCTTAAAATGAACCTTCAATCAACGTGTTTGCAGTGGTAATAAAGTTAAGTTGGAAAGAAACCTTTCATATTTCATTTCACCGTATATATATATGTCAAAATGGCCCGTATGCAACACTTAATTATTATCTCAGTTTTTGGTCTTCAAGCAAATTTCAATCTCATTCCTACTAATTAATCATGAGTTTCCCAGTGTGTTAATGGACTACTTTTCTCAAGAGTACTGGATCTAATCGCTCCACGTTTCTCCCTCACATTTAATTGCTGGGAACTTACTCAAATGGCTGTGCTATCATCTTAGTGAGTTTTCTTAACCTTAGAAAACTTACTTATAAGGTTATGATTTTATCATATCTATGAAATTTCCTACAACCTCGTATGTAACAATGAATTTGCTCCTTAAATTCTTGTTACAATGGGTACTGCTCATTTGAAGAAATATTCAGCTCTGAACATTCAGCCAGTAATGTCTGCAATTTTGTTTTAGAGAAAAAAATAACCAACATCTGGTTGCTTCCTTGGCATAAGTTTAAGGAATGATATGATTAACAGATAATTATATACTAAGTGTGCAAGTTTTTAATTTTTAGCTTATTATGTTTTTTAAGAAGGAGGTTCTATGTTGAGAAGAGTATCTATCAATAGAAATGAATTCCTTAAGTAGACATTCTTAAACTCATCAGCTCTTTGTGCTGAGAAAAAAAGCAGTTGATGAGTAAGAAGAGAATGAGTTATTTTCTTTTTATGTTTAAGCATTCTTTGTGAAAGAGTCTTCCTAAAACTTGCCATTATTGTACATGATGATTGATGAAGGGTGTTCATTATCTTGCAAATAATTTTTGCTGTCACTGGAATTCAAAGTGAAGCTTTTGCTCTTATTCTATCCTTTGAATTTGGGAAAAGAAAAGCAGGATTCCTGTGGGGAAATTAGTCTAATGGGAAAAGGAAGTGAAAGAGAAGTGGAGAGCATATGATTAAGTGCAGTTCTTATTGGTTTTGTTGGCATCTTATTTTATTTTTCTTATTACTTTATAATTCTAAGAAAGAAAAGACAAAAGATGAAAGATAATGGGTTGTTGTGTATATAAGCCTTCCCTGGCTGTGTACTAATACAAGGTTTCTCCACTAATCACAAAGAAAGGATAATAATTAGAGACAAAGGTTATTTGGTTTCTGGTCTTTTAGAGAAAGATTCTGCTAAGATAATGCACTCTTTCTATTATAATAATGTAAATAACATATTCTAACATCATAACCAACAATTTATCTAACTTAGTATCTGTTGTTTAATGAAGGTCCAGTCTTTTTTATTATTATTATTATTATAGCTGCTTAATTTTATAAACAATTTTTCCTCTGCTTTTATTTATAATAACTGAGGTGAAATTCAAATTTACAATTTGATGACCTGACTAAAAAATAAACCATTTTTTCAATTATACTTTTGAAAAAATGTTACTTGAATAAATATTTATTGTTTTAATTTTTTTTTTCCTTTTAAAGATGCATTTCGTAAAACTATTCGGACAAACCAACTTGTCCAATTAAAAATACTTTAAAGAACCAGTTAAGAACATTAATAAATGTAAAATAATATAAAAAACTGGTTAAAAAATACAAAATATACAAAAAGTTAACAGATAAATATAAAAATTATATTTTAAAATATTTATATATGAAAAAATTCAAAAGAAAAAACTAGTAACTTATAAATTAGTATATTTTCATAATTAGAAATAAGTTATAAAAGTAAATCATAAACCACTGAAAAAAGTTTAAAGTCTAATCAACTTACAAATTATTTGAATAATTTATCAAATACACTCAATTTCTTAAAAAAAAACACTTAATTTTTCAAAACTAGTTTACATTTGAATAACCTACCAAATATACTACTTTTTAAAACTACAATTTTATATGGAAGTTTCCCAATCACACATAAAATCACCTCTTAACTCATAAAAGACAAGTCCCTGGTGTTATGTATGGTTTTGATGAATCTTTTTGTAAGACCAACAAATTTGTGACACATGTTCCCTGTCAACAGTTTACCTTGTTGACTCCACCTATGTTGTGAAATTTCATGATGCTCTTGAGAAATAAATGTAAAGGGTCATGATGATTTGGCATTTCCTTTTATAATTATATTATAATTGTATAAATAAGTTTTAGAGATTTGTATGGGAATGGGTCCATTTATTTATAAATTTGTAGTACAAAAATTCTATTGGTATATTTTGTATTTATTTTTAACTTTTATAAATTGTATTTGTTTTATAAAATTTATCAGTTAAATGAATCAATTTATATAAATAAAGATTTATTAAATTTTTTTTAGTATTTATTTGTATAATAAATAATGTTTAATTAATAAAAAAATTTAAATTTTTAGTTGGATAGAAGACTTAAAAAAAAGTATTGAATTTTGGATAAAATTAAATTTATTGATAATAAATAAAAAGAAAAGAATATTAATTTTTTTTTGTTGAATTGGATTAAATGGACTTTAAGAATAGTTTAGAATATCTTTAATTGGAGAGTTGTTTATAGTTTGGACAGTGTAAAATGTGAATCATATAACAAATCATAACATTTATAATAAGCCTTGTTTGTTAGATAACAAAGGAAAGAAATGCACGAATGTGTTATGTTTCTTTCATGTGTTTTAGAAGGAAATGAAAGCGTGGATTTATAAAACTGCTTCTTCACAAATATTAGAAGAAAAGCGAAGAAAACCATCTATGAAAATTTAAGTTACAATTTTATGCTTCTTTTTATACACTACTTACACTTTACTTTTTTTTTTCTTAAAACTATTATACTTTTTATTTTAAATCTATATTTTATATAAATTAAAAATTCATATTATTAAAACTTTTAAAAATAATTATTAAAAATATTATAGTATTATTTAATTAAAATAATATACAAAATATAATTAATTATATTATAATAAAATATATAATATATATATGTTATAAGGTAACATAATCGATTACCTTATAACATATATATATATTATATATTATTTTATAATATATATTTAGTTATAATTGTATAATAGAATAAAATTATAAAATATATTTAAAAAGTTATTTTAAATAAAATTTTTGTAATAAAAATATAATTATATAATAATAATAAATATTAAATAAATAACAACATAAATAAATTTATATAATAATATTAATAATAAAGTAAAAAAATTATAAAAATAATTTTAAATTAAATTATTAACAATAATAATAATAAAATAAATTTATATTATTTCAATATTTAATGTTAAATATTTTTAATTTAATTGTTATTATATATTTATTTTTGTTTTATATAAATTATTAATATTAATTTTAAATTTATTCTTTTATTTAAGGGTAAAATAGTAATTATAAATTTTTATTAATTATAAAATTAATTTTAAATTATCTTATCAATCAAAGCAATCACAAACTTTTATAAACTTTTATAAACTTTCTCTTCACTTTCCACTATCTTTCCTTTAAAACAAACAACCTTACTTTCCACCCTCTTTCTCCTCAAATCTATTCTTTTCCTCTCCCTCAAATTCTTCCATTAAAAGGAACAAAGCATAAAAGTTGTTTATAATTTGTTGATAGATACTTATTTAAGTAACTTTGAATAAGAGGTGCTTAGTTATATGTATATGACCCACATTTCACAGTTTCCAAACTAACAAGTAACTCTCATTGAAGATGCTTTAAGCAACTCTAACATGCAACTCTCATTGAAAATGAAACTTGCAAATAAAACTAATTTAACTTGCATTGAAAATTTATCAAAATATACAAACTCATAATTATTTGAGTGGTTCATATTCTTTTCTTCAAATACCTAAATATAATGTTATTTAATGTATAATTTCATTTATATTTATATTTATTGTTATTAATATAATATTTCATTATTAAAAATAGTTGTAAGGTATATATGTTTTGAGAAATTAGATTTAAAATTCTATAATAAAGAATTACTAACTCATGAGAATGTATACTTTCCATACACTAATTATTGAAGCTCTTAAAATAAGTTTGGTCTAGGATTTAGGTTAAGACAGACTTAAAAAATGGTGATCTAAATAAAAATAAGTATCTTTTTAGCTTGGTCTGAGGCCTGTTTGGCTCGAGGTCCGTATGGGTCAAGACCAGACTGGCCCGCAGGCTAATAGGTTAGCCCATTTTTTCTTTTATGTTAATTTTTTTATTCTTAATCTTTATTTTATTTTAATTGCACATGTCATAATATAGACATGAGAGACATTAATAAAATTATTTTCAAATAATATTATATCAAAGAATATATATCTTATGGGTAATTGTTATTTGGTGTATGTGAGTGTGGAGGATAAGTCTTGTTTTTATTTAACAAAATTGCAAGGAACGAGTGTACATGTATTTATAAAAGTCAGATTGGATGGGTTAGACCTAATGTTAGGTTGCATTATTCTTATTTTTTGGATAAAATATTTTTTTTGTTTCTCTTCTTTTGGATATGGTATATCTTATACTCTTTATTCTTTTTTATGATGTTTTAATTTTTTCTTGATTCAGTTTGTGTTGTTCCGAACAATTTTGCATAAACTTTATATATATATATATATTGTTGCTGAAAAAGAAATAATATTAGATCAAGATATGTGATATTGTTCTATAACACATCTAGTTGTTGAATATTAAACTTTAGACTTCATGATTTTTTGTATAAATATAATTGTAATCCTTTTAATTTTTAATTAGACAAAAAATGACTTGTTGGCTCGTGGGCTCGACATATGGTCAGACTAGGCTCAATTTTATTGTTTGTTTTAAAATGTAAGTAAAATTAGACTATAAAATTTTCTAAATTTGGTCCGTAGGGTCAAACTCGGAATGACTTGTCTGTCTCTACAACTCCAATAATTATAATAGTTTCATTTAGTATTTTGAAAAGTAATTTTCAAAATATTTAGTTTTATTTTCATTTTCTAAAAAATAATTTTTTGGAATTAAAAAGAAAAAATGTATTTTAAAAATACTTTAAAATCTTAAAAATTAAAAATATATTCTAAAAAGTAATGTAAAAAGAAGGAAATAAAGTGCTTTAAGAACAATTTTTTAATACCTTTTACATTCTACAATGAATTTTTTACTTTTTATATTTTAAAATGTATTTTTCAAAATATATTTTTCATTTTTTGCATTTTGAAATGTACCTGTATAATATATTTTAATTTTCTTAACAATGTGAAAAACACTTTTCGAACCATGAAAATATAAAGAGTATTCCACAAAATATTTTTTAGAATTTAAAAAAAAGTTTGGAAAACTACTTTTAAGTATTCTTATTTCTTTTTTTATAATTGAGGAATATATTTTATTTTCTTAATTTTTCCTGAACTATTTTCTGGGACATGAAATAACATGAGTTTTTTTATATATAAGACGAATCTTTTCATAAATAAAATGCCTTTGTGTTCCTCAAGGATTCTTTAGAGAACTTTTCGTAAAGGAAGCTCATGAAAATGGTTTAATGAGACATTTTCGAATTGCAAAAACTTTATACAATTTAAAAGAATATTTTTATTGATTACATTTGCAAAGAGATGTATCAAAATTTTGTGAACAATGCAATGTTTGTAAAAGGGGCAAGTCTAAAGTTTTGCCACATGGTTTATATACTCTTTATATACCCTTTACCGACACAAAACATTCTTTGTGTTGACATTTCAATGGATTTTGTACTTGATTTACCAAGGTCAAGGAATGGACATGATTCTATCTTTGTGATTGTAGATAGGTATTAAAAATGACTCATTTTATACCTTACCACAAAATAGATGATAATTATTTTATTGCTAATCTATTCTTAAAGGAAGAATTAGGATTACACGGGCTTCCTAAAATCATTCTATCTTATAGAGATTTATGTTCTTAAGCCACTTTTATAGGAACTTTTAGGAAAAATTGGGTAATAAACTTCTTTTCTTAATTACTTGTCATCCTCAAGTTTATGGTTAAATAGAACTTTATCTTAACTACTTCGCTATATGATTTATAAATTTTCAAAGAGTGGAAGTATTTCATTCCTTATGTTGAATCTTCTTATAATAGATACAACTTCTCACTCACCTTTTGAGATTATTTATGGGTTTAATCTTTTAACTCTTGTTGGTTTATTACCCGTTTCTACTAATAAATGATGTATAGTGATGGAGCTACAAGGGCTAAATTAATAGAAGATTTATATATCAACATTAAACAAGAGATTGAGAAAAAGGTAGCTAGCTAGATATGCAATAGTTATCACTAAATGGAGAAAATAAGCCATCTTTCAAATTGGAGATTGGGTTTGGTCGCACCTAAGAAATGATAGATTTCCTAATCAAAAGAAATCCAAACTTCAGGATAATGGGGGTGGATCTTTTAAAGTTCTTGAAAGAGTAAATGATAATACTAAGAAGTTAGTTAGATCTTCCTAATGAATATAATGTTATTCATAGCTTGAATGTTAATGATTTAGCTCGTGATTCTTCAAATCCATGAACAAATTCTCCCTTAAACGGGGAAGATGATATGATTATGGATAATAAAGAATCAAGTCAAGAAGGAGAAAAGGATTTACAATAAGATTCAATAGTATGAACAAAGAGCATGGTGAGAAAACAACATGAGAAAGAAATAAAGAAGAAATTTCAAGAAAAATTTACAAGAGGAAAACTCAAAGAAATTGAAGAAAAACTAAAGAAAAGATATATATTCTTTTTGGAGATTATAGAATATTTTTAGCGAATAAAAGAATATTCTATAAACCTTAGAAGAACTAGCTGGACGACCAAAAGAAGAAGAAACACATGTACAAATATAACTTCCTTCAACATGTCACTCTCAAGTGAGTTGTAAGTACTTGCACATTCACGTTCAAGTGTATGTAAATGTAGTAACTATTTCACATGCATCTCCATTTTTCAAGGGATGTCCATTAATGATGCATTAAGTGTGATCATTAGGTTATTATAATCATTAGGTTTATGTTCACAATAGTGTAATTATTACTTTTATTTTTACATTGTTTTTACCAATTTCTTTAAGTTTTGGTTGAAATTCTCCTCTATAAATAAGATCAAGTCTCTCTTATAAACTTATACTTAACATTGAAGCACAAAGAGATATGTCAAAATACTAGAGTTTCTTAAGAGCATGAAACTCTTATAATTGGTTCTTATCTCATAGAGTTTCTTCAAGTAACAAATCTCCCTTACAATTATCTTTGGAATTCATTCTAAAGGTAACTTGTTCTAATAATTTTCTTATCTCAATCCATTTTTTATTTTCTTTTGCAACTTTTTTCTTTACTTTACCTTGTTCCTCCTCTATGTTATAAGCTTTCTTTACCTTCCATGAAGATTGCATAGGTTGTATGTCAACTCTTTTAGTTGATAGATCTTTCCACATTTGAAGAAACATATCAATTAGTGACATTGATAAAAAACAATCCCTCCAAACATCAACAAAAAATAATGACTAAACATTTCAACTAAAATAACTTCGTTGACATCTCAAAAAATAACTTCAATTTTTCAAGAATACCTTAACAAGCATCAAATAAAACATAGTTTTGACCTATATAGACACATACATAGTACCAACAATGTTAACAAGAAAATAATCTCTATCAGCATCAACTAAAAAATAATCTTATTAGCATCGATAACAAACCTAGTTGGAATCACTGAAAAATAGCCTTAATAACCTTACTAATATTAGTCAAGAAATACCCCACTTTTAGTATATTGGATAGGGTTGAAAAATAACTCTAATTAACATCAACTAAAAATAACACTAGTTAATGTCAAGCTAAAAAGTTATGTTTGACATTAATTAAAAAACACTTCTTATGTTGACAAAGAAAACCTTGATTAATATCAGTTGAAAAATAATACTGATTTATATTAATAAAAGAAGGGTTAAATATGTTTTTAGTCCTTGAATTATTTGTCAAAATTGTATTTTGTCCCTAAGGCAAACTTTGGACTTATTTCGTCCTTATACTTTATAAACTCGTGTAAATGATCCTTGATAATGTGTTAGAATTCCTTTTTATCTCTTTATTTTTCTTCTTCATAGTTTTCTACTTCACTATCATCCGTCTCTTAAACTTCTTTTACTCTTTTCTCTTCCACTTCCTCTAATTTTTCTCTTCTTAAAGATGTTTTTAGTTGTCATTGAGGATCATTTACACCTGTTTATAAATTATAAGGACGAAATAAGTACAAAGTTTGTCCCAAAAACAAAACACAATTTTGACAAATAATTCAATAACTAAAAACATATTTAACCCATAAAAAAATAACTTCAATGATGATGATTAAAAAATAACCATGATCGATTTTAACATAAAAAACTTTAATCAAGTTGGTGATGTTTTAATCAATGTTAGCAACAAATTTGGAAGAGGGAAAAGTTTAAGAAATTTCCAATTCTTATTTAAAATTTAAAATTATCTAATTTTAAAATAAATCAAATTATTATTATAAACTCCTATTTTTTTTAAATTTCTTATAGATATAACATATCTTGTTATAAAGTATTTTAAATTTTCTATAAGAAGTAAATGTCTTTTTAAAAAATTGTCTTTTAAACAGTATAAAAATAAAATACCTCTTACCTCGTAAAATTTCTAAATTATTAAATATGTATTTCAAAACTTTTAGTATTGTTTTATCCCTCTAAACTTTAAAATTATTTTTATGATTTTTTAAAAGCATTAATGATAGATGTAAAGGTAGTGCAGACGACAAATTTAACCCTAGAAATATACGAAAATTTGAGGGATGTTATTAATTTGTAGGGGTGTTTTTAATAAGTTGGTCAATGTGGTCAATTTTCTTTTGGGTTAAATATGTTTTTAGTCTTTGTACTATTTGTCAAAATTGTGTTGCGTCTCTAAGGCAAACTTTGAACCTGTTTCATCCTTATACTGTAAAAACAGGTGTAAATGATTCTCAATGACAAATAAAAACATTTTTAAGGAGAGAAAAATAGAAGGAAATGGAAGGAAAAAGAGTGAAGCTTAAGACACGAATGATAATAAAGTAAGAAATTATGAAGAAGAAAAATAAAGAGATAAAACAAAATTCTGTCACATTATCAAGAATCATTTACACGAGTTTATAAAATATAAGGACGAAATAAATTCAAAATTTTCCTCAAGAGCAAAACATAATTTTAACAAATAATTCAAGGACTAAAAACATATTTAACTATTTTCTTTTTATGTAAGAAACGTTGTGCTTCTATGACTGGATTGAGGTCTTTCAGCCAGATTAATGGAGCTTGTGAATATATATTGTACAAACTTTTGCTGTCTGTACCCTCAAAATTACTAACTGCACCCACATCAATTCTACATTATCTTACTTTTGCTATTCCTTTGTTACTCTTCCCTCATTTCTGTTGTACTTTCTCATCATTTCCACTGCACCTCTGAAAATGAGAAATAATATTTATGTAGTATTTTAGATTGATAATTTTGAAATATCTTTGTAGATTCTGTAATTTAAATTTATATTTTTTAGTTCTGTAATTTAAAACATGTTTTTAAATTATAAATTTAAAAAATATGCTTTAAATTTGATAAAGCAGAAAAAAATATTATTAAAATTTTTTATATTTCATAAGAATTACTTATAAATTTATAAAAAAATAATAACAAAATCTTTTTTACAAATTTTTATAATAAATTTATAAAAATATTCTCATAGAATATAGAAATTTTAATAATGAATATCATATATTTTATAAAATTTTGTTTAAAAGAATTTGTTTGGATAAAATTTTCTAAAAAGCTTATTTGGAAAAACTTATAAAACCTTTCAAAAAAATTATTTTGAAAAATTTTCAAAATAATAATTCAAAAATACTATTCAAATATAATATATTAAACATAAAATAATCATTTTAAAAACTATGATTTAAGAATTATGGAGTGGAGATAGGAAAAACCTTGTAGAATAATCTTCCCTTTTGGTTTCTTGATGGTCTTTTAGGTCAAACGAGCTAAGCTAAGGAATATTCTCTCTTGTCCAAGCATAGTATTTATTCATTTGCATACACCTTTTCTTAACAATAATAATAAATTATAAGTAATTAAAAAATATTAAAATTATACTGAAATTATAAAAAGTGATTATACTGAAATATATATATATATATATATATATATATATATATATATATATATGATTATACTACTAATTTCAATATTGTAATTATATAATAGGTGTAATTAGAATTTTTCATTACAGTCTTTATTATTTATTGTAGGTATTTTCTTTACTTATCAATAAATTTGGTTATATTTTTAAAGATAGAAAAATAAAAAATGTGTTAAAAAAATAAATTATATATAGTTTAAAACATTTTTTATTGATAAGTTTAATTGACATGATGTTTTGCTTAGAATTATTTGAGGTGAAAGCTTTTGCAACACGACACGGCTGTTGAGTCATCACTCTACATCTGGATTCTTTCAATTCGATTTAGTTTGACCTTTTTTATTAAAAATTATTTGAATTAGATTCCTTTTACTTTTAATTTTGTAAGAAACTATAATCAAACCAAAATCAATGTTTGTTGTTTGATTTGTATAAAATTTTCAGTTTTTGTTATAAGAAAGTTGTTATACATTTGTTTTTTAAAAAATTATTAAACATTTTATGAAGAAATAACAGTGAAATAAATAGTCTTCTTGTGATTTTTTAAAAAAATTGTTGTGATATTTATAATTTAACTTTCCCTTATACTCATAAATAAATTATATAATTTTATATTTATCCTATATATTTGTTAATTTTTAATTAATTGAAAACATACACACCATACATTTTAATTTAATTTTGTTTCAATTATTTGTTTTCAATTTAACTAAACATTTGGTTGAGAAAAAGTAGATAAAAATTTAACTTTAATCAATATTCAATATTTTAAATTAATGTTTTTATCTATTTAGTTATGAGAAGATGTAAAGTTAGTATAGGCTAAGTAAATGTGTTACATTATCAAATTTTCTCTCATCCGTGTATAATTAGAATTTATTTTATAGTTATTTTGATAAGAGATAATGAGAAAAAAAAAAGAAGTAAAAAAAAGTTAAAAAGAAAAATCACACATAATTTTTTTTTTAAAAACTCTAATAATTTGTTACTTTTACCTTCTATTCTTTTTGTTAAAATTTTTATTTGTGAGTTACAAAAATGAAAATTCACCTAAGAACATTTAAAGACTGTATGATATAGTTGAAGGTGGTAGTATTCAAACTTCATTACTTGAAAACTTACAATAGTATAACTTAAGTCATAAGCAACTTTACATGATGATATTTTTAGAAACATTAGTACTCTATAAACTATCAAGGAAGCTTGAGATTAGTTGAAGGAGGAATTTCGAGAAAGTGATAGAACGAAGAGGATGTAGGTTTTAAATATAAGAAGAGGAAGTTTGGGATCAGCTAAGGGAAGAGTTTCAAGGAAGTGATAAAACAAAGAGATGTAGGTTTTAAATGTGAGAAGAGGATTTGAAGCAGTCAAAATGAAGGACAATGAATCTTTTAGAGAGTTCACCAATCGATTTTTAAAGGTTATATGTATAAGATTCCTTAGTAAAGAATGAATGATTAGCATGTGGTAAAGAAGATCTTAGTTTGTCATTTTAAGATATTAGAATAAAAAAATCTCCTTTTCAGAAGAGAAGAAGGATTTCTCCATGATAATGGTAGGGGTGGCAACGGGGATATAGCCCATCATGCATAACCACGAGTTTGTAGGTATGCAACTAACCACATAAATAATAAAAATTGAGAAAAAAAATATAGAAAGTCCTTTACAATTTTTCATTTCCAAATTTAAGTATCTTATACAAATGCAAACAAAAGTATAACAATTAAAAAAAATAAAGACTATTGATTTAGTATTTACTACAAGTAATCAAGGAAATATAATACTAAAAAATATTAAAGTGGACCATGAAATAAAATTTAGATTTGTACTTCTAAATATATGATATTAATGAACTAACGAATAAAAATACAAAATTAATACAATGAAAACAAATTGTTGGTGATAAAAATAATAGGAATTTTGAGGATCATAACAACAAAGGTAACTATTGGAAGGAGTTTCCACCTTGCTCATACTACAAAAAAAGACATTGAAAATTTTGATTCAAAGCATACACTAGATGTAGAGTCTGTAACCAACTTGGACACATGGAGAAAGTATGTAAAAGCAAACAAAACCAGTTACAAAAAATTGCTTAGATTATCAAACACCACCACTAGACATAGGAACTTTTTGTTGCAAGTTGTTATTAAGCAAGTAAGAGTATAGAAGCTTGACTAATAAACAATGGGTGCACAAATCACATTACTCATGATGTAGCATTTTCAAAAAGTCAGAAAAAACTTTCATATCTAAAGTCACCATAAGTATTGAAAACATTTAACACTGGAAGGTAAATGAGTTGTTCTTATTAAGATCTCATTAGGTAGAAAATATATTTAAGATATTAGTTAGAGTCTATTGAATTGATTAGGAGGGACAATAGCATTTTAGGTTGATTTTTTATGTAATTTTTATGAGGTTGAGTTGTGGCATGTTAATCATTAATGTTCTCATAGTGAGAATTAAAGATAACATTAGTGAGCGTTCAAGACTGGAAGAAATTAATACAAAATTTGTTAATCTCATTAGTGAAACTGTAAAATGATATGAATTAGGAAAGAAAATTAAACATTTTTATTATAAGGATTTTAAGGAGTTTTAAGTTTTAAGAACGAAATCTTTTATAAAGTTCAGATTTATAATAACTCAAATTTGATCTTAATCAAAATAATTTGTGACAATCAATCCTATTTATCACTGTGTGGTGATCAACCTTGTGATTTATTACTCACTTTTTCATTTTTCTTGAGTGTATCATTGATATCCTTTCTCTCTTAATCAGGATAACCATTGGTGATCAATTCTATAATTTATCACTACTATCAACCTTGTAATTTATCACTCCCATTTTCATCTTTAATGCAGTGTTCCTTTCGAAGCGCGGATATGCGAAGACGGAAAAATAGTAAAAAAAATTGGAAAAACAAGTGAATAAAAATTGAAAACACGAAAAACGAAACAAATTCATCGTATCAAACTTTCTTCGCTATAATGAAGAGATTTGCGAAGAAAGTATCGCATAATCGATTATGTTTTAAATCATAATCGATTATGCTTTTCTATTTTCTTAAATTAAACTAAATTATTATATAAAATTAATTATTATTTAATATATAAATATTTATATTTTTAAAATAAATAAATATAATTAAATATATAATAAATTATAATACAAGTAATTAAAATATATTTTTTAAAATTAATAATATTATATATTATAAAAACATATCATCGATTAGGTAAATAGATAATCGATTATATACATATAATCGATTACATGAATATACATATTACATGTAATCGATTATATACTTTTATAATATATAATATTATATTATAATATAATTAATTTTAATATATTATATAATAAAATAAAATTAAAAAATAGTTAAAAATTTATTTTAAATAGAAATTTAATAATACAAATAAATAATATTAACATAAATAAATTTATATAATAATGTTAAAATTAATAATATTAAATAAAAATTATTATTAATAATAATGAAATAATTTTATCTATTGATAATAAATAAATATTTAATAAAAATAAATTTATATAATAATTTTAATAATAAAATTAAAATTTAAATCATAATATTAATGAAATTAAAATTTAAAAAATAAAATTATTTTGTAAAATTTTTAATTAAAAAATATTTTTTATTTATTATATCAATCAAATCATACACAAACTTTCATAAACTTTCTCTTCATTTTCACTCACTTTCCTTTAATTCAAACAACCTTACTTTTCACTCTTTTTCTCTTCAAATCCATTCTTTTCCTCTCTCTCAAATCTCCTCTTTGAAAGGAACAAGGCCTAAGTAACACCACTATCCTTTTCTAAACTGAATATCAAACAACACATTCTCATCACAACCTTTAATACAATTATTCTCATCACAACCTTTAATACAATTATGTTAATAACCTTTTACATCATCTAATTACGAATATTCCTTTTATTATTATATATATATAGTTGAAATTGTCACATAAAAAATTATTTAAAACTCGTTCAATTGTCAAATTTTCAAAGTATCATCTTTCTTCTAATAATTACATAGATAATTCAACACTAAATATCGCAACTACTTCTACTTTGTTACATATATAGGTTACTCCATTCAATCTTCCATTTTGTTTCTTATCTCCACCAAATTCCAGCCGATTCAAGGTTTACTCGTACTCCAAACTCACAGAAGACCCTGCAAATCAGTTAGATAAGGTATAAAGCAAGGAAAAAGTAGATCCGATGGGGGAAGGGGACACTGTTTTATATAAACATTGCAGCTAAAACTAATCATACCCTTCTTTATTGAGGAAATTAATTTAAATACAAGTAAACATATACATCTAATAGAAATTTACCTTGATGACATGTCATGTCATGTCATGTCATTAATGAATATGATGACTTAATAGTTGAAAGTCTGTGTAATTTCACTCTTAAATTGTATTTAAATTAGACTGAGAAAGCTCATGATAAAGAAGTCTAATTTATCCATTTTCAATTCCTTCCATAAGCTTTAGAGTCAAAGAACAGAAACATATATCAAATATCTGGTTTTCTAGTAACTAGGAAGTAAATTAAGACAGAGAGGGAAAATCGTCTACAGACAGAACAATGAAGTTATTAGGAACTAGAAGTTTGAATTATATGTGCAAAGCGATACATGAAGAGTATAAACAAATACATGTGGTGAAAAATAAACTGAATATGGTGCATGGAACAAATACATATATTCAAATTGATGTTCATGAGTCCACACAACTAACGAGGCAATAAAGTATAAAGATCTTGACAGAGTTACCAACTTTCATTTACCTCAGACAAAACTTGGTCCTGTGCCATTAAAGCGGTTGAATTTGACAGCCACAAACACATGAAGTTGGTCTGCAACATAATTAAGGAACCGAATATACACATGCCTCCATGTCCTGTTAATGAATAGAGAACCCCAGAGCCCCCAAAATCCCACTGCAAAACCAACAACCATCCCAAGGTAGAGTGACTTGGTTTCAAAGGCATCATCATTGCTTCCTGCATATTGCTTTGGCACGTCAACATTACCACTTTCTTTTGTGCAGTTAATTAGTAGAGGAGCTCCACAAAGCCTAGGATTCCCAGCAAAGCTAGAAGCATTCAAGCTCTGAAGCTGAGTCCCAACTGGGATCTGTCCAGTGAAATCATTGTATGACAGATTCAAGAAACTCAAGAAAGATATATAGGAAATGGAACCAGGAATTTCTCCGTAAAGTTCGTTGCTGGACAGATCAAGAGATTCCAAGTTCTGCATGCTTCCTATCTCCTTTGATATCTTTCCTGTGAAATGATTTCTAGACAAGTTCAAGGACTGTAACTGAACAAGACTGAAAACTTGTGCAGGGATTTCCCCTGACAAGTTGTTGGATGAAAGGTCAAGTGTTCTCAGCAATCCATAGTCTTCATACTCTAACTCCTGCCCTTTGTTGTACAAATTGAATTCAAATGGGTAATGATTTGTTCTTTGTGCTCCAGCCATGCTAGGAATGTCACTGATGCATGGAGGAATAGGTCCAGAGAGTTTGTTGTGGAAAAGGTCCAACTGAATCAGTGAAGAGAGATTGCACAGCTGGGTTGGGATGTTTCCTTCAAATTGGTTAGATCCCAGTAGCATCACTTCCATAGCATGTGGCATCTTTGTTGGTACTGTCCCAGAAAAATTGTTCTCTTTGATATTGATGAATTCCAAATTTGTTATGTTTGATAGGTCCAATGAAAAATGGCCAGACAAGGTGTTGTTGTGCAAATCCAGTGCTATGAGATCAATGAACGAGGCCATTGATGGAGGGAGTTCACCTGTTAGCATGTTGCTCTCCATGAAAAGGAAAGACAAACCTCTCCAATACTCCCAACAATCAGGAACTCCTCCAGTTAAAAGGTTGAATGATATGTCCAAATAGTCCAAATTGTTTTCTTTACCCAACTTGTGGCAGAAGAAAGGGGAAATGGGTCCGTAGAAAGAATTGCGGGACAAATCCAAATAGATGACATTTGCTGATATATGTGGCAGCCGTCCAGTGAAATTATTATGATCCATAAATATGAGCTGGGAGTTCAGTGTGATGTTTGTTAAGTCTGCACTGATGTTGTTCTTGGAGAGGTTGAGCTGTGTAACATTAGCTACAAACTTCCAAAACAAGTCACCATTTATGGAAGAGATACTTGAATTAGGAACCTCCAGATATACTAGTGAGTGTTGTGTGTAAAGCCATTCTGGAAACTTAGGACCTAACTTTGCATTGCTCAGACTAATGCCCTCCAACTGGAAAGGGGGAATCCAGTCAGAAGGCAAGTCAAATGAAAGAGGGGCATTCAACACCAGTGCTTCTAAATTAGAGAGATTGGAAAAATGGTTTTCACAAAGAACACCTGACAAGGATTCACCACCAATGAACAAACTTTTCAAATTGAAGAGCTGTCCAAGGCTGGTTGGAAGATTGCCACTCAATGAACTGGAGCTGATGCTCAAGTCAACCAGGGATGAGAGATTTCCTATTGATGAAGGGATCGAACCATCAAACATGTTCTCAGACAGACCAAGATATTGCAATTGTTCATGTTGGCCTAGCCATTCTGGGATGGATCCATTGATTTCATTGTCGTTCAACCTTAAAGATTTAAGGTTTCCAAGTCTCAACAAGCTCTTTGGTAGCGGACCATGTATAAAATTGAAGCTGAGGTCAATGTTGGAGATGTTGGTGAGGTTGAAAAGCCAATAAGGCAATTCTGAGTCAAAATGGTTCCCAGAGAGTTCAAGAGATAAGAGTGAAGAAAAATTGACAAACTTGATGGATGGACTGATATTGGTAAGACGGCAACTTGCCAATCTTAGCTCTAACAGTGATGGATGCAATTGCATTGACTGAAGCCAGTTGGATTGATTTGCAAGATTGATTTCACTAAGGTTGAGATATTTCAAGGAAGAAAGTTGACTAAGCCAGTTGAGATTATCAACATGAAGATCATCATTAAAGGATAAGTCAAGAAACTGGAGATTAGAGAAGCTAGCATGTGCATCAGAAGAAGGTGCACTTAAACTAGTAAAGCCATTCAAGCTCAAGTCCAAGTAGCTCAAAAATTGAATTTGGAACAAGGACAAGTTGATTTCACCTTCCAAGTATTGTTGCTTCAGATCAAGCCTTGTAACTCTGCCTGTGGTGTTGTCACAGTGGACTCCTTTCCATGCACAACAATCTTGTTGAGAGGACCAAGAGGGGAGCTTGTTGAAATGGTTCACAACACCAAGTTTGAATATCTGCAATGCAGATCGGTCCTTTTCGTTGCAAAGAAGGTGAAAACTGGTTCCACAGGCGCCTCTGTGGAACATGGTTGCACACAGAAACAGCAGAAGAAGAATTGAAAGTCGTGGAAACATGGCTTGGAAAATGAGAACTCAATGTGGGTGGTTACTGGTGAGTGCTGACACCCACCACTTTGTGTATAAATCAGAGGTTGCGTTGCCCTCTAAATGTTCATCACATCAAAGTAAGCATGTTGGTATTAACCATTAATCACAGAAATCTGGAAAAATTCAACAAGCTTGCGCGTTGATTCTTCCACACAAGACAAATCCTCAACTGTGTTATTTACTTCAAATGTATTTACTATGCATAGATGTTTTTTGCCTATACTACTATCAAAGTAAATTGCTGTTTCCTTTCTACACATATTACATAATACTATTACTAACAATGGTTGTTAACTCGAAATGCAAATATTATTTTAGAAACTCGAGGATGGAATATATTGAGATTCAGAGAAGAAATAACCTTGTTATCTTAGTGTAAACTTATAAAACTAACTCAAATAATTGATTTTCCGTAGCAACAGTTAAAACACAAGCTCAACTAAAGAATATACAAAGTTTAAAAATTAATTGGAAACAGAAAAAATAATATAAATTTAGAGGATATTTAATATGATAAAAAAATTAAAAAAAAAAGTGTATAATAAACATTTTTATTACATCTCAAGAGAAAAAATAATATAAATTTTATTAGAGGATATTTAGTATGATAAAAGAAAAAAAAATAGAAAAGAACAAGTGTATAATAAATATTTTTATTAAAAAAAAGTGTATCAGTACATTATTATGCAAATTTATAAGTGTGAAATTGATTTTTTTCCACATGACATGACATGTCTATTTGTATCCATTACAACTTTTATTAAGGACAAGACTTCATACTTTTCAACATTCAAACGCATGATCAAAACCCTTTCATGTGTCCCAGATTAAAGCCAACATAATTGCGCCAAATGATTCTAAAATTAAATTAAATTAAATTATAAATTTATGTTACAAAACATTTTAAATTATAGTTTGATTTTTAATTTCTTATTTTTATGGTTCTAAGTGTTTATTAATTTAAATAATTATTTAAATTAAAATATAATTAATAACTTAACGTATATATGAAATTATATATATATATATATATATATATATATATATATATATAAACTAAATTCTGAAGAAAAGGGTGACAAAACTCACTTGTCTTCAAAAGGATTGACTGCAAATTAGATTAATTCCCCCTTGACTATAAAATTCAGGTATGTTTCTTCAACCACACTTTCTTTTTCGTGTTAATTCCGGCATTTTATTTTGAATTAACTTTTGTAAGAAAAACATATTATTGTTATCTAATCTAAAATTAAAAAAAAATGTTTTACATTAATTCGTTCCTAATTGTGTCACAAAAGAATATAAAGAGGATTCGTGATACAATTGAATTTAGTTTAGTTTATAAGTAATATTATTAAAGAAAGTTATTATTGGATGATTAGTTTCATTTATGTAAGAGTTATTCCATAAATGTTTCCACTAATAGAAAAAAATTAACTTATAGAATATAAGAAATAATATGTATGAATATGGAAGCGAAAATTATTATTTTACATTTAAAGGGGTGAATAAATCTTTTTCAAAAAATTTAATTGATTGAAACCATGAATTAGTTCATTAAATTTTTTATTTCTTTTTTATTAAGAAATTAGAAAGTTTGATTTTTAATGTAAAAAAAAGAAATGATCAGAGGAACATTTATAAAAAGAATTATTTAAGATAAACACTCAAATATATTGAGATAAATAAATTAAAAAAATAAAAGTATTATTATTTTATTAGATGTGAGTGGAAAGATATATGTGAAATTTTTTTCCTATCAAAATTGATATTATAAGTATTTTGATTTTTTTTTCTTTTAACATTATTCCCTTTATAACGTTTTTTACTTTTACACTTCATTTTAAATTTTAACAAAATATATTATTTCTCTTTATTTTATCTATAAAAATTTACCAAAATTCAATCAGAATTTATTGAATACTTGTCCCAATTTTGTTTCATCATTCGTTCCAATCACAAATAAATGAACAGTATCTAATTTTCTAAAATTCATAACTAACTTTATAAAAATTATTTATATCTCTTCTTAACTTTAATTGTTACTAAGAAAATTTTATTTTTAAAGAAAAATAATACTTTAATTTAATTATATAAAAAACTATTTATAATTTAAATAATTTGAATATCTTAATTTATATTCTATTTCATTAACACCCATCACTTTAAAATTCGTAATTATTAATACAAAAATTATTTTCCCTCTTTCCACCTTTGTTTTTCTCTTATATATTATACTTTTATGTAAAAACAACTTAATAATTTTAATACACATAAATAGATTAATTATACAGGAGAGTGTTAAACACTCTTTAAATAAAGACTTTACCTTTCTAAAAAAACATAATTAATTTTATAAAAATTATTCATGCTTGATTTTAATTTCTCAATATTTTTAATTTATTTTGATTTCATTGAAAAATAATTACACAGATAAATTTAGAATTATCTTTTCTAAATTATTTTATATTAAGTGTCACGGTCACTAACCTTTATAATTAAAAACTGTATCATTAAATCTAAAAAAATATCATCTTATTTAAATTTCTAATGTAACCAACCATTTTGAAATTTTATATAAAAATGATGACTTTAATTATTTATATAATGATAATTAATGTTTAATTATGATTTTGACATGAGTATAATTTTTTAGTTCTAAATAATTATATTTTCATATAAAAGTAATATTACGTGGTAACCGTTCTCCTAACATTTCCAAAAATATTTTGAAATTATTTCCATCGAACATTCCCGAAATAAGAAAATAACTCTTATCTTTGAAAACATAATTTATTTTAACAAAATATACTCATAAAATAAAAACTCATAATTAAAATTAAAAAAATATTTTTTAAATGATTTCACTTGTCATTTACTACTTATTTAATATATTTTAAAGGAAAAATATAGTACCAACAAAAATATCATCATAACTAAGTTTTAAGAAAAAATTTAAAATTCTAAAATTTAAAATTAAAATATTCTTCAAGAATAACAACATTTATTCGTGTGCACCAAAATTAAAATTAAATAAAAATTATACAAAATATAAAATTATTAACAAAATAAAATTTTTAAATTTTGTAATTAGATTCATACAATTTAAGGAAAACATAAAAGGATAATAATATAATTTTATAACCATACTTCGTATAAAATTATAATAACTTTTTTAATAATATAAAATAGAAAACTCATCTTAAAATCAATAATTTTCATCTTTATTAAAAAAAAGATATGTATATTTTTTATGAGAAATTCTCCTTTGGAGATTCGATTAAATTAATAATATTCAATGTTTTATTTCATTTTGTTCTCTATTCTATTATTTCTCTCTTGGTAAATGAAGATAGAAACATTTATATATTTATCAAAGAATAAACTTTGTTTTTATAATAGTAATTTTTATATAAATATAAAAATTCTATTATTCTGAAATTGTTTCGATTAACATAATTATTATTTTATTTTTTATTATTAATTTATTTACTTGTTAATTCCTTTATCAACTAATATATATTTCTAATGAGACAAAATGTTACAAGACTCACCATAAATTGGATTTTTGTTATTATAATGATGAATAACAAACTTTGAGTCTTGGCTACGTAGGCATGGCAACGGGGCAGGTGGGGGTGGGTTTCACCTCCCCGCCCTCCGTCCCCGATTCACTTAACCATCCCCGTTCCCGTCCCCGATCTCCGCCGGGGATAACAATTTAGTTCCCACACCCATCCCTATCGGGGGTCGGGTTTTCCCGCCCCGTCCCCATCCCCGTTCCATTTTATTTTCTTAAAATATAATTTTAAAATATTTTAAATAAATCTAAAAATTTAAGCATAACTATAATATATATATATATATATGTAGCGTATCACATAAATAGACTATTAAAGATAAATTTATAGAAATTAAGTATTTTAATATTAAATATTTTTTTCTTTTATATATTATAATGTTACAAATTTTAAATTATTTTCTTGATGAGGTATATTTTAGTTTATTATTTTAGTATAAATTATTTATAAATTATTTGTTCCATTTTTTGATTTTCCACCCAAAAGATTTTTACAATAATTGCATTGAACCTTGTCCTTTTCATTATTTACTTTTTAAGCCTATTTGATCCCGATTGTGCAGTTTCTTCATGTTCATTATCTTACGTTCTTTGGGAACTTCATTTGGTGTAGTAGTAGGACCATCGATTGAAGGGTCTACATTTTCTTCTAACATTGGTTTATGTGCTTGTGATATTTCAATATTTTCCATAACAACAAATAAAATTTCTGCAATTACAAAAGTAAAATGATTTATTTATCACATTTCTCAACAATAATTTTTAAAATTTTAATTTTAATAAAAAATCACAGTAATTAAATTATACAGTTTACAAAGAAGACACTTTTAAAATTTAATTTTGAAGAGAATGAAAGTTAAGAAGATGAAAATAAAAACAATTAAAATAGAAATAAAATCATGTTAAAAAATAAAAATTAAATAGAATTAAAAATAGGTACACCTCAAAACCAGTATACAAACATAACAAATATGTGCAAAATTGTACAAAAAAGTTATGTATCTAATCATAAATGTAATAGATTAGTCACAAAAAGATTACAAATTATAAAAACTGATAAAGATAGACTACAAAATTAATAAGAAAAATCACAACAATTATACAGTTAACAAATAAGACACTTTTAAAATTTAATTTTGAGGAAAATCAAAGTTAAGAATATGAAAATGAAAACAATTAAAATAGAAATAGAAATATGCTAGAAAATGAAAATAAAATAGAAATAAAAACACTAGTATACAAACATAACAAATTTGTGCAAAATTGTACAAAAAATTATGTATCTAATCATAAATGTAATAGATTACTCACAAAGAGACTACAAATTGTAAAAAAGAATGATAAAGATAAAGTGCAAAATTGTACAAAAGGTTATGTATTTAATCATAAATGTAATGGATTAATCACAAAGAGATTACAAACAAAGGTAATAGGGTTACATAGTTTACAATGAATACACTTTTAAAATTTAAATATCAATGGTAAATAAGATGTTAAAAAATAAAATAGAAATAAAATAATACTAGAAAATGAAAAATAAAAATAGAAGTATGAATACTCAAACCAGTATACAAAACAAATGTAGAAAGTATGCCAGAAATTGTGCAAAATGTTATGTATCTAACCATAGATGTAATAGATTAGCCACAATGAGATTACAAAATATTGCTCAGCAAATCCCTCAAATGTAGTCCTCACAAAAAATTTCAGAGAATAAAATAATAATAGATGTTATTATCAATGCACAATATTTAGAAAATTGATAAAGAAACAAAGAATTAACCTTATGTTATGCATTCACCAAATTGGTTGAAGGGACTAAGAAAAGTAAATGTGTAGAGGATGAGAGAAAGAGAAGAGTATATTGAAACTGGTTGAAGAGATTGAGAAAGTTGAAGGAATGAGTGAAAGGTAGAAGAAAAGAGAAAAGTGTGGAATAGAGAATAAAATTTCAGAGAAGACACTGTAACCCTTTATGTATGAAAAATAAAAAGAAACACTAAGAAAGAATATGAATAGTTTTAGGGTTTATGTTTAAATTTAAAGACGGGGTGGGGATGGGTACGAGGGCGGGGCGGGGATTGCATTACCCATCCCCGACCCCGAACCCGATTGATTTAAACGGGGAAAACCCGAACCCGACCCCGAACCCGGTCAACTCGGTTTTTCCCCGTCAAACTCGGGGCGGGGGCGGTTCGGTCCCCACGGGTGCGGGTCTAATTGCCATCCGTATGGCTACGTGATGACTTTAGTTGAATGAAAAAAAAAAAATTCTCTTCAATGTTCTTCTATCTTTTTTGATGTTTCTTCTGGCCAAATTTCATTTACTTTTGATACCATACCTAAAAGATTTTATACATATTATAACATTCTTCAAATTCTTCTTATGAAATTCTTTGTAAATTAAATTTGTTTATTTATTTATAAGAATAAAGAGTGATATTTCCAAATTAGAGTTTGTTATAATGGGTTACCAAAGCATAATTTGAATTATATATAAAAATGGTGTTTCTAAAAAAATCACACTTTAATTTAATTATATATAAAAAATTATACATGATTTAAATAATTAGAATGTTTTAATTTATATTTTTCGTCAACAACTATTACTAAGTTGAAATTTGTAATTAATTATGTAATGACTTTGCCCAAGAGAGGAATACACATCCCAACTGCACTCTCCCAAAATCGATACCAAAACTGCTATTTTGTATTTCATAGACTTTCCTGTGTTACGATTTGGAAGTACAACCAACCAGGTCAGAATAAAAAAAACAAGAACCGATGGTTTTCCATTACGGACGAATCAAGAGGGAAAAAAAAGAAAAGAAAAGAGAAAAGTAGAGTTGAGTAAAAGAAGAAGTGATGGACAATGATACAAATAGAAACTGTGTTGTCAGAATAAAATAGTAAATAGTTGATTATCTTAATGAATCTCAAATAATATTTTTATAAGTCTTTAAAGAAAAATAACGTAGAGGAAAGGAAGTATAGTGTGGGATGAGAACTGAGGTATGCATGTTTTAAAAATCTAAGAAAAAGAGTTTCATATAAGATCTCTTTTTCTCGAGGGTAATGATAGATAGACATTTATATTTTTTTTAATCCATCCATAATATATTTATAATATGAATGATTTTTTAATAACTTTATTAATTATATTTTTAAATTTTAAATTTTTAATAACTTTATTAATTATATTTTTAAATTAAAATTGACAAGAAGTAATATAAGTGAAATGTTAAGAAAAAATTTAAGTGTTTTTCTATCATCTAAATATTTTTTTTAAGAGATGACTCTTTTAATGATAATAAATGTGCCTATATAGCATTTTAATGTATTTGTTTTTGCTTTATACATATTTATCATCTTCCCTGTCATTAGGGGTGGCAAAGTGGGTTGGGTAGGCGGGGCGGACTAGCATTTTCAACCCGCCAACCCGTATCAGCCCGACCCGTCTAGCTCGCCAATCCGTCGGGCCAGGGGCGGGGCGGGGCGGGCCAGCTCGCTGGCCCGCAAAAAAATTACAACACCTCATTCACTCTCACTCATTCTCTTTAAATTTGGGAAAGTAGCTATACCTAGGGTTCCTTCATTGTAATTTCTTTTGTAATAAACATTATGTCTTTTAGCTTCCACTTTTTAAATGTCATGTCACCATATACATCTTTAATATATTGTTGTAATTACAAAAATTCATTTAAATTGGACACAAACAAAATAGTTGCAAAGAAAAAAAAAAGTCCAATTTAAAATCAAAGATCAAAAAATAAAATAAAAAACCCAAAAAATAGATTTTTCAAAAAAATGAAAAACAAAAAATATAAGCGGGCCAGCCCGCCAACCCGTCTTATGACGGGGCGGGTTAGAAATTTTGGCCCGTATCACTGTGGCGGGCTGGCCCGCCCCGCCCCGTTTTTGGCGGGCTCATGGCGGGGCGGGCCTAAACGGGGCGGGCTGGCCCGTTTTGCCACCCCTACCTGTCATGCATATTCCTTTTGATTTTTATTGGGAAGTGGGTTCCACCTTCATATATTTACTATTAAATAGCTTAAGGTGAGTCCACTCTAATGATTTTAATTTTCTTTTATATATTTGTTACCCTAGTACATGCATGAATATCAGATGTGTTAATTTTTTTATCAAAATTAATTTATAAATACTTGTTATTATTATTATTATTTAAATTTTTTAACTATAATAATTTTATATAAATGTGTAATTTAGGTGACCCTTATACATAAAATTATTTTAAGTAGGAACCATTTAATTAAAATTTTCTATTCTAAAGATTTTGTATTTGATTTTTTTAATATAAATGTATACGTTACTTTTATATATTAAACTTTTTTAGATATATCTAGTATTTATTAATTAAAATATATTTATACCTTAATAGAAATAAAGTTATTTTTATTTTATAATATCTTTATTTAAATAAATTTTAAAATATATGTATAACTAAATATATCATCTTATATTTTATTATTATTATTTTTTATCTTTATAAATAAATTTTAATATATATATATATATATATATAATTTAAACAATAATTTATAATTAGTGTGTAATTTATACTATTTTTTTATTTTATTATTCATAAGAGTACCATAGTTCTCACTTTCTTATATTCTAAATGATATAAATTATAAAAAAGTATAAATTCTGTTAAAATACAAAATAATATTAAAAATTTAAAACTAAAAATATTTAACCCATATAAAATCTATTTTTATAAAAAAAAATTATTTAAGTCTATAAATATTTGAGTATATAGTTCACTTACAAAGTTTAAATACAAAATTCACATATTTAGTTCACGTATAAAGTGTTCGCATAATTCACTTACAAAGTTCATTTACAAAATTTACATAGTTCACTTACAAAATTCACAAAGTTCACGTACAAAGTTCACTCTCGTACATGTATCTAGTTCACATACAAAATTTACTTACAAAATTTCCACGTATAAAGTTCACTTACAAAATGTACAAAGTTCACTCATGTACAAATTTTCACTTACGTTCACGTACAAAGTTTCACTCACGTACAAAGTTCACTCACGTACGTACAAAGTTCACCTACGTAAGTTTCACATTGTTAGACAAAATGACATTAAGAGGAGATGAATTTATGAATTGATGCTTTTAATATATTAAATAAATTTAACCTTTCTAAATTTATTTTAATTGAGTGCTTAAGCAGAAACAGTAAATAAAGAGATAAGGGAAGAGAAATAAACATATTTATACTATTTTTGGTATAGCCAACCTAGATCCAGTTCTCATTCACCTCAATTTGAGAATGACTCCCCAATCACTATCTTTAGAAAATTCAATTACAGCCAATATTACAATTGAAACATGCAAAAAAATAAACTTAAAGAGTCAACATCTCTCTTGAACCCCCTGAAGAGATGACACACCTCCTTTGGAAAACTTTGACAACACACCTCTCTTGATCACACAAGAGATGAAACACCTCCCTTAACCACGATGAAAACTAAACCACTTATTTACAAACACCACGTGTTTACAAATAATCAAACAATTTTAAGAACAATATCACCTGAAAATACACATCGTTAGTTCCTTTCACAAATGACTTAATCAAAATTCAAGAACTTGATAGGCTGAATATTTTAGTGTATCTGTTCTTTTTTATATGTATTTAGTCTCCTAAATTAGGTTAATTATAAAGACATTATTTTGAATTAATTTTAAAAAATAATTCAAAAAATAAAATCAATAATTTCGGAAATCAATTTTAAAAAGTTTATCTTTTAGACGCCAACACACTAAAGTTACTTCCAGATTACATAGTCCGGAAGTTACTTTCAAAAATGGCTTTCGAATTGCATAATCTAAAAGTCATTTTTTAGATTATACAATCTGAAAATGACTATAATCCAAAAGTTGCTTTCAGATTTGTAAAAATAACTTAGTTATTATATAATTCAAAAGTGATTTGAAAAAATAAAACGATTTCCAAATTTTACATTCTGGAGTAATTTCTGGATTAATGCAAAATTTTTTTTTTGAAAAGTGCATAAATACAAAATTATAATGATTTAAAAATAATATTAGGGATATTTTTTCTTTTCATATATATATATATATATATATATATATATATTATGAGGTGTATGTTGAAGTTTGGGAAATGGAGGAAGAATGATCCTCTAACTTGTCTTAACTGACATAATTTGATTCAACTTGACTTAATTCGATTTGTCTTCAAAGTAGGTCCTATTCAACTGATTTAAATGAGACAAACATGAACCCCAACTCAACTTTATCAACGTGAACTCAATTCGATTTGTCCAATATGGGACCTGACATAGGTTCAACATAGCTAGATTTGAGCCCATCTCGACTAATTTGACATAATGTCAAGCTAGCTTAACTTGACTTAAGCCCAAGTTGACTTTACCCACACTACATTTTGAATTTGGATTGAATAAATATTTTTATATGTATAAAAAAATTAAGTAATTTTTTGTTTTATTTTTTATTTTCAAATAGAAGTTTTACTTTAAAATGTAAGTGACTCATGTATAGAATTGATGAAAAATTGACTTCGTTTTAAGATTATTCTAACAATTTTAACTGATTATTTGAAAAAAATAAGAAATATAAAAGAAATTAGAGATGAAAAACTCTAACTTACCTATCTTTATTGACATCAGAAATTGATCAGTCCAGTTGGAAAAGGTTTAAAATTCCGATGAATAACTTAGAGAATTTAAAAAATTATTCAAATTCCAAAGTCTAAATTCTGAATACAAGAATTTACAAAAATACTTATATATATTATAAATTTTATACTCATGATCCAAACACTACTAAGACTCATTATTATTAATGAATAATTAATAATTAAAATCTTAACTTAAAATTGTGATTATAAATTTTAATATACATTTAATTTTTACTAAATTATAAGAGAAAGATTGAAAAAAAAAACTTTTAAATATTATTAATACTAAAATATGAAGCAAAAGTTATAATGATAAAGATTGAAAAAAAAAAAACTTTAAATATTATTAATACTAAAATATGAAAGAAAAGTTATAATGATAAAAATGCATATTATTGATTTTTAATAATATACAAACAATAATCATAACTAATATTTTTTAATATTCAACAAACTCAATTAGTTGCAAACAATACATTAAACTTTAATCAAAGTTTGTGTTATATGCTGAATTCAACTTTTGGCATGCTACAGAACACCTAATTCAAATCCGAATACGATTTGGTAAGTAAAAAAAAAAAAAAACAAGAACTTCATGAACCAGTTCTTTGATTATCACAACAAATGCCATGTCTATAAGAGCAATTGGACTGTTCTCATCATAAATATTTGTTAATTTCTATTCCAATTCCAATCCCTACTGAAGTGGTTAACGCAGAGAACAATCCCATCATTGTAATGGATGGCCTCTTGAAACTTGCTTGCAATAATTCATTTATCCCTTTTTGTCAATGAAGCGACAATCAAACAATAAATGTGTGGTAGCTGATAATAGTTCTTCAGAGTCATATATGGTTTGACATATAAACTTAATTAAAAAAAGAAAAAAGTTATACAAGTTTTGTGGATGTAAAAATTATTCTACTGTTAATCTTTACATGATGAAAAGTCAGATTCTATTTATTCTAATGTGAATCTTCTACGGAATGACCCATAATGTTTTGTCATTATATTTGAATTGGAGTTCTCATCATTTGAATAGGAACAAAAGCAATAACCCCTCAATCACTCACCAATCCTCTCTTAGTTTAAATTATTTGTTCCATACCAATCCAACAAAAAAACATGTCCCAGTCTCAAATCATTTAAGACAGATCAGTTCAGATCCTCACCTATATATATATTTCAGTTTGTATACCTGATATATACAGTTTTCATGGAAGAATTGATGAAAAGCAGCCACCAATGGTCTTATTGTGTTAGGACTTTCTGAAGCTCCCAGAGAGATTCCAATGATGACAGAATGAACAATGATTCCCATATCTAACAACCATCATTTGCACATATACCAAAAATAAAAAATTAATACCAAAAATAAAAAATTAATTAAGACAAGAAACAAGAACCCCTTAAACAATTAAAAACCTTTGAAATAGGTATCATGAGACCTTCAATTCTTTCACAAGAAGACATGGCAAGAAGACATGTGATATGACTCGATGCCGAAAAAGCTGGGAGAAGTGATAATCATGGGACAGGTCCATGAGCATAGCCATGCGGTTCGTAAGTGTCAAGATGGACGTCTCCCTTGGTGTCCTGCTTCTTTCCACATAATAAGCAGTGACGGGGTAAATGTCCCCCATGGGCAATGCACATGCCTTGTCTCTTTTTCCACATCCCCTATGGTCAATGCACATTGCCACGAACCCAATGAAAGGAAAATCCATGTTGATCTTTTAAGCAAGGCAAGGTTAGAGTCTTAAAAGCATTAGGTCACACGTAAATAAAACAAATGCCAGCTGACAAGAGCCTTTATGATAAAGAAAATATCCTGAACTCAAGCCAGATATGACTTTGACCAGAATAGGAATACACCCAATTGCATTCGCAATTAGAGTAGAGTGAAGGAAAAAGAAGTGATGGAGAATGATATAAATAAAAATGCATGTGAACGGTTTGAGTATGTGAAGGATTTGGGAAATGACATCAGCGTCCAAAAAAGTAATATAAGTGAAGTGTTAAGATTTTCTATCATCTAAATATATACTTGTTATCCTACTACATGAATATCAAATGTTTTTATCAAAATTAATTTATAAATACTTATTATTATTATTATTATTATTTAAATTTTTTAACTAATCCTTTTTAATAATTTTATATAAATGTGTAGTTTAGGTAACTCTTATACATAAAATTATTTGAAGTATGATAATAGGAAACATTTAATTAAAATTTTCTATTCTAAATATTTTGTATTTGATTTTTTTAATATAAATGTATAATTTAAATTATTTTTATATATTAATTTTTTTAGATATATCTAATATTTATTAATTAAAATATATTTATACCTTAATACAATAGAAATAATTTTTTTAATTTTATAATATCTTTATTTAAATAAATTTTAAAATATATGTATAACTGAATATATCATCTTATATTTTATTATTATAAAAAATTATTACCTTCATAAATAAACTTAAATATATTTTAAAATATATATATATATATATCGGACACGTCATCTTATATCTTTATATAATTTTTACCAATTTATAATTAATGTGTAATTTATAATATTTTTTATTCATATAAGTATCATAAAGTTTACGTACATATTTCATGTACATAGTTCACCAGTTCACAGTTCACGTGCACAGTTCACGTACACAGTTCACGTACAAAGTTCACATACAAATTTCATGTACAAAGTTTAGTTACAAAATTCAATTTGAAAGTGACTCTCCAATTACTATCTTTAGAAAATTCAGTTAAACCAATATTATAATTGAAACATGCAAAAGAATAAACCTAAAGATTGAACACCTCTCTTGAATCTCTCAAGAGACGAAACACCTCTCTTGAGAAACTTCAAAGGATAACAACACATCTCTCTTGATCACACAAGAGATGAAATACCTCCCTTAACAATCACACCACGATGAAAACTACACCACTTATGGAAACATGAAAACTATACCACCTATGGTGTTTACAAATAATAAAAAAAATTTAAGAACAATATCACCTAGAAATAGATAAATCAATACGGTAATACTAACAGTTAGCTCCTTTTACAACTGACTTAATCAAAATTTAACAACTTGATAGCCTGAATATTTTCGTGCTCAAAGTTTATTCTTTTTTATGTGTATTTGCCTCCTAGGTTGGGTTAATTATAAAGACATTATTTTGAATTAATTTTTAAAAAATAATTCAAAAAATAAAATCAATAATTTCGAAAATCAGTTTTAATCCTCTGAATAACTGAAGAAAAATCTTTGAGAGAATATGGGAAGATGTTTATCTTTTTTAAAAATCAATTTGTATTTATATTTTAAAAAATATTTATTTTTGAAAATCTGTTTCACATAATCGATTATATTATGCTCATAATCGATTATGTGAGTGCCAAAAATGATATTTTTAAATCTTGACATAATTGATTATGTTTTCAACATAATCAATTATAACAGAACTATTTTTTTCAAAAAATTAGTATCATAATCGATTATATCTGAGCATAATCGATTATGTAGGCATAATTCAGTTTTATCCATTTTAAAATGATCACTAGTGAAGGAGTGCTTGATCTGTTTTCTCTTTTGATTTCTCTTATTCCAGAATGATTTGACACACTAAACTCTTCAGCTTGAGCTCCAATTCTTCATTCGATGATCTTGATTTGACTTGCTTGAGAATTCATCAAAACTTATAATTTTGGTTTCAAAGAGTGATGACTTTCTCCTCTTTGGTAACATTCTCCCCTTTTTTATGATGATCAAGAAAACACCTATTATGATATAATGAAAGAAAGATTGATTTTGTAGTCAGTTCAAGATTAGTACAAATGAGTGAGTTAGTGTCTAACATAATACATTGTATAAATCGTATCACAAGATTAATAGAAAATTCATCTTTTTGAATTTCCCTAGTTACTTAATTACCTACTCCCCTTAATCAATTAATTTCTCCCGCTTAATATAATAATACTCCCTCCGTTTCAAATTATAAGGCGTACTTTGGAGAGAAAAGTTGTTTCAAAATATAAGGCGTTTTAGAATTTCAATAACTTTTTTTTCCTTATATACCCCTATTAATTACATGATTATCCGTGTTAATATTAAATAGTAAAAAGAGAAATTAAAATCAGAAACTAATAATTAATTATATTTTATTAGTCTAACTCTTCATATTTTATTATCATTTACTATTGTCATCTTCATCTTCAGGAGTACTAATTTAACTTTTAAATTTTTCACGTTCATTCATTCAATAGACTGTTTATCTTTCAAGGTAAGTAATCAAATATCATATCTAAATTGTAATATAGATTGAAGTTCCAGCACTTATGTAATTTTAATTTAGTATTTATATTTGCATTTTGGTGGGAATTGAAAATTTTGAGTGAAATTTTAAAATAAATTTTGAGTATAGTCATTTACAATTTGGTGGGAACTAAAGATTTTGATTGAAATTTTAGTATAATCATTTGCATATTGGTGTGAATTAAAAATTTTAATTAAAATATTTAATTAAAAAAAATTAGTAGTTCTAATTTTAAATTATTTAAAAATAATTCTGAGATAAATTCAAAACTTTTGAAATTCCAATCTCAATCAATCTTAATTAATGTACTGTTTTATTAAAAAATTAATTCATTTTATAAAATTTATGATTCAATTTTAATTAATTTAATTAATAGTAATTAATAAGGGTAAAGATGAAATATTTATAAAAAACTGAAAAAATTAAATGCTTTCCTTGGTATGTGAGAATTTGTCAAATACGCCTTATAATTTGAAACGGAGGGAGTAAAAAATATATAATCATAATCATACTTCCCTTTTATTGATAATCATCGAAAAACATACATGAATTGAATTAAAAAAAAACAGTGCATAACAATTCAAATACATAAAATAAAAAAACATAAAACGCTAATCTCTTAAAGTCCTAGGGTCTTCAATCGTCTTCATTATCCCTAGAGTGGACATCTCTTAAAGCCCTTTCAATGGAAGACAGTCTTCGATCAACTTCTTCAAAGCTCTTTCTTATGGATGATTTCATCTCCTCAAAACTGGTTCGTACAAAGGTATATATTATCATAATTTTGTTGATAAGTGACAAACCTTTGATCTTGTATGACACTATAGTCCGGTTGCCATTGTTGTATACTTTGCAACATGTGCAAGTAGTCGTCCTTATGAGCATATTGGGAAAGAGGATTTTGAGGTGAATCTTGATCCATATGAGCAGAATCAACTTGGATTGTATCCTCCCGGGAGAGCCATTGGTCATCTTGTTTTTGTAGACCCATCTTGTGAAGAAATTTTTTGGATATTGTGTTGCTGCTCTCCATTAACATATGACGCTCTCCTTCAAGATTGACACCTTTGTAGATCAAAATTTTGGAGATAAACAATACATATGGTAGATGGGAGTGAAGCCTTTTTGCATTAAACATATAATTAGAAATAATTTCTGGCCAGTTGAGAGGAATGCCATTTGTGAGTCCATAGAGCAGTAACACATTCTCAATGGTGAGTTTTGCATGATTTGTCCCTCTTGGACAAATGATCCAGCCTAAGATGTAGGCTAAAAGCCTTTCATCCACTTTCATGGGCTAAAAGTCTTGTAGAGATTAATGTTGCCAGCAAAATTTTCTCTCAGAAAGCTCCTACAAACTTGCATCTTGTTAAATCTTCAAATCCTGGTGTGATGTCTACACCAACATTTATTGGAACCTTAGCCACATTGGTCCAAATGTCATCATCCATCACAATTTCAACACCCTTCAATCAGCAAAATGAATTTAGGGTTGGAATGGCTAAGTGAGTGATAGTAAGGGGTATTTATAAACAAAACCTCAATTCTAGTTAATGGGACGATTAATGAGCTTATAGCCGTTGGCAACACGTTCAGAGGCACAGGAAAGCTTTCAATTACCGTTGGAATGAATTAGAACAGTCATATTTTGAAAAATTCGAGCTATTTTGCAGAAAATCAGCGTCGCGTAATCAATTATTTTCTTCACATAATCGATTATGTGAACCCAGAAAGATGTTTTTTTTAATTTAAGCAACATAATCGATTATGTTAGTGACATAATAGATTATCACAGAGCTCGTGAGGGTTTTTTTTTAAATAATCGATTACAAAAATCTGATAATCGATTATGAACGGAACAAATTGAATAAGATTAAAGGCAACATAATCGATTATGTTATTTTCATAATCGATTATCACAAAAAAAAATTCATTTTAAGTTTTAAATTGAATTTCCATCCAATATTCCTAAGGCCATGCGCAGTTCATAAAATCTATCTTTAGGCAAAGGTTTGGTAAATATATCAGCCAGTTGATGTTGTGTATCGATATATTCAATTAGGCAATCTCCTTTTAGTATATGATCTCTAATAAAATGATGCCTACTTTCTATGTGTTTAGTTCTAGAGTGCATACTGAGATTTCTAGTTAAATTGATTGCACTAGTACTATCACACTTAAGAGGGATGTGATCTAAAAATATGTTATAATCTTTTAGCTGATGTTTCATCCATAAAATCTGTGCACAACAATTACCAGCAACTATATATTCAGCTTCAGTTGTGGATAGAGCAACACAAGCCTGTTTCTTGGAGTGCCAAGAAATAAGTGAACAGCCAAGTAGATGACAAGTACCACTTGTACTTTTCTTGTCCAGTTTACATCCTCCATAATCTGAATCTGAATATCCTATGAGGCTAGGTGAAACTCCTGAGGGGTACCAAAGGCCAAATGATTTTGTTCCTTTTATGTATTTAATTATTCCTTTTACAACAACTAGGTGTGATTCCTTAGGATTATATTGAAATCTACAACAAACACACAC
Source organism: Lablab purpureus (assembly GCA_030347555.1). NCBI lineage: Eukaryota > Viridiplantae > Streptophyta > Magnoliopsida > Fabales > Fabaceae > Lablab > Lablab purpureus. The sequence goes on from CM059259.1 coordinate 41,856,389, forward strand.
ACTATGCATAATATCTGATCTACTTGCTGTAAGATAAAGTAAGGAACCGATCATACCTCTGTATTTGGTTTGGTCCACCATCTTACCTTTTCCATCTTGATCTAAATAGCAAGATGTTGCCATTGGATTAGCTGCTTCCTTTGCATTTTCCAATTCAAATTTCTTTAATAGTTTTGAGCAGTACTTAGTTTGTGAGATGAAGATGCCTTTGGTGTTTTGTTTTATTTGCAGTCCAAGAAAAAATGTCAGCTCACCCATCATTGATATCTCGAATTCACCCTGCATAATCTTAGCAAACTCTTGGCAAAGATCATTGTTAGTTGATCCAAATATAGTATCATCTGCATAAATTTGAACTATAATAATATTTTTCTTTGATACTTTTATAAACAAGGTTGAATCTACTTTACATCTTCTATAATTATGGCTTACCAGGAAGTTGCTCAGTCTTTCATACCAAGATCTAGGTGCTTGTTTGAGTCTATAGAGTGTCTTCTTTAGCTTGTAGACATGATTTGTATATTGATAATCTTCAAAACCAGGAGGTTGACAGACATAGACTTCCTCTTTGATATATCCATTTAGGAAAACACTTTTTACATCCATTTGATATAACTTAAACTTAATAATTGCTGCATAAGCTAGTAGAAGTCTTATTGCCTTCAGTCTTGCAACTGGGGCATAGGTCTCATCATAGTCGATACCTTCTTATTGACTATATCCTTTTGCTACTAGTCTTACCTTATTCTTGGTTATGTTTCCACTTTCATCTAACTTGTTTCTAAATACCCATTTGCTCCTACTACTTACATAGAATTTTTTCTTGGTACAAGATCCCACACTTCATTCCTTTTGAATTGACTTAATTCCTCTTGCATGGATTGAATCCAATATTCATCTTGTAAGGCTTCTTATATGGTTTTGGTTCTACTTGTGAGACAAAAGCTACATTCATGCACAAGTTATTCATATTACTTCTTGTGGTAACTCTTTGATCAACATTTCCAATAACATTATCCAATGATAGTCCTCTGGGTGTTCTCCATGCTTTAGGAAGATCTTGAACATTTGTAGGTTCACTGATGGTCAAATCTTCTAGACTTTTTCTAAGTTTCTCCACACTTTCTTCTTGTGGTTGATCTTTTTCAATTGAACCCTATTCTTCTTCTATATCTATAGATTTCTTTCGTGACTCAAGAGGGTTTTCCTCAAGGTCCAAAATTCATCAAAAGTTATATGAAAAGATTCTTCTACATGTAATGTTCTCTCATTGTATATTCTATATGCTTTACTGGTTAAAGAGTACCCTAAAAATATTGCTTCATCTACTTTTGAATTGAATTTACCAAGGTTATCCTTTCCATTATTTAAAACAAAACATCTGCAACCAAAAACTGTGAGATAAGAAATGTTAGGTTTTCTACCTTAAAAAAGTTCATAAGGAGTTAGTTTTAAAATAGGTCTTATTAAAGTTCTATTTAATACATAACATGCTGTAGAAACTGCATCAGCCCAAAAGTATTTTGGAAGATTATTTTCATTTAACATTGTTCTAACTAATTCTTCCAATGACATATTCTTTCTTTCTACTACTCCATTTTATTGAGGAGTTCTTGGACACGAAAAATTATGTGAAATACCTAGTTCTTCACAAAAGGTTTCAATAAATCATTTTGAAATTCCCCACCATGATCACTTCGTAAAGACTTTATTTTTAGATCTTTTTAATTTTGAATAGTCTTGGAAATTTTTTTAAAAGAGTTGAAGGCATTATTTTTAGTTGCTAAAAAGAAAGTCCATGTAAATCTAGAATAATCATCTACTATTACTAAAGCATAGTAATTACCACCTAAGTTTCTTGTTCTAGAAGGTCCAAATAAATCCATATGTAAAAGTTCTAATGGTTTTGAGGTAGAAAGGATTTTCTTACTTTTAAAAGGATTTTTTGTTTGCTTTCCTTTTTGGCATGCTGCACAAATTCTATCTTTTTCAAAATTTAATTTTGGAAGACCAATTACTAAATCTTTTGATATTAATCTACTTAAATGATGCATATGAATGTGTGCAATTCTCCTATGCCATAACCAAGGATCCTCTTCCTTAGTTACAAGACAGGAGATGGTCCTAGAGTTTGCAACGTCAAAATCAGTAATATAAATATTATTAAGTGTAGTACCTGTTAGGAGAGTTTCATTTGATTCCTTTTTTACTATGTTGCATGTCTTTGATTCAAAAATTATCTTAAGTCCCTTGTCACATAGTTGACTTATGCTTAATAGATTGTGCTTTAATTCTTCTACGAGCAATACGTTTTGAATCATGAAGTCATCACTAATTTTGATTGTTCCTGAGCCAAGAATTTTTCCTCTGTTGTTGTCACCATATGTAACATGCCCTTGACTTTTCTTGATGAGGCTTTGAAATTTTTCTTTATCACCGGTCATGTGTCTTGAACATCCACTATCAAGAAACCAAATTGATTTCTTGTTCTTGTAGGTTAACTGTATCACAAACATAATAATTTAGGTACCCTTTATAGTTTTGGGTCCTTAGTAGTTAGTAAAAATAAGTTTTCTCACCTTTATGAATAATAAATATGAAATTTAACATTATTTAATCGATTATCAGCGCGCAAATAAATTTTTTTTTCGTAAAACATTAGTTCTGTCATAATCGATTATGTTCTGACATAATCGATTATGTCCACGAGCAACTTAAGAATCATAATCTATTACGTTATTTCATAATCGATTAAATGCGAACAAATCTGTTTTAATGCAAACAATTTTTATGCATGTGATCTTTAGGAACCCATTTAAATCTACCACTAGGTATAACTACATGTTTTACAAAACATTAATTTGATGTATGACCAATTTTCATGCAATAAAAACAACTTAATCTATGTGACAAATATTTGAATGATTTTCTTTGAAAAAAATTTTTAACTTGAAAACTTGTTTTTCTTGATTCTTTTACAAAGATGGTTTTGTGGGGTTCTAGACTTTTCTTGGGAGTGTAACCAAGTTCAGCTTTACTAGAGCTCCCTCTTTGTACACTAAGCATATTATCAAGATTTTGAGTAGAGTCTAAAAATTTATTTAAAATTTTTTCTAATTTAAAAATTTCAGTTTCAAGATGATTACAATTTTCACAAGGTTTGATAACTTTCTTATTTTTAGAAATTGATTTATATTTTTCCAAATCCTTTTTCAAACTTTCATTTTCCTTCTCCACATGACTTAATATATTTTCTAAAGCTTGAAAATTTTGTTTCAATGAAGAATGTATTTTAGCCAAGTTATTAAAATTCATATAAAGATTTTGATACTCCGTATGTAATTCATCATATTCATCATAAGAGTTTGTGGAGTTACCTTTGAGGTAGCTTCATCTTCACTATTTTCCATTAGACACAAGTTGGTCTCTTCCTGTTCTTCACTGCCTTCTATTGAGCTTTCAGAGGTTGTTGAATCGTTGTCCTCCCATGCGATATACGCCTTCTTTTTATTTGACCTGTATGGCTTCTTTGTTTTCTTTTTCTCCTTTTCTTTATCTTCCTTTTTGGCAAAGGGACATTCCGACTTTATATGACCGAACCGGTTGCGTCTATAGCATTTATAGTTTGCTGCCAGGTCTTTTTCTTTCCTTGTTGTTCGGCCCTTTTTCCTGTTCTTCATAAACCTGGAAAACTGTTTTACTAATAAAAAAATGTCACTGTCAGAAAACTCACCTTCATTTTCTTCCTTTTCTGTTGATTATTCAGCCTTGTATGCGATGTTTTTTACTTTTGTTTCTTCTCCATTCTTTAGTCTTTGTAGCTCCATCTCATGTTCTCTCAATTTTCCGAAGAGTGTTGCTACATTCATCTTTGTCAAATCTTTAGATTCTGATATTGCTGTGACTTTTGGTTGCCAATTTCTATCCAATGACTTGAGAATTTTGATGTTCAGCTCCTCGTTTACAAAATTTTTTCCTATCACTTCTACGTGATTTACGATATGAGTGAACCGTGTTTGAAAATCATTGATGCTTTCATGTTGCTCTATAGCCAACAGCTCGTATTCTTGGACGAGTGTGTTTTTCCTTGCTCTTTTCACTTCGTCCGTTCCTTCATGCATCACCTACAATGTCTACCACATTTCTTTCGCCGTTTTGCATCTTGATATCCTGTAAAATTCATTACGAGTTACAGCAGAAATAATAGGGTTACGAGCTCTTACATCATATTGTGTTCATTTGTTTTCATCTGGCATCCATTGATGAAACAACTTTGGTGTGGGTCCTTCAGCAAGCATCACCATTGGTGTGAAGGGACCATTTAGTACAACATCCCATACTCCAAAATCTAGGATTTGTAAGAATATCTCCATTCTTTCCTTCCAAAGGATAATTGTCAGCTTCAAAGAGTAATGACTTTCTCCTCTTTGATAACAAGTGTACAAAGTTCACGTGTTCACAATACTAATGAGAATCTTTAATATTTTTTAAAAGAAGAAAATTTAATATTTTTTATCTTATTCTAAGTAGATATAACTGATATTTAGTTTATAACTGATAATTGAGATAAAGTTTGAATATTTTATTTAATAGATTAAAATATAAAATTAAATTATGAATATGAGATTAATATTTTAAAATAGGTAAGTTATTAAAATTGTAAAAAAATGCTACAGATTTTATACTAATTTATCTGAATGTGATAAAATTTAATGGAAATGCATTTTGAAAATATATATTTTTACCTTTTAAACTCTAACTTGCTAATGTGAAGGAAAGAGTCTAATATGATTCATATTATATTATTGTCATGTATATCTTATACAATCATGTGTATTTTTGTTAGAAATATGATTGAATAATTTATAACATAATATATATATATATATATATATATATATATATATATATATATATACACCAAAAGATCATTTCCCCTATCATTCATATATGTACATGGGAATTTCTATCTTGAAAACACAATAGCACCAAACTCTTTACACTTTAGGGTGGGGGCATGCAGAAAACTCAATCAAACTAAATAAATTTAGGAAACATGATTATACAACTGAATTTTATAATTATGTATAAAAATAAAATCTATGTATATTTATACTTTTTCTGAAAAAAGACTGTATCCAAACTAGTCTTCATCTAGATCCATTTCCTTGTAGGTATTACAATCCCGGGAAGCATCTCATTTGGAAACGGCTAAGTATTAAATCTATTAAATTTCCATTTCTTATGTCTACTTATTTTCTAACTGTAAGAATACTAAATAATATTTATTTCAATATATTTTGTAGTAAAATTGTAAAGCTCTTAATATATCTGTAATTTGGGACAGACATGAAACTAATATGATTTGTGTTGTAGAGGACAAATATATATGTTCTAACACTTTCTCCTCTCCCAGCATAAATACAAATAAAAAATTGGAAAGAATGTGAACTGATATAAAATCAAATAACATTCTGAACCATTCAAATGAATTGTTCAAAAGTCAAAGAAAGGGCAAGAAAGTACACAAGTACAACCACATGAAAACCAGACATAAACCCTAACTACTATGATCTACTTAACTACCACTACTACAGAATTAGCATTTAACGTCGCCATTATACGTCGGTTTAAATACAACCGACGTAAAACATTTGATTTGACTATTCTATGCCAGTTATATATGTAAACCGACGTAGAATGTTTTGAATTCTACATTCAACGTCGGTTCTGCAACTAACCGACGTAGAATGTCAAAAGTACTACGTCGGTTGTTGTCTAACCGACGTAGAATGTAAAATTCAAAACATTCTACGTCGGTTATGGATTACAACCGACGTAGAAACCCTTTAAAACCTATTAAAACCTATTCCTCCCTTTCCTTCCTCACTTTACATACTTTCTTCGTTCGACCTCGAGCTCTGCGATTGCGATCTCCGATCTTTGTTCTCCGCCTGTCGCCGTCGTCGCCGCCACCGCTGCGCCCTCTCCCTGTCGCCGTCGTCGCCGCCACCGCCCTGTCGCCGTCGTCGCCGCCACCGCTGCACCCTCTCCCTGCCGCCGCGAGAGAAGCTCGCGAGAGAAGAAGCTCGCGAAAGAAGCTCCCTGCCGCCGCCACGAAGCTCCCTTCCTCCGCGAAGGTCATTGTCGCCGCTCCTCTCCCTGCTGCCGCCGCCGCTTGTGAACGGTGGTCCTTGCTGTGAAGGTTGCCTTCCCTCAGCCCTTCGCCGCCGCTGCCGCCGCCGTCGCTAGGTTAGTCTGTTTTTTATTGTTTTTTGTTTTGTAGGATATAGTGTTTGTATGATTAGGTTATTGAAATGCCTGTAGATGATTGTTCTGATGATATATTTAGTCATACATATAATAAAAAAAAACTGTATATGTTGTATGCTGTATGCTGTATGCAAAATGATGCAATTAGGACAAAAGAAGCTGCAAGTATGAAATTTCTAAGATATAATGGCATGATAATTCTCTGTTTGGTACGACACAACTCCACAAATTTTTTCAAAATTTTCTGACAAGTGCAAGTTAGTCACATAAATGGCCAAAATTTAGGAAAATAGGTAAAAAATAGTAAAATAATAAAAAAGTTATAGTAAATGGAGGATTTTTGAAATTTTTTTTGCCCAAATCCCCTTCGGGTATTTGCCAACAGCTTCGTTGGGTCATTTCCAAAAACTTTCATTTTTTACGCATCTCCATCCGAGGTCCGTAGCAAAAGTTATGATCATTTGAAGTTTTTCTACACCTAAATTTTGTATTTTCAAAACTATGATTATTTTGGGGGATGTGAGGCCTCTTTATTCAAGTACACATCAAAAGAACATAACACAACAAAAATTAACGGAAAATTCAATGTCTAACTATTTTTTATGATTTTTTCAAGATCGATTAGATCCATCCAATAATGTTGTTTTTACATCAATCTTTCTTTTTTTAAATTGTTCTTCTAAGACAAAGCATATAGAAATTAGACATCATTTCATTAGAGATCATATAGCTAAGGATTGCATTATAGAATACATAGATACAAAACATCAATTAGCTGATATCTTCACCAAACCTTTGCCTAGAGAGTCTATCTTTGAAATTTAGCTATTTGAAATGTATTATATATGAAATTGTGGCTGGTTTGCTGGTTTATTTGATATGCAGGTACTAAAATTTAGGGAAAATGAGAAAATGAGAAAATTAGAAACTGCATTGCAGTTGTAGAAGCGACTTACAACGTCGGTTAGGGCTAGAACCGACGTTGTAAGTTTGGGTGACACTTACAACGTCGGTTCTAGCCTAACCGACGTTGTAAGTCTTGTGATTTTCAACGTCGGTTCAAATTGAACCGACGTTGAAAATATTACTTTTAACGTCGCCTTTTTCAACGTCGATTTTGGGGCCGTCGTGAAATGATCCCCAGAACCGACGTGGAAAGTGGTTCCTGTAGCAGTGTACTGTCATGATCAATTTGAAAAAGGTTCCAGTAATACGGTCAGGCCTTCTTAATCCTAGCATTCATCTTCCTCGACAGGTTTTTAGTTCCAGCATCCAGTCTAGCTCTCATCTGCGGGGAAAGAATATTCCCTGAACTGTCCAGGATTGATAACATCATCTCTATAGACATAGTTGCATAACCTATGACTCTTCTTAATTAAAATGGTATCCGTTTTGACATTTTCAAAGATTATAATAACTTTCAATAAATAATAGAATGATCATAACTTTCAATTTATCCAAATAATTATCTAAAAAATATAGAATGGTAATAGAGCTCATAAATAACTTCATTTTATTTAAATTTATTGAATTTATTATTATTATTATTATAATTATTCTTATACATATATATTTTGAATTATAAAAAAATATCTAAAAAAAATACAAAATAAAAAACTAAAATAAAAATTAAACCAAAAATTTTAAATAATTAATTAGAATATAAAATAAAAATATTAATATAATAGTAAATTCACTTAAAAATATAAATGATTAATAGGACCAATACGTAATTCGAAGCAAATAAAATAATCAAAAATAAAAAGGAAAAATACATGACTGAAAATAAATTAAATGATATAAATATAAATTGATAGAATGAACCAATACATAACTGGAAATAAATTAAATAATATAAATAAATTGATAGAATTGACTAGTACAAGACTATAAATAATTAAAATTAGAAATATACATGAAAAGAATACTAGAGATAACTAAATATAAAATGATAAAAGGAGTAGTACACAACTCAAGATAGATTAAATAAATATAAAATGATAAAAGTATCACTACAGAACTAGAGATAGATTAAAATTAAATAAATATAAAATGATAAAAGGATCAATACAGAACTGGAGATCAATTAAATAAATATAAAATAATAAAATTCATACAAATAAATAAAGCAAAAATTGGGTCTGAATAAACCTTTTCCACTAGACTATTTTCACTTGAGCGAAAATAGGGTCAAAACCAAACTCTCTAAAAAAGAAACCTCTATTTCTACCCGCTCAAACAAGTTTTTCATCCCACACATCATCAAGAAATATCCAAATATCAACTTACACATCACAAACAACATAAAAACAATGTTTCTCACATATTACAGTCAATACCATAATAGTCTACAAAACATCTTAATTATTATTTTTTAACATTAACTTTTTGAACATTATTGAACCTACTCTTAAGAATTAGTGGAAGCAAGTGCATATGTGTCCACTTTTTTAATAATAAAAAATTAAAAATTAATAAAAAAAGTTTTATAATTTTTTATAAGAAGTTTTTCAGTTGAAGATATAAGTTTTTATAATGAGTAATTAACTGAATTTGAAAAATAAATATTGTATTTTTAATTTTTGAATTTGAAAAAAAAATGTGCTTATGATTTTAAAATTTGAATTTGATTTTGAAAAAGAATTAATTAATTAAATTTGAAAAGAAATGGTAGTTACAAAGTTTAGAGGATAAACTAATAAAAATTTGTGTACAAAAGAATGTCCATTCTTTCTTATGATGACAAAAGAATGATTAAACACAATCTTTAGGAGACAGAGAAAAAATTGTATACACCAAATAAAAATTATAAAACACAACTTTTTTTTACATATAGGTATAGATAAATAGACTTAAATTTACTCATTCACAAAATTGACTGATGTGATAGAAGCCTTATTTTGTCAACATCCCCTACTTTTTTCTGATATAAAAATCATTAAAATTTCAATATCTTAACCTTAGAAAGAATGAAGAAAAAATAAAGATATATAAAAATTAACTATCTAACTAATTTATATTATATTATATTATATTTATAATTTAATATCTTTATAATTATAAATATTTATTAATTAATATAATTATAATATAATATCTTTATATTATAATATTTTTATAATATAATATTTTTATAAGTTAACATCATGTATTATTAGAAATTACAATCTTTACTTACTTTTAATTAATTATTTTAAAATATATTTTATTCAAATAATAAATTTGAAATATGTAGTTGAGTAATTTAAAATTATAATGCTTTTATTTTCATTAATAATTTAATATGTAAATTAATAGATAAATTATATATATATATATATATATATATATATATATATATATATGCATATAGTTATATTTTAGTTTTTAATTCAGTTATTATATGAACAATAATAATTAAAAATAAGGACTTAGCTGAATTGAAATAATAATAAAAATTAATGGTTATAATATATATATATATATATATATATATATTAATATAAATATAAATATAAATATAAAGTAATGGGTAAACTTTATTTGAGCTTTCTTTTCAGAAAGAACTCATTTGATCATATTGATTATAATTAATATATAGTTTTGATAATTATAAATTAATAACAAGCTCCAAGTGGTTTAAACAAGCTTTATATAAGAAAAAATTGTGGTTTAGATAATGTGTAGATAACCAAAGTTGCGCACTTAAAATTAGGGAGAAAAAATGGATATAAAACTTGAATTAAAATTTAGATATATTTAAGGAGAAAACATATTTTACATTCTCTTAATTCTTACAAAATGAAGAATTCATTGCATTAATTACATAAATTCAGTTATGATATCAACAATAATAAATAAAATTATAACATTAAAAAATTAGTAGAATATTTAAAATTATCCAAAATAATATAATTTAATATATCAAATTTAAAAAATATTGTATTATAATTTTTGGGATGTTACAATTTACATTACACATCCATAAATTATGGACACCAACATTTGTCTATATAGCCTCATATACAAACACCATAGGTAATGTATAATTACTCGATTTTTTCTCATTTTAAAAAAAAATTAAAATTATCCAATACGACCTCTCAATTTTTGAGCAAAACTTGGTCCGAATAAACCTTTTCCACTAGGCTATTTTCACTTGAGCGAAAATAGGGTCGAAACCAAACTCTCTAGGAAAGAAACTTCTATTTCTACATGCTCAAACAAGTTTTTCATCCCACATATCATCAAGAAACATTCAAATATCAACTTACACATCACAAACAACATAAAAACAATATTTCTCATATATTACACTCAATACCATAATAGTCTACAAAACATCCTAGTTATTATTTTTGAACATTAACTTCTTTAATCTACTCTTAAGAACTAGTGAAAAAAAGTGCATATGTGTCCATTATTTTAATAATAAAAATTTAGAAATTAAAAAAAGAAGTTTTATAATGTTTTTATAAGAGGTTTTTTAGTTGAAGATATAAGCTTTTATACTGAATTTGAAAAATAAATATTGTATTTTTAATTTTTAAATTTGAAAAAAAAATGTGCTTATGATTTTAAAATTTGAATTTGATTTTGAAAAAGAATTAATTAATTAAATTTGAAAAAGATATGGTAGTTACAAAGTTTAGAGGATAGACTAGTAAAAATTTGTATACAAAAGAATGTCTACTTTTTCTTATGATGACAAAAGAATGATTAAACATAATCTTTAGAAGACAGATAATATACACCAAATAACGGTTATAGGTATAGATAAATAGACTTAAATTTACTCATTAAAAAAATTGACTAATGAGATAAAAGTCTTATTATGTCAACATTCTCCTACTTTTTTTCAGATCTAAAAACTATTAAAATTTCAGTATCTAAACTTCAGAAAGAATGAAAAAAAAATAAAAATATATAAAAATTAACTATCCAACTAACCTATATTATATTATATTATATTTATAATTTAATATTTTTATAATTATATATATTTATAAATTAATATCATTATGTTATAATATCTTTATAATATAATATTTTTATAATTTAACATCTTTATAATAATATTATTAGAAATTACAATCTTTACATACTTTTAATTAATTATTTTAAAATATATTTTATTCAAATAATAAATTTGAAATATGTAGTTGAGTATACTTTATAATGCTTTTATTTTCATTAATAATTTAATATTTTAATTAATAGATAAATTATATATACATATGCATAAAGTAATATTTTAGTTTTTAATTCAGTTATTATATGAACAATAATAATTAAAAATAAGGACTGCATTAATGTTGAGCTGAATTGAAATAATAATAAAAATCAATGGTTATAATATATATATATATATATATATATATATATATATATATATATATAAAGTAATGCGTAAATTTTATTTGAGCTTTCTTTTCAGAAAGAACTCATTTGATCATATTGATTATAATTAATATATAGTTTTGATAATTATAAATTAATAACAAGCTCCAAGTGGTTTAAACAAGCTTTATATAAGAAAAAAAGTGGTTTAGGTAATGTTTAGATAATAAAAATTGAGCACTTAAAATTAGAGAGAAAAAATGGATATAAAACTTTATAAAACTTGAATTAAAACTCAGATATATTTAAGGAGAAAACATATTTTACATTCTCTTAATTCTTACAAATTCATTCCATGAAGAATTCATTGCACTAATTACATAAATTCATTTATGATATGAACAATAATAAATAAAATTAAAGAAATTATCGATAATTACTTAAATTAAGTAATTTGTAAACTTTATTTGAACTTTAATGTTTTTAAAAGAATTCAATTTAATTCATTAATGACAATTAATATATACTTTTTATAATTACTGTTTTATAATAATTAATAATAATAATAATAATAATAATAATAGTAAACTTTTATAATAATTAATTTTACAATTTTTCATATTTGTTATTAGAATTTTAAATTTAGTTCTTATAGTAGTGTTAAGCAATCTGACTAATCTTAGAATACTATTTATTCTTTTTTAAATCTATTAGTGTTATCATGTTTTTTTAGAGTTATAGTTTATTTTTAATATTTCTCCTTTTCTTTATCTTCCTTTTTGGTATAGGGACAGTCTGACTTTATATGACCAAATCGATTGCATCTATAGCATTTATAGTTTATTGCTTGGTCATTTTCTTTCTTTGTTGATCGACCCTTTTTCCTGTTCTTCATAAACCTGGAAAATCGTTTTACCATTAAGGAAATATCATTGTCAGAAAACTCACCTTCATTATCTTCTTTCGATTTTTCAGCCTTGAACGCAATGTTTTTAACTTTAACATTTTCTTCTCCATCTTTTAATCTTTGAAGCTCCATCTCATGTTCTCTCAACTTTCCGAACAAAGTTGCTACGTTCATCTTTGTCAAGTCTTTAGACTCTGATATAGCAGTGACTTTTGGTTGCCAATTTCTATCGAGAGACTTGAGAATTTTGGTGTTCAGCTCCTCAATTGCAAAGCTTTTTCCTAGTGCTTCTAGATGATTTACTATATGAGTGAACCGCGTCTGGAAATCACTGATACTTTCGTTTTGTCCGATTGACAGTAACTCGTATTCTTGAACTAGAGTGTTTTTCCTTGCTCTTTTCACTTCGTTCGTTCCTTTATGTGTCACTTCCAGTGTTTTCCACATCTCTTTTGCAGTTTTGCATCTTGATATCCTGTAAAACTCATCACGGGTTACAGCTAAAACAATAACATTACGAGCTCTTACATCGTATTGTGCTCGTTTGTTTTCATCTGGTGTCCACTGATGAAACGTCTTTGGTGTTTCTCCTTCAGCAAGCATCACCGTTGGTATGTAGGGACCACTTAGTACAGCATCCCATACTCCATAATCAAGAGTTTGTAAGAATATCTCCATTCTTGCTTTCCAGAAGGGGTAATTGTCACCTTCAAAGAGTGGTGGTCTGTTGATGGATGTACCTTCCCTGTAAACCTGATTCTGCATAGACATTGTTAGCAGCGGAATAATATCAAGAAGGGGGGGGGGTTGAATTGATATGCAGCTTTTATGAAAACTTTTTCGTCACAGAAAATTTACTGGTTCAATTTGCAGAAAATTAGCCGACTGATATTCGCGAAATAGTAGATTAGTTCTTACTGCACAATATAACAGATAATGAAGGAAGAGAGAAAATTGTTGGACTTGAAGACTTGGTTTCAAGTGGATTTGATGTCTCCAACCACCTTTAATGATGAAGATGTTGGTGCTTGAAGAATGAAGAATTTGTCTTAGGATTAGAGAGTCTTAGGTTGTGTGGTAAGATGCATTTCAATCTATCTTGGTCTTAGTCTTGGAGTTTAAAATGTTTTGAAATGTTTTAAAAAGGTTTTAAAATGATTTCAAAGGTTTAACTCGATTTTTAACCGGTTAAAAATCTGATTTCAACTAGTTAACTGCTTCTTCGTTTTTCAAAGCTTTGTATTTGGGAAATTTCAGCTGATCTGTTTGAAATTTAAACCAGCTTAAAATCCCGGTAGGTTTGTTTCAGAATTCCAGCTTTCGGAATAGCTAGTTAAAACGAGATTTCAACCGATCGATTTCATGTTCCAAGAAAAAGGTGCTCACTGGAAAATTGGTTTTAATGAAAACAACCGGCTAAAACGCGATTTCAACCGACTATTTCCTCGCAGAATCGCTTTAACAGCTTTCTATATATATCTTGAAACTCAAAGAACTAAGTGACGAAACATTTTCTAAAGAACCCATTGGGCAAGAACGTTCCTATTACACTCTAAAACATTTTGCTAATCACTCCAAGACGATCAAGATTCAATTGAGTGCGAATCAAATCAAGAAGTGCATGCTCTGCTTTTCTCGTTCTTGCCGGTGCTCTGCTTTTCGCTTCTCGCATTGAAGAACTCCAGTGTTTATTCAATCTTTTTGTGTGTGTTGGTTAGTCGCAGTGTTCAGTATCTTAATCGTGGTGATTAAGAGATCTTGTAATAGGGTTTTACAGGTGTTTAGAAGTCTTGTAGGGTTCAAGACTTGGTGCAGCTCTCGGTTTCGGTTTTGCATGTAGTGTTCATGTAAAAACCGGTTTTTAGTGAATTGATTGAATTTGTTTGTTTAGGAAACTGGATGTAGCCTTTGTTGAAAGGTGAACCAAGATAAATCTGCTGTGTTGTTCTTCTTCCCTTTAACTCTTTCCATTCGGTAATTGAAGTTTGAATTGAAATTGAATTTGGTATATGATCAATTGATTAAGAGCATTTCAAGAACCTATAAAAACTGGTTTAAATCTTCAATTCGAATCTGGTTTTTCATAATTGGGCATTGGGTTTCGAAAATCTTTGAAAGTTTAATTCACCCCCCTCTTAAACTCAGCCATTTATTCCAACAATTGGTATCAAGAGCTGGTTCTTGAAAAATATTCAAGTTTTCTCGAAAAATTTCAAACATGGTCAAGGAAAATTGCCTTTGCAGAGGGTGCTTCTATAAACAGAGCCACCTATGTTTTCTGGGGTAAACTATCCATTTTGGAAAGTGAGAATGAAGATTTTCATTGAATCAATTGATATAGGGATTTGGAATGCTATAGTCAATGGACCGTATATTCCTAAAGAAGAGAAACCATGGGAAAGTTTAAATGCTGATGAACAAAAGAAAGTGCAATATGATTGTAAAGCAAAGAACATCATTACATCTCGCACTTAATCTTGATGAATTCTTTCGTGTTTCACGAGTGTTCCAATGCTAAAGAGATGTGGGAAGTGTTGGAGGTTACTCATGAAGGAACAGATTGATGTTAAAAGAGCAAGAAAGCATACTTTAATCCAAGAGTATGAGATGTTCGTAATGCTTCCTGGAGAAACTGCTTCAGATGTGCAAAAGAGGTTTACACACATTATAAACCATCTGATCGGCCTTGGAAAAGTGTTTGAGAAAGAGGAGCTGAACATCAAAGTGCTGAAATGTTTGGATCGAAGTTGGCAACCCAAAGTTACAGCAATTTCTCGAATCCAAGGACTTGTCAACAATGAGTGTTGCTGCACTTTTTGGAAAGCTAAGGAACATGAGCTTGAGTTGAATAGACTTGCTGAACAAGAAGACAATGACAAGAAAAAGAAAGGGCGTGCCTTGAAGACTTTGGTTCACAAAGAGGAGAATAGTGAGGATGAAGGACATGGAGGAAGTGATGCAGAAAATCTGAACCTCTTAGTTAGAAAGTTCAACAAGTTCTTGAAATACAAGAACAAAGACTACAAGAACAAGAGGTATAATAAAAATCTGATTTAGCTTCTTCTAACTTTACTTGTTTTGGTTGTGGAAAACAGTGGACATATTAAGGTCGAATGTCCTTCCTCACAAAACAAAGAGAGAAATGGAGAAAAGAAGCATGAAAGATCATTCAAAACCAAGAAGGCTTACATAGCATGGGATGAGAATGATATATCCTCTAGTGATTCTTCAAGTGATGATGAAAGAGCCAATCTTTGTCTTATGGCTGATTGTGATACAGCAAGTAGTGTAAGTTCCTCCACTACTCAAAATGGTCTTCCTTATGATCACCGCTGCAAAATTTTCTGGAATTGCATGAAGAGGCTAATAAGGTTGCTTGTTCTAACAATAGGCTTAAAGGTATGAACAATTGGCTAGAGAACAAGGTGAAAGAGCTAGAGAAAGAGCTGGAAAATTCAAAACTGATTTTGAAAATCTGAAATGATTTACAAGGTTTCAAGTTGCAATGATGAACATGTTGGAAAAATCTGCACAAACCGCAGAACTTTAGAAAATCAAATTGAGTATTTGAACAAATCTCTAGCTAAATTCACCATGGGAAGAGCCAACTTGGACACACTTTTAGAATTTAAAAATTGTGTAACGAATAAAGCTGGACTTGGATTTAAAAATGGTTTTCAAAAGAAACAACAACCTTATAGAAATTTCTTTTCACATAGAAAACCGTCCAAGCACTTCATCCATTACTTGCTTCTATTGTATGAACAAGGGACATACTTCAAAATCATGCAAAATCAGAAAATTTGGTGTTCCTAGTGGTCAATTTATTTGGAAGCCAAAATGTGGTAGAAAGGTTATTAACTTTGTTGGACCCAAATTGATGTGGGTACCAAATTCTCTCCATTGATTGTGTTTTGCAGGTGTTCTTGAAGGCCAAGAAATTATTGTGGTATCTAGACAAGTGGCTGTTCAAGGCACATGTGTGGTGACAAAAGGAAGTTTGTCAAACTCACCTTGAAAAATGGAGGTTTTGTCACATATGGAGATAATAATAAAGGGAAAATCCTTGGAAGTGGTGATGTTGGTAATATTTCTTCAATCCTCATTGAAAACGTGTTATATGTTGAAGGTTTGAAGCATAATCTTCTTAGTATTAGCCAGCTATGTGATAAAGGTTTTAGAATCACTTTTGAATCAAATCATTGCAAGATCCTTGAGAAAAATTCTGATAAAATCTGCATGTTAGGCAAGAGAATTGAAAACATTTATATGCTTGATCTTGATCATATGTGTGCAACTAATTTTACATGTCTCATGTCTAAGGAAGATAGTTCATGGCTTTGGCATAGGAGAGCTGCACATATTAACATGAACCATTTGGAAAAACTGCTTTCAAAAGAACTTGTTTTAGGGTTACCTAAACCGAAATTTGAGAAAGATAAAATCTGTCATGCATGCCAAAAGGGTAAACAAACCAAAGTTTCTTTTAATCTGAAAATTATGTGTCAACAACAAAACCTTTGGAACTCGCTGCATTTGGATTTGTTTGGTCCATCTAGAACAATGAGTATTGGTGGAAACTATTATGCTTTGGTTATTGTTGATGACTATTCTAGGTTTACTTGGACTTTGTTTTTGAAAAATAAAAGTGATGCATTTCATGCTTTTAAGAAACTTGCCAAGGTTTTACAAAATGAAAACAGCTGCAAAGATAAGTGCTCTTAGAAGTGATCATGGAGGGAATTTGAAAATGAAAAGTTCAATCATTTTTGTGAAAAATATGGGATTAAGCATAACTTTTCAAGCACCTAGGACTCCTCAACAAAATGGTGTTGTTGAGAGGAAAAATAGATCACTTGAGGAACTAGCTAGGACAATGCTTAATGAATCAAACATCCCTAAATATTTTTAGGCTGATGCAAGAATACTGCATGTTACATAATAAATAGGGTTTTGATAAGACCTATTTTGAAGAAAACCCCTTATGAATTGTACAAAGGGAGAAAACCCAACATAGCACATCTTAGAGTGTTTGGCTGCAAGTGTTTTGTTTTAAATAATGGCAAAGAAAAACTTGGCAAATTTGATGCTAAAGTCGATGATGCATTGTTTTTAGGCTATTCTTTACATAGCAAAGCATATAGGATCTTCAACAAGAGATTAGCTATCATTGAGGAATCAATACATGTTGTTTTTTATGAGACTAATGTGCAAAATGAAGGTGCAGTGAGTGGTGCAAGTGCAGTGAAGAGAACTTAATTGAAGGTGTATCAACCGATCATGTAGAAACCGAAAAAGTCGCTGCAGTGGTATTTTAGCCGGTGAAAATAAAAAGAATCGACCGAAATCCCGGCACCGTAATTAAATTCTGCAGAAAATGATCTACCTAAAGAATGGAGGGTGCCTCGCAATCTGGTCCATTGGAAATGTGATAGGAGATGTTCAAAGAGGTGTTTCTACAAGAAGGTCTATGCATGATACATGTTTAATTGCTGCATTTGTTTCCCAAGTTGAACCTAAATGTGTTGATGATGCTTTATTGGATGAAAACTGGATTTTGGCAATGCAAGATGAACGGAACCAATTTAAAAGGAATGAGGTTTGGGAACTAGTCCCTTGCACACCTAACATGAATATAATTGGCACAAAGTGGGTGTTTAAAAATAAAATGAATGATCAAGGAGTAATAACTAGAAACAAAGCTAGGCTTGTAGCTAAAGGGTATAACCAAGAGGAAGGAATAGACTATGAGGAAACATATGCTCCTGTTGCTAGGTTAGAAGTTGTTAGGCTATTACTTGCTTTCTCATGCATGATTGGATTCAAACTGCATCAAATGGATGTGAAAAGTGCATTTTTGAATGGATATATAAATGAAGAAATCTATGTTTCACAACCATCTGGATTTGTTGATCACAAATTGCCTAACCATGTATATAAGCTCAAAAAGGCTCTTTATGGACTCAAGCAAGCTCCAAGACAATGGTATGAAAGGTTAAGTAACTTTCTTATCTCTTAAAACTTTGAAAGGGGCCAAGTTGATAAAACTTTGTTCATTAGAAAGTCTGTGGACAGCATTATACTCGAGTGCGTGTTTACGTGGATGATATAATCTTTGGATCCACTAATGAGAAGCTTTGTGAAGAATTTGTTGCAGCTATGCAGGGGAAGTTTGAAATGTCAATGATGGGTGATCTAAACTTCTTCTTAGGCTTACAAGTCAAGCAATTAGATCATGGAACATTCCTCAATCACCAAAATATTGCAAAGAGTCGTTAAAGAAATATGAGATGGACAACATGCAAAGAATAAAGCACACCCATGGCTACCAGCAGCTATCTTGATGCGGATAAAAGTGGTAAACCTTTTGATTCCACTAAGTATAGAGGTTTGATTGGTTCACTATTATATCTAACCGCTAGTAGGCCGGATATAATGTTTAGTGTATGCATGTGTGCTAGGTTTCAATCTAATCCCAAAGAATCACATTTCTGCAATTGCCAAAAGAATTTTGAAATATCTAAAAGGAACTATTAATGTTGGTTTGTGGTATCCTAAAGGTGCTTCTTTTAATCTAGTGGGCTATTCTGGATGCAGACTTTGTCTGGATGTAAACTTGATAGAAAAAGCACTAGTGGAACTTGTCATCTACTAGGAAGTAGTCTAGTATCATGGCATAGCAAAAAGCAAGCTAGTGTGGCTTTGTCTCATCGCCGAAGCCGAGTATGTTGCAACTGGAGTCATTGTAGCTCAAACTCTTTGGTTAAAACAAGCAGCTTTTTGATTATGGTTTGAAACTAGATCACATTCCTATTAGGTGTGACAATACAAGTGCTATCAACTTAACAAAAAATCCTATTTTGCACTCTAGAACGAAACATATAGAAATAAGGCACCATTTCATTAGGGATCATGTTCAAAAAGGTGATTGCATAATTGAATTTGTTGACTCTAATAACCAACTTGTCGATATATTTACCAAACCACTCCCAAAAGATAGGTTTTTCCAATTAAGAAATGAGTCAGGTGTCCTTGATGTTTCAAATGTGATGTAATTCTTGTATATGATTCATTTCTGCTGTTAATAATGCTGTGTTTGTGTGTTTGAATGCTTAAATCTGCATAATTCTTGATTGATTACGCTAGATTTGCATATTGTATGTTATAAGTGAAATCGCAATGTTATTCAGGATTTTAGTTAGTTGTTTCTGGCTTTTAATCGCTTGTTTTGCATAATTTGGGGTCGCAGTGGATGTGCAAGAATATCCGCTCTGCTTTAGTCGCTAATCTGGCCGATTCGGCCGCTTAAAATCATTTATCCGCATTAAATCGAGATCGGATTTCGCTTTAATCACCGCTTTTCATAAATCAATCGATCGAAATTGCCTGGTCACCATGCAAAGTTTAAAATTTGAGCGAATTTATCGTTAAACCGCATTGATTCACATTTAATTGGTGCATTTAAGTTGATTAATTGAGAATTGTGCATTTAAACATGATAGATAAAGTCGATTCAAAGAATCTTGACTCGCCGTTTTGTCTTCAGTAGTGCCTTTGCTTTACTTTTTAGCTAGTTTCTCTCTCCAGATACGTGTTGCATTCAACCAATCGAATTCTTTGGTCAATACCGTGCTCGCTGCATATCTCTCGTCCCATATATTCCAATCGAATGCAATTGATTCCATCTTTGATCGAATAAAACATTAATTTGTTAAAATTTGAAAATTTGAAATGTTAAATACATGTGTCGTGCATTGCTTCATTGCTATTCACCTTGTCCTGTAAAATCTGCATAATCCATTCTCTATACTCTATTTCTCTCGCACTTTATCTTTTCCGAAATGGCATCTTCAAGCAACCCAAGGAAGAGATCAAAAAGGTCGGGTCATCCAAAAATAAGGAACCGTAAATTCCAAAGAACTCATACTTATAGACATGGGTCTATAGAAGCTTGGTTCGAAGGTGATGAAGAGAGGATTGAGAAGTTTCAATCCCATATCAAGAGGAAGGTCGTAAACTCACCCAAAGTGCTCGGCCAGTGGTCGGAAGATGAAGGACTCGATCGACATTATAGCCATGATTCAACATCGGATCTCGCAGAAATTTCTGGAATTAAATGGGTTCATATACCCGTATTTGGTGAAAGTATTTTACACAAATCTCAAACATGATGGATCTGCTTTTAACTTCCAAAGTGAAAGGAACGTAAATGATCATAAACAATTCTGCTTGGAAAAGAGTAGGGGCTTCAAACCGACTGCATTGTGGTTAGCAGGGGTTTGTGTGGTTCCTTGGAAGACTTTAACAAGGTGCGACGTACAAAGAGTGTTCTGAGGAATCCTCAAGGATCCGCTCGTGGATTTCAGTGTTGGTGGACTTACCTTGACAAAGCAAGTGGTGCTTACATTTATCATCACATGGATAATCACTCCAAGGGGAAGCAATCATGCTACATTGAATGAAGGTGATCTTCTTCTAATTTTTTGTTTGATGAAATCTGTGAGAATTAATCTGATTCATATCATCAAAGATCACATGATGAAGTCCAAAAGGTCGCCTCGATTATCGCCTTCCATATGTCGTGATAATTTCCAAATTCCTTGAGTATTTTGGTGTGGACATTGGAGGTGAACAAAAATCAGTGATAGTGGCGAACCCACCACCTGGACAATGGCTTTCTTTAAGTTTGGCTTTACCAAAAGCAATGGAGCTTGACCGCTGCACGTGAAGTCGCCAATGCAGGCCAAATGTCGCTGAACTTCGCCGGTGCCGGAGCCGA
Source organism: Lablab purpureus (assembly GCA_030347555.1). NCBI lineage: Eukaryota > Viridiplantae > Streptophyta > Magnoliopsida > Fabales > Fabaceae > Lablab > Lablab purpureus. The sequence continues at coordinate 41,877,667 of CM059259.1, forward strand.
AACCGATGAAGCCGGAAATTCGAACCTCGGTGCGTAAGGCTACTCCATGATGGGAGATATTGTACCTTATGTTCCTCCAGCTGACCATGGTCCTCCACTTTCATTGTTTGAACAAACAGCTTTACAAAGGTTTGATTCGATCCAATCTCATCAACAATATCATCACAACTATCGCATGAATAGGTTTGGGCGCATTGATCAAAGCATTGAAGATTTACATGCCCAACTTGCACAAATAAATATGGGTTCTTATGCTTCTCCTGGTGATGATAAGTGGAGAAGATAATGACCGATCTATGCTCGCTCGAAGTTTCGCCGTTGGAGCCTCAAGCCGCCGTCGCTTGCCTTTTCTTTTAAATTTTGTTTTGTTCATGTGCTGTTAGTTAGTTGTTGCTGCTGTTTCTAATTGGGCTATAATGCCCATGTATGTTGGACAATCTTATTTTACTGCATATGCTATGTTATTTTTCTAGTGCTATTTGATGATTCCAAAGGGGGAGAAAGAATTGAATGCATTTGAAGGCACATGAAGAGCAAGTGCAAGTGAAAGGGGAGAATCGAATCTATCGCTGCGACCGAAGAAGAATACCGTCGCTGCTATTTTCGCTGCACTCGTTGCTGTCTCGCTGTATATTGCTGCTGTATTTACCGTATATGTATTTCTGCCGCTGTATGCTGTATTTCGCTGCTGTATTTTTCGAATTTTTGTTTTTTACAGACTCCTACATTCTTCAAAGACAATGAATGCATCAAGTGGTTGTCATCATCAAATAGGGGGAGTTTGTTGGACTTGAAGACTTGGTTTCAAGTGGATTTGATGTCTCCAACCACCTTTAATGATGAAGATGTTGGTGCTTGAAGAATGAAGAATTTGTCTTAGGATTAGAGAGTCTTAGGTTGTGTGGTAAGATGCATTTCAATCTATCTTGGTCTTAGTCTTGGAGTTTAAAATGTTTTGAAATGTTTTAAAAAGGTTTTAAAATGATTTCAAAGGTTTAACCGATTTTTAACCGGTTAAAAATCTGATTTCAACTAGTTAACTGCTTCTTCGCTTTTCAAAGCTTTGTATTTGGGAAATTTCAGCTGATCGTTTTGAAATTTAAACCAGCTTAAAATCCTGGTAGGTTTGTTTCATGAATTCCAGCTTCTGAATAGCTAGTTAAAACGAGATTTCAATCGATCGATTTCATGTTCCAAGAAAAAGGTGCTCACTGGAAAATTGGTTTTAATGAAAACAACCCGCTAAAACGCGATTTCAACCGACTATTTCCTGCGTAATCGCTTTAACAGCTTTCTATATATATCTTGAAACTCAAAGAACTAAGTGACGAAACATTTTCTAAAGAACCCATTGGGCAAGAACGTTCCTATTACACTCTAAAACATTTTGCTAATCACTCCAAGACGATCAAGATTCAATTGAGTGCGAATCAAATCAAGAAGTGCATGCTCTGCTTTTCTCGTTCTTGCCGGTGCTCTGCTTTTCGCTTCTCGCATTGAAGAACTCCAGTGTTTATTCAATCTTTTGTGTGTGTTGGTTAGTCAGCGTGTTCGTATCTTAATCGTGGTGATTAAGAGATCTTGTAATAGGGTTTTACAGGTGTTTAGAAGTCTTGTAGGGTTCAAGACTTGGTGTAGCTTTCTGGTTTCGGTTTTGCATGTAGTGTTCATGTAAAAACTGGTTTTTAGTGAATTGATTGAATTTGTTTGTTTAGGAAACTGGATGTAGCCTTTGTTGAAAGGTGAACCAGTATAAATCTGCTGTGTTGTTCTTCTTCCCTTTAACTCTTTCCATTCGGTAATTGAAGTTTGAATTGAAATTGAATTTGGTATATGATCAATTGATTAAGAGCATTTCAAGAACCTATAAAAACTGGTTTAAATCTTCAATTCGAATCTGGTTTTTCATAATTGGGCATTGGGTTTCGAAAATCTTTGAAAGTTTAATTCACCCCCCCTCTTAAACTCAGCCATTTATTCCAACAAAAATGACACCAAGGTTTATACTGGTTCGTTCTTTATGCAAGAACTACATCCAGTTGATGATCCGCAACTCCGCAGATCCTAATCACTATAAAAAATTGTATTCTTTACACAAAATCCTTTCTTGAACACTACAAGAAAACTAATGAACCTATTCTAAACACTATAGAATAGAACACCACCCACTGACTCACACTGAGTCTCTGTGATCACCCCAATCACAGTCACAGGGTTCTAAAATCCACCTACGAATCTCTAACCCGAGATCAAAGAATACAAAATACAGTGAAAGAAAGAAAATCTTGACAGTATACAGTAAAAATGAAAACTCTTGCAGAAATCTTCTTGCTCCTGAATGTTGTAGCTCTTGAGAGTTTTTCTCTTGAATTCTTTCGCTAGTTGATGTGTCCATGAATGTTGTATTTATAGGACAACTAATATGCAATGGGTCTCATCTTTTAAAAGTCCTAAGCCCACGTTCTGTGTGTTTACTGCACAAGGTTGGTGCCACGAACAGAATAGTTGACTGAAGATTCAGATCAGTGTGTTATTTTCATTAAACCTGTACACCTGGTACATTTAATGAAAATAGTTGACTAGAGAAGTAGAATTAGTAGACTAACTGATGAATAACAAAAACACAGTTTATCATTATTCAATTGATTAATCTTCTACAGGTAATCTAACATCTCAAACAATTCTAAATCATTCAACAAACATTAACCACGCATCCAGCACAGTATAAAACACAATTAACAAGTTTTAACAAACATCATCAAATCACAAATCATCAACAGACATCTTAAGGATCTTTTAGAAATAACTTATCCAAACTAGCTCTGATACCACTTGTTAGACAAATGGCATCAAGAAGAGGGGTGAATTGATGCGATTAAAGATGTATACCCTTTTTCGATTTACTAGTTATCGATTAACGTAGCGGAAGCAATAAATAATATAAAAGGATAAGGGAAGAGAAGAACACAAGGATTTATACTGGTTCGGGTATAGCCAACCCTACATCCAGTGCCCAGTCACCTCAATTCGAGAATGACTCCCCAAACACTATCTTTAGAAAATCAGTTACAACCAATATTACAATTGAAACATGTAAAAGAAAATCTAAAGACTGAACACCTCTCTTGAAACCCACAAGAGATGAAAACACCTCCCTTGAAAACTCACAAGGGATGAACCACTACACCAACAATGGTGTTGACAGATATATGAAATAAATATAAGAACAATATCACCTGGAAAGAGAGAATCCAAAATAATGGTATAGAACGTCAGCTTCTTTCACAAGTGATAAAAGAAATGTTGTAGAACAGAGAGTGTAAACAAATATTTTTGTGCTCAAGGTTAGCTCTGTGTCTATCAACGTGTATTTTCCTCTTTATATAGGAAATAAAATCTGAGAAAACTTTCACAGTATTAAAAACCATTTATGAAAAAGTTCACACATTTAAAATCTGTTTATGATGTATGAAAACGTAAGATCTGTATAATAATTGAAAACATTCATGATTTTAAATGCCAGTTTGAATTTCAAAAAACTTTTCGAAAAACAATTGATCACGTTAAGTACAAAATCGATTCTGTGAGAGTTTTAGAAAAACTTTAAACAACACATAATTGAATCGATTACATTATATACATAATCGAATTGACTACGTTGTATCCAAAAAGATATTTTCAAAAAGATATAATCGAATCGATATAAAAAGGTTTGTTTTGAAAAGCACGACATAATCGATTGAGTTAAGACCATCGATTATGTTATATCCAAAATCGATCGATTAATAAAAACAGTTTTACCCTTTAAAAACGATCACGAGTGAAAGAATGTTGGATCTATGTTGTTTGTTTCGATTTCTCTTATTCCAGAATGATTCAACACTAACATCTTCGACAAGAACTCCATCAATTCTTCATTTCTTCATATCTTCAATCTTGATCTGGCTTACTTGAGAAAACATCAAAACTCGATATATTCTTCAAAGAGTGATGACCTGATCCTCTTTGGTAACACCACCACCTCACCTTTGAGCAATTACTCATTGCTTGAGCATTAACAACTTTAGAAAAAAGAGAATTTCCTCGACATTCATCTCATTAATGTTAGGAATTCAAGTGTTAGAGTGGCATAAAGTCCCACATTGAGTAGAAATGAAGTGTACAAAGGAAAAGCAAAGACCCATAAACATTGAGATATCTTTTCTTATATACCCTCTCCCTAAGACATTTTCCAACAATGAAAACTAAGAGGTATCATTTGGGTTTATGCTTTCTCGCTTGAGCAACATTGAACAATGCATACAATGATAACTCATCACTTGAACATCGCTCGACCTCAAAAGAACTTCCTAATTATAGAGAAATAAGATTTCTAAGGAAATAAAGAATCAACATTTATAACCTATTTATTGATAAAGTAACCTCATAAGATTCTCCTAAGAATTTGATATGACCCAATAAACTTGGGGGTCAACTTATATTTGATTGTTCGCCTAATATTGTGATAAAAGAAACCCTCAAAAAAACATATAATCACCTATAAAAAAATTTGCGGGTCTCCTTCTTTGTTCTACATAAGATTTTTATTTGCTCTAAGAAGTCGTTGTATTATTATATATTTGTCAAATCTTCTTAGTAGTTTTTTTGTTGAAACAACTTTGGTCCAACTAGGATATTCTCACTATCTTGATGATAATAACGAGGTGTCCTACATTTTCTATGACACAATGCCTCATATTGTGTCATCTCGATACTCACTTGATAATTATTACCCTATGTACTATACCAAAGAAAAAATTTCATCCCGACTACCTATATGGTCTAAAACAATATATGCTCTAATATTAGATCATCATCTCTAATTGTCCATTTGTTTAAGGATAATAAGTTGAATCGAGCCTAAGTCTAGTTCCAAAAGCTTCTTGTAGTGTCTACAAAACCTCAAACTAAACTTATAATCTCTATTAAAAACTATACTAGCAGATATTCCATGTAATATGACTATTTTTCTAATATACAATTATGCTAGCTTATACAATGATATTTTTAATGTTAAGGCATAGACGCTTAACTCATGATTATATGACAGTCTATATTTGGATATCCTACCTAAAAGTCACCTATAATTTTGATGATAACAAATAGTTCAATGTTTTTGCTATCTAACAAGTTTGTTAGTGTGATATGCATGTCACAAATGAAAGCTCCAAATGCAGTACGACAAATTGCAGAACTCACAAAAGCAAGTGACATCTGACATATATATTTAATGCTTTGGACAAAAGACAAAAAGAATAAACAAGTATCAAGAAGTGCTGAGAGTAGTTTCAAGACTAAGATGCATACTATTGGTTAATTAAATTCAAATGCAATATCCATTTAAGATGTAAAGACTTGAAATTTTCAATAAGATTCTAACACTTATAAAACATATTCTTGAATGTTGTATGTTTACTTTGGTGTGGTCAACACAACCATTATAATTTATGAGATAAAGATTGTCCTTCACCAAACAAAAGATATTTAACAACAAAAGTATCACATAAAGACAAACAATCTTTAAAAAGACTCTGACACAAAAATAACAAAGTAAAAGAGTCGCAGAGAATATTTTTGTAACTTATAAAATCTTAAACTGAACATCAATACAAAAACAACCATATCTCTATTTATTTATTTATTTTTATCATAATAATAGAGAAAAAAAACTTGTTATGATAATTCTTAAACCATTATTCCATTTAATTTTGTTCATAAAAATTATTATCTATATATATAATATAGCATATAAATTGTATAGTAGATTGGATTAATACATATGACATGAGAATATCTTTCATTTGATATTGAAGTTTGTGTACTAATTTGAATTTTTCTATACACATTCTTATTGTAATTAACTAATATTTGATACACTTTATTTACCACCACTAGAAAAACATTGCCTAATATTTTATCAAAATATCTGTATTTGGCATACACATTTTCAATAAGAATAAATGCAGTTAACTTCTTAATTTTTGTCCTTTCCTAAAAGCTTATAAGTAAAATATCAAATTAAAAGAATCACTTTGACAGAAATGTTAAATTATCAGATGTTTACAAAAAATTGATAAAAAATTTTTTATGAACAACATAAACTTTCCTTTCTACTTATGGCTAACATTTTTATATCCTAATATGTATGTGCTCATAAATGGTACTCTCTCCGTTTCAAATTATAAGGCGTACTTTGGAAGAAAATCTTGTTTCATAATATAAGGCGTTTTAGAAGTTCAATAACTTTATTTCTTTTTTTCCTTATATACCCCTATTAATCACATCATTATTTATATTAACATTAAATAGTAGAAAGAGAAATTAAATATCAGGAACTAAAAATTAATTCCCTTTTATTAGTCTGACTCTTCATCTTTTACCATCATCTACTAATATTATGTTTTAATTTTTGTATTAAAGTTGCAGTAGCAACTAATTTTAATTCACTATTTCTATTTGCAATTTGGTGGAAATTGAAATTTTTTATTGAAATTTTGAAAATAAAATTTAAGCATAGTCATTTACAATTTAGTAGGAATTTAAAATTTTGATTGAAATTTTAAAATAAAATTTGAGTATAGTCATTTACAATTTGGTGGGAATTAAAAATTTTGATTGAAATTTATTTAAAATAATTAGTAGTTCTGATTTTAAATTATTTAGAAATGATTCTGAAATGATTTCAAAACTTTTGAAATTCTAATATCAATCAATTGATAATTTTATTAAAAAATTAATTCATTTATAAATACTTGTGGTTAAATTTTAATTAATTAATTTAATAGTAATTAATAAGGGCAAAAATGGAAAATTTATAGAAAGTTGAACAAATTAATTATTTTTATTGGTATGTGAGAATTTGTAAGTACGCCTTATAATTTGAAACGGAGAGAGTAAATTTTATTGGTCACTTACAAATAAATTATTTAACTTTAAAGACTAAATAAATAATTGAACCCCAAAAAAAACCAATCATAGATGATGATATCCCATGAAACTAACAACTTTTTGAATTATCAAATACTAGCAAACATTTATGGAGCGACACAAATGCATAAAATACCTTAAAAAAATGATGATGAAAGTCTACCAGTACAAGCACTGAGAGGATTAGAATATAAACCCCAAAACTACTCTTAATTTGTTGAAATTCGTTATTAATTATGTAAAAATTATTTTCACTCCTCATGTAATTTTGTTTTTCTCTATATATTATATTTTCATGTAAAAACAACTTAATAATTTTAATACACATACAAATATATAGATTAGCTTTTTAGGAATATGTCAATGTAACTACTACACTTAAATAAAAACTTTACAGTTTTAAAAGAAATCATAACTAATTTTGTGAAATTGTTTATACATTATTCCGACTTTTTAATATTTCTAATTAATCTCAATTTTATTGAAAAATAATTACAACATCTCATTATTAATGGGTAATTACAATCAAATTTAAAGTTGTTCCTTTTATATTTTTTTACATATTAAGTATTAACCTTCTTAATTAAACTTTTATCATTAAATTTCTAATGTACCTAATCTTGAAATTTTATATAAAAATAATGACTTTAATTATTTATCTAATCATAATTAGAGTTTAATTATGAATTTGACATGATTATAAAAGAAAATTTACTTGTAAATAATTATGTTTTAATAGGGAAATAATGTTAAGTGACAATCCTTCTGAAAAATTCTAATTAAATTAAAACTTATTGATTTTAAGTAACTTACTTAAATATTTATCTTGCAACAGAAATCTAAAAAAAGGGTAAAAATTCAATATTAATTATAAATTTATTTTAATTATTCCATTTATCATGTTCTCCTAAAATGTAATATTTTTAAAGAAACATATAATATTAATGTAATATTTCTAAAATAAAAAAAACAATTCTTTAACATCTTAATTGTCATAATTTTAAAATTCTAGTCATGAGATGATATAGCCACAAAATAAAAAAGCATAATTAAAACCAGAGTTTTTTTAATAATTCCACTTGTTATGTAGTATTTATTCAATACATTTTAATGAAAAATTAGTCATTCAAATCTAGTACTAAGGAAAGTATAGCGACAGCCAAGTGTGAAAGAAAATATACAATTCTAAAATTTAAAAAACAAACTTGAACCCCAAGTCATGAAGACCTACAAAAGTATGTCATTTTTGTTAAATTTATGTGAGATTTTGTCATTAAATTGTAATACAGAATTGTTTTTCTAAGACTAATTGATATTAAATTATAAAGTTTAGAAATTAATTTATATTTTTTTTCATATATAGAGATTAAATAAAAATTTTAATGTTACTCAAAATGTTACTACTTTATTCAGGGATCAGATTGGTCACTTACAAATAAATTATTTAACTTTAAAGACTAAATAAATAATTGAACCCAAAAAAAAAATCATAGATGATGATATCCCATGCAACTAACAACTTTTTGAATTATCAAGGACCAGCAAACATTTATGGAGCGACACAAATGCATAAAATACCTTAAAAAAATATGATGAAAGTCTACGAACCCTGAAACTACTCTTAATTTGTTGAAATTCGTTATTAATTATGTAAAACTTATTTTCACTCCTCATGTAATTTTGTTTTTCTCTATATATTATACTTTCATGTAAAAACAACTTAATAATTTTAATACACATACAAATATATAGATTAGCTTTTTAGAAATATGTCAATGTAACTCCTACACTTAAATAAAGACTTTACAGTTTTAAAAAAAATCATAACTAATTTTGTGAAATTGTTTATACATGATTCCGACTTTTTAATATTCCTAATTAATCTCAATTTTATTGAAAAATAATTACAACATCTCATTATTAATGGATAATTACAATCAAATTTAAAGTTGTTCCTTTTATTTTTTTCATATTAAGTATTAACCTTCTTAATTAAACCTTTATCATTAAATTTCTAATGTACCTAATCTTAAAATTTTATATAAAAATAATGACTTTAATTATTTATCTAATGATAATTAGTGTTTAATTATGAATTTGACATGATTATAAAAAAAAATTACTTGTAAATAATTATGTTTTAATAGCGAAATAATGTTAAGTGACAATCATTCTGAAAAATTCTAATTAAATTAAAACTTATTGATTTTAAGTAACTTACTTAAATATTTATTTTGAAACAGAAATCTAAAAAAAGGGTAAAAATTCAATATTAATTATTCCATTTATCATGTTCTCCTAAAATGTAATATTTTTAAAGAAACATATAATATTAATGTAATATTTCTGAAATAAAAAAACAATTCTTTAACATCTTAATTGTCATAATTTTAAAATTCTAGTCATGAGATGATATAGCCACAAAATAAAAAGCATAATTAAAACCAGAGTTTTTTAATAATTCCACTTGTTATTTAGTATTTGTTCAATACATTTTAATGAAAAATTAGTCATTCAAATCTAGTACTAAGGAAAGTATAGTGACAGCCAAGTGTGAAAGAAAAATATACAATTCTAAAATTTAAAAAACAAATTTGAACTCCAAGTCATGAAGACCTGCAAAGGTAAGTCTGATGAATCTCAAGAACACATTTACACACCACCCTCAGCATGAGTTGAAGCCGGATGATCAAAGACCCCTTCATCCAGTATTCCTATATCTTTAAAAAGGTCAGAATCTATTTGAAAATCTGAAAAATCAAGGTTTGACCAGTAGTATTCCATGTCTGAATCTGAAAAACCGGTGTGTGACTGATCCTCCTGTGTATCCTTGTGAAGGATGGAAACCTCATTGGGTATAGAATTCTCCCTCTTATTTTTGCTGTCAGTATCTGAGTCAACCATGACTCTCCTGGTTGAAATCACCCCATGGCAAGGCTCCCCATTGCAGGTTGTAGCAGGAGAATTATCGGAAGACGGGGAACCATACGTGTGCGCATTAAAGGATTGATGAGTTCCAGTTACAAGACGCGTTTCTAAAACTGATGAATTGTTTGTAACTTCTGATCCTGCAGCTGCGGAGTCTGCAACGAATGATTGAATCCTTGTGGGTGGCAGTGGGATGGTGTTTAGACCTGAGAGTGAGTGAGTGAGGATAAAGTAAAATGTAAAAATTCAATTGATGACATCACAAAAGCCTTATATACTTAACATAGACACAAACAATTATACCTGGTACTTGGTTTTTCTTGCCTGGCGGTCTACCACGTGGTCTTTTTGGAACAGTGGACTCATGCGCTGTTTGAGTATTTTTTCTTTTGTGGTCGCAAACATTAACAGTGAGTCTGGGCTGATGCGATAGCACGTGAGATGGGTTTCTTACAGACCAGGAGGTACCAGCATACACACCTAACATAAAAGGTCAAAACTGTAATTGAAGTTCAAAGATTGCAAAACAAAAACACTAATCTTTGAATTCATGAACTTCGTACCTGAAGGAGTTTCATTACAGGCTCTCGGTTGAGGAAAAGTGGCGGTCGTAACAGGGACACTTGTCGGAATTGGCCTCTGAAAGGCATTGTAAGTGTTGAGGGCAGTTTGCATGTCCACTAGCAGTTTCTGAATTCTATTCTTTTCTTGTATCAGCGCAACCCTTTCTTGATCGATGATTAACTTGTGCTGCTTCATAGAGATATAATCATCGAGTATTTTCCCCAGATTGAGGGAAGTGTTGGATAGCTGGAAAAGAAAAAGGGAAGAATGAGATAAATATGGATAGAGAAGGAGAAACAGAGATAAATAGGGAGGAAAAGGAAACCTGGTTGAGTGGGGAAGCGGCGAAGAGAGAGGATGCCTCCGTGCGGAAGGTGGCACGCGTCTGGGAGAAGCCGTTCGAGCAGAGGTACTGATCCACTATCGATGCAATTTCACACTCTCCCACTCGCATCGACATTTTCTTCAAACGTTCAAGAATGGAAGCAGTGACAATGTTTCGGAGAATGGAAGCAGAGACAATGTTTCGGAGAATGGAAGCAGAGACAATGTTTGAGAATGGAAGCACAGGCAATGTTTCGGAGAATGGAAGCACGGAGTTCGACCATCATTCAGTTATTTAAAGAGGCTTAGCACCACTGCGCGGGTAATCTTTTTGTTTGAATATTTTATTACACATAAAACATTTAATTTTCTAAAATTCATAACTAATTCTATAAAGATTATTTACGTGACATTTGACTTTATTGTCTGTAAAAAAATTTATTTCTAACCTATAAAATATTATACAAGATTTAAATGATTTGATTGTTTTAATTTATACTCTATTTAATTAACAACAATCACTTTCATATTTGTAATTAATTATAAAAAAATATTTTCATTGCAATAGAAACTTAAACAAAAGTAAATATTCATAATTAATTATAGATTTTTTAATTATTTTATATGCCTTGTTTCAAGATGTAATATTTTTAAAGAAAGATCTAAATTTGATGTAATACTTTCAAAATAAGTAAACAATTTTTATTATCTTTGTTAAAATTTATTGAAACAAAATTTGTTCTTTTTCATTTATTAAGCCAAAAGTCACCATTACATGTTAATAATATCTTCTATAATAACTAACCATAATAAAAATAAATAATTAAGTTGGAACATGTAGATATCGAATGTTTAACTTACAAACCATCATGAATTGTGTTTTTTCTAAAATCTTTATGAAAATGTATGCTAGTTTGTACTGTAGTAGGAATATAAGAGGGACAAATGAAATATTGAATTTTGAGTTATATGTAATGTTAATTGACTATCACAATATAATGACATTCCTTTAGAATTACTAACCCCAAATCATAACTAATTCTCTAAAGATTATTTATGCGTCATTCTTGACTTTTATTGTTTGTAAAAAAATTGTATCTCTGACATATAAAATATTATACATGATTTAAATGATTTGATTGTCTTAATTTATACTTTATTTAATTAACAACAACCACTTTGATATTTGTAATTAATTATAAAGAAATATTTTCACTCTTTCTGGTTTCCTTTCTCTCTTGTGTATTCTACTTTTATATAAAAATAATTTAGTAATTTTAATCTAAGGACTTTCCGATATCAAAAAAATTATAATTAATCTTATGAAAATGGTTCATACATAATTTCAACTCTTAGTTTTCCTCGTTAATTTTATTGAAAAATAATTACCACACCTCATTTTTCTTTTAGTATTTATAGTTAAATTTAGAATTATGTTTTTAAATCCTTTTGTATACCAGCACTAACCTTTGTAATTAAAAACTTTATTACTAAATTTACAAAAAAAAAATTTCATCCAGTTTAACTTTCTAATGTACTTTTTCATTTAAAAATTTTATATAAAAATAATGACTTTAATTATTTATTTAATGATAATTAAAGTTTAACTATGATTTTGATATGATTACAATTTTATACTTTTAAATAATTATGTTTTTATATACGTAATATTCAGGCAAAATCCTTCTCGAAAATTCTTATCAAATTAAAACTTATTTGTCCTAGCTAATTGAACTATTTATCTTGCAACAGAAACTTAAACCAAAAGTAAAAATTTATAATTAATTATAGATTAAACAATGTTAGAATGGAATCACAGACAATGTTTCGTAGAATGGAAGCACGGAGTCCGACCATCATTCAGTTATTTAAAGAGGCTTAGCACCACTGCGCGGGTAATCTTTTTGTTTGAATATTTTTCTTAAATTTTTAAATCTTTTCCATTTTAGATTTTCTCTTCCTTTTTAAACATTTTTTTTTACTTTTACACTTTTATTTAAATTTTAACAAAAACAACATGGTTCCTTTCTATTTCTTCTATAAAAAAATATATTCAAGAATCAATTAATCTATTGAATTCTTATCATAATTATGTTCCATCATTCTAATTACACATAAAACATTTAATTTTCTAAAATTCATAACTAATTCTATAAAGATTAGTTATGTGTCATTCTTGAATTTTATTGATTGTAAAAAAATTGTATCTCTAATATATAAAATATTATACATGATTTAAATTATTTGATTATCTTAATTTATACTCTATTTAATTAACAACAACCATCTAGATATTCGTAATTAATTATGAAAAAATATTTTCATAATCTTGCAATAGAAACTTAAACAAAAGTAAATATTCATAATTAATTATAGATTTTTTTAATTATTTAATATGACCTGTTTCAAGATGTAATATCTTTAAGGAAAGATCTAAATTTGATGTAATATTTTTAAAATAAGTAAACAACTTTTATTATCTTTGGTAAAATTTATTGAAAAAAAATTTGTTCTTTTTCATTTATTAAGCCAAAAGTCACCATTACATGTTAATAATATTTCTTATAATAACTAACGATAATAAAAATAAATAACCATAATGATAATATCTCAATATTCTATCAAGTTGGAACATGTAGATCTCGAATGTCTAACTTACAAAGAAGTAACATAAATTGTGTTTTTCCTAAAGTCTTTATGAAAATGTATGCTAGTTTGTATTGTGGTAGGAATATAAGAGGGACAAATGAAATATTGAATTTTGAGCTATATGTAATGTTAATTGACTATCACAATACAATCGCATTCCTTTAGAATTACTAACCCCAAATCACCAAGTAACTCTTTGAACCATTTCAACTCACATCACATGTAGTTTGATGATGTCAAAATATAACAAATCTCACTTTGAAATGTTTTATGCTTCCTTGTGAGTGATGTTTTATTTTGTATACCTATTTACTTCCGAGTGCTTTCTTTCTGGGTGACAATTTTTGCAGAACTCATTGTCATTCTCTTCCAAGGCTATCTCGTTGGTCATTGTAGCATACCAACCAGAATCCTTTACAGGTTCCTTAAAATTCTTAGATTTTTTGTCACAGTGTAAACAACATTTCGATGTCTAACAGAAAATCATTCACAATTTACAAAGTAAGTAATAGGATAAGGAGTATTTGAGGCATGTTGTTGAACAGATGAACTTTCTGAGGACTTTACTTTTTGAATGATATGAGTGGAAAATCCTTTGTTTCTCATCCCCCTTCCCATTTCGGTCTCCATATTTTCTTCTTGCACCATAATAACATTAGCCCCATCAACTCTGTTTGGAGACATTACCTCTCCATCCACACCACTCATACTTACTCCCTCACTAGCTATCACAATAGTTTCATTACAGCCTCCATGCACCCGCCTTGGAATTGCGACTGCTCTTCTCCTTGCAAGGCCATAGATGCACCCCCTTTGTGGGTGATGATGCATCATAAGTCTCCCATCCAATATCATCAACAACATACTCAATATCAAAGTTAATGTGAGGATTATGAAGAGTATTGTTTGGTGACATGGCAAAACGAAATTCATGTTCATAAAATTTCACATCTTTAGAGACAAAGTATTTGTGGGATTCCAAATCATACAATTTCCAATCCTTTCTCCCATAGAGGTACCCCACAAATATACACTCTTGACTTCTACTTGCAAATTTATCCCTATCACATGATTTTGATGATGCACATAACATAAGCAACAAAAACTTTCATGCTATAAAAATTAGGTTCTTTACCGAATAATTTTTCATAAGGTGCCAGATAATTAAGCACACTAGACACTGTGTGATTAATTAAATAACATGTCATTAACACACATTCACTCCAAAATTGCATTAGTAAATGACATTGAAATCTAAGTGTCTAAGTCACATTCATAATATGTTTATGTTTCTTTCAGCTCTCTCATTTTGTTGTGAAGTACCCACGCATAATGTTTCAAACACAATCCTATTCTTTAAAGAAAAATCATGCAAACAATTAAATTCGGTATCGTTGTCACTTTGGACTTTCTTTCTTTTCATATTTCTTTCTTTTCATATCAAATTAACTATCAACTAGGGCAACAAAATTCATAAGCTAAGACTCAACTTCAGTTTTATTGCATAACAAATAAACTGAAATTGCACGTGAGTAATCATCGACAATTGTTAAGTAATATTGTGTCCCACATGATGGAGGAGTGCGATAAGATCCCTATAAATCACAATAAACTAATTTAAACAAACTACTTGCATTGTGTTCACTTAATGAAAAATTATCCCTATGTTGATTAGCACGTGGACAAACATCACTAGTTCTATTTTAGAGCTGGGTGTTTGAACAAAAGTTCACGGACTACCCGTATTACTTGAAACTCGCGTGGGTGCGGGCTCATGTTTTTTGGCAAATTTTTAGCTCAGGTTGTTTTATACCTGCCCTGCACAACCCGCGGCGGGTTAAGCGGGTTTTACCCATAGGCTACTCGCAACTTGCAATACTAAGTCATATTCAACAAAAAAATATAATATCCATTACTTTTATAGGTTATCACCAAGTTTAATTCAATATAAAATCTAATTCTAATAGTTATCACCAAGTCATTTTCAATTCAAAATTTATATATTTTACTTTTATTCGTTGTGCATTGTTTAATTGATTGAGTAAATTATTGTTGTACAAATGAGTACTAAAAAATATCAATATATCTTTGCAGGTGGGGGCTTACCGGTGTAACCCATAGGTTTTACGGGGCAAATGCGATTTATGAAAATTAAAGAACATTTAAAATGTGGGCTAAACATATGGAGTTTTTATAGTATAGGTGCGAGCTTAAATGGACAGACCCGCCATATACCCAGCTCTAAATACTATTGCTTCTACTGAATTGAATCACATCAGGGATGACTTTTAACAACTTTTCTAACGGTTGACCCAAATGTTTATGTCACAAATCAATTGAGGAATTGACGTCAAAATTAAATGCATGCACCTTCGGGACAACCCAAAAAAAGTAAAGTCCATTGGTTAGTTCACCCGCTGATGACTCATATTTTGTACATACTTTTATATTCTTATTACATCTCCGAAGTATTTCTTCTTTGCTTATTTATTTCATTTGGCATGTATTTGTATTTCCCGCAATAAATAGGAGTTTTTGTAAATACGTCCTTATACTGTATTTTTGTGTTGTATTTCTGTATTTTTCAACCTTTTCTCCTTGTTTTGCTTATAACTTTTTTTGTAGGTGTCCGTTTGAGCTAATTCTTTTTGCTTTGGATTCTACACTTTTGGGACTTCGATTTGAACACCTGGAACGTCACATTTGGAGCTCGGAGCTAGTTTTAGTGATTTTTAGAAGTTAGGCAAAAATATAGTGTATTTCCTTGCAGGTTGACTTTTCTAAATAACTTTTGATAGGCCGAGTGGCGGATCTTGACTAAATTTTTAGGGAGAGCCGCTATGTATTAAATAAATTTAATATTTAAATAATAATTAAATAATATAACCTTGTTTTGATTATCTTTATTGCTAAGAATGATCTTTCTAGAGTTGCAGTGGAATAAGAAAGAGTCAGTATTAAGCGAATTACTTGATCAATCAAGTAATATGTTTTTGTCAAAGCTTCACATAATTCAGACATAGTTGACAAGTTTTTAAAATAACAACATCAAGAATAAAATTTTGCAGTTGAAATCTTCTTGGATGTTTATCTCCAGAGAGAGAGGTAAATTTCAAGATGACATTGATATGGACCCCCATTTTAAATATGCTCTTCGAATTTCATCTCTTTGATTAACTAGAAATTCTCAAATTTGAAGACGTTTTCCAGAGTCAAGTTCTAAAGAATTAACATCAAATTCACTATCTATTCATCCAATGTAACTATTTGCTCATTTGAAGTTGAAGAAATATCATTTTTATTTTTATCAATAATCTTTCTCTTGAAAAAAGCATCAATTGTCTTGTTTTTAACCATGAATATTGTACCTATTAAAAAATAATTGTTTAATTTCAAAATATATAAAATTATAATAAATGATAATTTACAATCTAATCTACATACCTCATAAAAATATAATCTAAAATCTAATCTATTTATAGTAGTCACATAAAAGCATAGAAAATAAATGATATTAAATAAAAAAAATTATAATAGGTATATGGAATGGAAGAAATTTTGTAGAATAGAAAATAAATGATGTAGAGGAGAAACAATATAAGAGAAAGCAATTTATTATATCTTTATCATAAAGGAAAAAAAAAGAATACTAACAGCAGTCTATAGTTAAAAGCAATAAAGTAAATGTAAATAGTTATTATCTATACATTTATATGAAAACTTTAAAACATATATCTCTTAAAAGAATCTATTAATTGTAAAATTTTGTTTCGGAGAATGGAAGCACGAAGTTCGACCATCATTCAATTATTTAAAGAGGCTTAGCACCACTGCGCGGGTAATCTTTTTGTTTGAATATTTTATTACACATAAAACATTTAATTTTCTAAAATTCATAACTAATTCTATAAAGATTATTTATGTGACATTCTTAACTTTTATTGTTTGTAAAAAAATTTATGTCTGACCTATAAAATATTATACATTATTTAAATGATTTGATTGTATTAATTTATACTCTATTTAATTAAGAACAACCACATTTATATTTGTAATTAATTATAAAATAATATTTTCACGATCTTGCAATAGAAACTTAAACAAAAGTAAAAATTCATAATTAATTATAGATTTTTTTAATTATTTTATATGACTTGTTTCAAGATGTAATATTTTTAAAGAAAGATCTAAATTTGATGTAATATTTTCAAAATATGTAAACAACTTTTATTATCTTTGGTAAAATTTACTGAAACAAAATTTGTTCTTTTTCATTTATTAAGCCAAAAGTCACCATTACATGTTAATAATATTTCCTATAATAACTAACGATAATCAAAATAAATAATCATAATGATAATATCTCAATATCCTATTAAGTTGGAGCATATAGATCTCGAATGTCTAACTTACAAAGAAAGAACATAAATTGTGTTTTTCCTAAAGTCTTTATGAAAATGTATGCTAGTTTGTATTGTGGTAGGAATATAAGAGGGACAAATGAAATATTGAATTTTGAGCTATATGTCGCATTCCTTTAAAATTACTAACCCCAAATCATAACTAATTCTCTAAAGATTATTTATGTGTCATTCTTGACTTTTATTGTTTGTAAAAAAATTGTATTCTCTGACATATAAAATATTATACATGATTTAAATGATTTGATTGTCTTAATTTATACTCTATTTAATTAACAACAACCACTTTGATATTTGTAATTAATTGTAAAGAAATATTTTCACTCTTTCTAGTTTCCTTTTTCTCTTATGTATTCTACTTTTATATAAAAATAATTTAGTAATTTTAACCTAAGGAGTTCCCAATTTCGAAAAAATTATAATTAATCTTATGAAAATGGTTCATACATGATTCCAACTTCTTAGTTTTCCTCGTTAATTTTATTGAAAAATAATTACCACACCTCATTCTTTTTTAGTAATTATAGTTAAATTTAGAGTTATGTTTCTAAATCCTTTTGTATACCAGCACTAACCTTTGTAATTAAAAACTTTATTACTAAATTTACAAAAATCTTTTTCATCCAGTTTAACTTTCTAATGTACTCTTTCATTTAAAAATTTTATATAAAAATAATGACTTTAATTATTTATTTAATGATTATTAAAATTTAATTATGATTTTGATATGATTACAATTTTGTACTCTTAAATAATTGTTTTCATATAGACGTAATATTCAGGAAAAATCCTTCTCGAAAATTGTTGTCAAATTAAAACTTATTTGTCCTAACTAATTGAATTATTTATCTTGCAACAGAAACTTAAACCAAAAGTAAAAATTCATAATTAATTATAATTTTTTTTAATTATTTTATATGACTTGCTTTAAGGAAAGACTTAATTTTGAAGTAATATTTTCAAAATAAACAAACAACTTTTAATATATTTGGTAAAATTTATTGGAAGAACATTTGTTCTATCTCATTTATCAAGCCAAAAGTCATGATTACATGTTAATAATATCTCTTATAATAACTAACGATAATAAGAATAAATAACCATAATGATAATATTTCAATATTCTATCAAGTTAGAGCATATAGATCTCGAATGTCTAGCTTATGAAAAAGGAACATAAATTGTGTTTTTCCTAAGGCGTTTATGAAAATGTATGCTAGTTTGTACTGTGGTAGGAATATAAGAGGGACAACATTGAATTTTGAGCTATATGTAATGTTAATTGACTATCACAATACAATCGCATTCCTTTAGAATTACTAACCCCAAATCACCAGGTAACTCTTTGAGCCATTTCAACTCATATGTAGTCATTGCCATAGAACAGTATTCAGCCTCTACAGAAGAACAAGGGACAATTGATTGTTTCTTAGTTTTTTAGTACATTGGAAAACAACCAAGAAGCAACACCCAACCAGCTAAAGAACATCTTGTAAGTGGGCAACCTGCCTAATTGGAATCACAACATCCTTCTAGATCTAATTTACTATTAGATTGAAGTAGAATACCTTGCCCCAAATGTTTCTTCAAATATCTAATAACCCTTAATACCTTGCCCCAGATGTTTCTTCAAATATCTAATAACCCTTAATACCTTGCCCTAAATGTTTCTTCAAATATATAATAACCCTTAAGGCTGTCTCCCAATGCTCTTCACTAGTTGCTTCATAAATTGAGATAAAATGTGTACAGAGTAAGTAAGATTAGGTCTTGTCACAGAAAAATAAATTAATCGTCCAATGAGTCTATGATAGGGTTTCGGATCTTCAAGTGGAGTACTAGAAGCCAACACTAGCTTATGGTGTTGTTCCATTCGAAAACTTGCAGGCTTGACACCTAATAAACACTTGTCTTCAATGATTTTCAACGTATATAATCACTGGCAAAGATAAATCCCCTTAGGACTATGGGCTACCTCCAGTCCCAAAAAGTATTTTAAGACTCCTAAGTCCTTCATATGAAAGCAGACACCTCAATAAGCTTTAAAAATTTTCATAACTAAAATATCATTCCTGATAATAATCAACTCATCCACATAGGTTAGCACATAGAGATGTATTTCTTGCCTATGAAATATAAATAGTGGGTAATCTAAATAGGATTGAAGAAATCCATGGCGCTTCAATGTCGTAGCCAACTTAGCAAACCAACAACAAGGAGCTTGTTTTAAGTTGTACAATGACTTTTTCAGCAAGTTGTACACACTTTTATAGTCTTATTGCATCTCCTAAGTATTTCTTCTTTCCTTATTTCTTTCATTCAACATGTATTTGTATTTCCCACAATAAATAGGATTTTTTGTAAATACGTCCTTATACTATATTTTTGTATTGTATTTCTGTATTTTTCAGCTCTAACATTTGCTCCTTATTTTGCTTATAACTTTTATTATAGGTTTCCGTTTGAGCTAATTATTTTTGCTTTGGATTCTACACTTTTGGAGCTTTGATTTGAACACTTGGAACGTCATATTTGGAGCTGGAAGCTAGTTTTAGTGATTTTTAGAAGTTGGGCAAAAATATAGTGTATTTCCTTGCGGGTTGACTTTTGTAAATAAATTTTGATAGGCCCATTGTGTCCAGAACTTGGCCATTCGTTTCCACTTCCTAGAATTGCAATATAAGTGTCAAAATACTCAGAAGAAGTGGGAGAGTTAGTGGTTAGGGAGTTATTTTCCACATAGGTTAGCACATAGAGATGTATTTCTCACCTGTGCAATATAAATAGTGGGTAATCTAAATAGGATTGAACAAATCCATGGCGCTTCAATGTCGTAGCCAACTTAGCAAACCAACAAGGAGATTGTTTTAAGTTGTACAATGACTTTTTCAACTTGCAAACCAAATTCGGGTCAGTGTTTTTAAAACTTGGAGGAACTTTCATGTACAAATCCCCAACCAAATCACCATGAAGAAACTTTTTATGCACATCCATTTGGTGTACTTCCCACTTTTTAATTGCTGCCACTACCAAGAAGGTACATATAGTCACCATTTTTTCTATTGGAGCAAATGTTTCATCATAGTCTATTCTCTCTCTTTGACGATGTCAAAATATAACAAGTCTCACTTTCAAATGTTCTATGTTTCCATCTGAGTGATGTTTTATTTTGTATACCTATTTACTTTCGAGTGCTTTCTTTTCGGGTGACACTTTTTGCAGAACTCATGTCTCATTCTCTTCCAAGGCTCGTATCTCGTTGGTCATTGTAGCACACCAACCAGAATCCTTTACAGGTTACTTAAAATCTTAGATTTTTTGTCACAGTTTAAAGAAAAGTTCGATGTCTAACAGAAAATCATTCACAATTTACAAAGTAAGTAATAGGGTAAGGAGTACTTGAGGCATGTTGTTGAGCAGATGAACTTTCTGAGGACTTTACTTTTTGAATGATATGAGTGAAAAATCCTTATATCTTGTTGATGGAATTTTGTTTCTCATCCCCCTTCCCATTTCGGTCTCTATATTTTCTTCTTGCACCATAATAACATTAGCCCCATCAACTCTTTGTGGAGACATTACCTCTCCATCCACACCACGCATACTTACTCCCTCATTAGCTATCACAGTAGTTTCATTACAGCCTCCATGCACCTGCTTTGGAATTGCAACTGCTCTTCTCCTTGCAAGGCCATGGATGCACCCCCTTTGTGGGTGATGATGCATCATAAGTCTCCCATCCAATATCATCAACAACATACTCAATATCAAAGTTAATGTGAGGATTATGAAGAGTGTTGTCTGGTGACATGGCAAAAGGAAATTCATGTTCATAAAACTTCACATCTTTAGAGACAAAGTATTTGTGGGATTCCAAATCATACAATTTCCAATCCTTTCTCCCATAGAGGTGTTAGAAATAACGACAATGTAAAAATTAAGAGGGGGGTGATATGGATTTTTAAACAACTTTTTCCCTTTTAAAATAATTTTCCAGATTTTAAATAATTCTTCTAAAAACAAGATTCAAATTTTTCTTAACCTTTGATAAGAGCAGTTTGAGTAACAATTATTAAAATGATCCGCAGTAAAATAAAGAGATAGGGAAAGAGAGATAGAACACAGAGATTTATACTAGTTCGGATTTAGCCAATCTTACGTCCAATTTCCAATCATCACAAACACGTGATGATCACCCCACTATCTTTAAATGTAATTACAAACACTAATCCAGTGAAAACATGTAAAAACAAATAAAGATAAACAACAACACCTCCTTAGACACACTAAGGATGATCCCCACCTCTCTTGACACATAAGAGATGAACACACCTCCCTTTAGAACAGATCCAAGGGATGAATTACAACAATCAATAAACAATAAAGAAAACACCTGATGAATGATGGATATGAAAGCTTAAGCACAATGCAATCACGACTTCCAAGAACTTAGATCAACCTTGAGAGAGCAAGAAAGCGGTTTTGAAAACTTTAGTGCAAGAACACTTTTAATTTCGTGTTTGATCAGATGTTTTTTAACCTAAGACGCTGCCTTTCATTTTATAATTTGAAATCAGCTCACAGTTTCCATTCTTAGGTTGATTCAGTATTGAATTCACAAAAATGTCGTATTTAATCGATTATATAAAAGGTGTAATCGATTATATCGAGTAAAACCGGAAAACATATTTTTCCCGATATAATTGATTAGATTAAGGCCATAATTGATTATATGAAACCTGTAAGCAATATAATCGATTATCAAAAACACTTAATCGATTATTTTGTTCGTTAAACTCTTTTAATTCAAATTTGAAGTTAAATAATCGATTCTATTTCGATACCTAATCGATTAAAAGCGTAGAAAAAGGTTTTTGCGAAAAAACGACTTGCTCTCAAGTTTGAAATAGCCTTGAATGAGATTTATGACTTACTCTTTTTATCCATCACCCAAAACTGAAACTTCTAAACTTGAATCTTCAGCTCTTAAGAAAATCTTCAACAATCTTCTTCCTTGAAAGCATTTATCCTTCTTTATATCTTGCCTTTATTTCCATGAAGCAACTTTCCTTTATGAGATAAAATCAAGTCTTGAATGTTGCAATAAAACTTTATATCTTCGTCATCAAAACTTCAATTTTCATGACTTATTGAGATAAAAAATTCATCAACACTTTCTGAGTAACTTTTAACTCATGCTTGAAATATGTCAACAAGAAGTACCCCACAAATATACACTCTTGACTTCTACTTGCAAATTTATCCTTTTCATCATGATTTTGATGATGCACATAACATAAGCAACAAAAAACTTTCATGTTATAACATAAGCACATAACGTGATTTTGCTTGTATTTTCATTGCGAAACATCAAAGCACCAATACAAAACGTTAAAAGCAAATGTCTGAAAAAATAGACGCAGTGCAAATAAAGTTGTTGCATAATGTTCTTAAAAAGGCATATTGTGTCTAATATTTTTTTTTGGTCCAAATATACAGATCTTGTTTTGGTGCAATGAAAATAAGAGGTACCAGGTTACTGCTATTTGGATCAATGCAATAACTGAATTGGATAAGTTGACCTTTATTAAAACAAACTGACAATGTGTAAAGTTGTTTTGTTTGTTGCCAAATGTAGGATACACTGACATAGACAACAATCTCGCAGGTGCTTCATTCCTGCTGCTCAGCACGATTTGTCCATTGAAATTGGTCTGCTTCGTTTGTCTTGTCCAATAAAATGACTTGTTGAGATAGTTTGTCATGTCACAATTGTGAATTTAACCTATCTTATATCCTTTGTTCGTGAATTGTGCGAATGAAGTAGGCATGGCAACGGGGCGGGGTGGGGGTGGGTTTCACCTCCCCGCCCTCCGTCCCCGATTCACTTAACCATCCCCGTCCCCGCCCCCGATCCCCGCCGGGGATAACAATTTAGTCCCCACACCCATCCCCATCGGGGGTCGGGTTTTCCCGCCCCGCCCACATCCCCGTTCCATTTTATTTTCTTAAAATATAATTTTAAAATATTTTAAATAAATCTAAAAATTTAAGCATAACTATAATATATATATATATATATATATGTAGCGTATCACATAAATAGACTATTAAAGATAAATTTATAGAAATTAAGTATTTTAATATTAAATATTTTTTTCTTTTATATATTATAATGTTACAAATTTTAAATTATTTTCTTGATGAAGTATATTTTAGTTTATTATTTTAGTATAAATTATTTATAAATTATTTGTTCCATTTTTTGATTTTCCACCCAAAAGCTTTTTACAATAATTGCATTGAACCTTGTCCTTTTCATTATTTACTTTTAAGCCTATTTGATCCTGATTGTGCAGTTTCTTCATGTTCATTATCTTCTGTTGCTGGGGGAACTTCATTTGGTGTAGTAGTAGGACCACTGATTGAAGGGTCTACATTTTCTTCTAACATTGGTTTATGTGCTTGTGATATTTCAATATTTTCCATAACAACAAATAAAATTTCTGCAATTACAAAAGTAAAATGATTTATTTATCACATTTCTCAACAATAATTTTTAAAATTTTAATTTTAATAAAAATCACGAGTAATTAATTATACAGTTTACAAAGAAGACACTTTTAAAATTTAATTTTGAAGAGAATGAAAGTTAAGAAGATGAAAATAAAAACAATTAAAATAGAAATAAAATCATGTTAAAAAATAAAAATTAAATAGAATTAAAAATAGGTACACCTCAAAACCAGTATACAAACATAACAAATATGTGCAAAATTGTACAAAAAAGTTATGTATCTAATCATAAATGTAATAGATTAGTCACAAAAAGATTACAAATTATAAAAACTGATAAAGATAGACTACAAAATTAATAAGAAAAATCACAACAATTATACAGCTTAACAAATAAGACACTTTTAAAATTTAATTTTGAGGAAAATCAAAGTTAAGAATATGAAAATGAAAACAATTAAAATAGAAATAGAAATATGCTAGAAAATGAAAATAAAATAGAAATAAAAACACTAGTATACAAACATAACAAATTTGTGCAAAATTGTACAAAAAATTATGTATCTAATCATAAATGTAATAGATTACTCACAAAGAGACTACAAATTGTAAAAAAGAATGATAAAGATAAAGTGCAAAATTGTACAAAAGGTTATGTATCTAATCATAAATGTAATGGATTAATCACAAAGAGATTACAAACAAAGGTAATAGGGTTACATAGTTTACAATGAATACACTTTTAAAATTTAAATATCAATGGTAAATAAGATGTTAAAAAACAAAAATAGAAATAAAATAATACTAGAAAATGAAAAATAAAAATAGAAGTATGAATACTCAAACCAAGTATACAAAACAAATGTAGAAAGTATGCCGTGAAATTGTGCAAAATGTTATGTATCTAACCATAGATGTAATAGATTAGCCACAATGAGATTACAAAATATTGCTCAAGAAATCCCTCAAATGTAGTCCTCACAAAAATTTCAGAGAATAAAATAATAATAGATGTTATTATCAATGCACAATATTTAGAAAATTGATAAAGAAACAAAGAACTAACCTTATGTTATGCATTCACCAAATTGGTTGAAGGGACTAAGAAAAGTAAATGTGTAGAGGATGAGAGAAAGAGAAGAGTATATTGAAACTAGTTGAAGAGATTGAGAAAGTTGAAGGAATGAGTGAAAGGTAGAAGAAAAGAGAAAAGTGTGGAATAGAGAATAAAATTTCAGAGAAGACACTGTAACCCTTTATGTATGAAAAATAAAAAGAAACACTAAGAAAGAATATGAATAGTTTTAGGGTTTATGTTTAAATTTAAAGACGGGGTGGGGATGGGTACGGGGGCGGGGCGGGGATTGCATTACCCATCCCCGACCCCGAACCCGATTGATTTAAACGGGAAAAACCCGAACCCAACCCCGAACCCGGTCAACTCGGTTTTTCCCCGTCAAACTCGGGGCGGGGGCGGTTCGGTCCCCACGGGTGCGGGTCTAATTGCCATCCCTAGAATGAAGAATACAAAATGAATTTTAGAATTTCACAGTGATGGTCAGACTTGTGCATCTGTATACCATTTCGCCACACATGCTTAAACTCTTATTGCATATTATCATTATGATTCAATGGTATGTGGCTTTGAGTTATATTTTCTTTATACGTAAGTTTCAACCACATTAATTTCATCAAAGTATTTCATGAAAGTGTTTGAACGTTTACAAAATTGTGACCGTTTTTTAGTATTAATTCAGTTAATTGTTATACTTCAAATAACGGTAAAATTACAACAAAATATTCTTTGTACCTTATATGTTTTGTATGGTAGTTCTTGATAGTGGTTTTGGAAGACTGTTATTCCTTTTAATTTTTCTATTAACCGATTGATATTGATCCTTATGTCAACAATGCTTGTGTCCTAAGTTCAAAAATAACTAAATAATAAAAACCATTTAGTCTAAACAAAATTTATGTGAAGAAAAACCTTTTGTGTGTGAATATAGTTTGTCCAAAATTCAATTATGATTGTATATTAATTGCCAAACATCAAAGTAGCAATTCGAAAACGTAGAAACTACTTATTACATGCAGTGCAAATAACTTCATACATAACATTCTTAAAAACACATCAAAGAGACACAAAAAAAGTAATTTGAAATTTCAATAATACTTAATATTTAATTAAGAAGGCAGTAATAAAATTGTCTTGGTGTCTATTCAAAAGAAACCATTCCAAGTAGTATGGCATACAAAAAAAACAAAATAGTATCCCAAAAGTTATGGATAACAAAACAACAAAATAAAACATAATTCCAGAAGTTCCAGATTCTAAAATGGATACCAAAAACAACCTACGTAATTAACATCTTCAATTAATAATAACTATGATATTGTTGTTTCTTGTGGCTTTGATAGCTCAAAAAAAAAATTTCATCACCTTCTTTGATCTTGTTTCCCTTGCAGAATTCCTTCCACCCCTAGCCTATCTTTGTAGATTTCTTGTGTTTGTTTCGTATGAGCACTTTGCATTTCACTACAGAAGATGGTCCATCTCGATGAAGATATATGGCACACAGTAGCTGGTTTATCAACAGAAGGCGACATCAACATCACCTACGACTTTGAAGGTTTCAACAAACTTGTTGAATTTAGAAAATTTTGCAAGGACCCCAACCTTCAAGTAGAAATCTTGTATAAAGTTGGTAATGTTAAGTTGAATGAGAGAATGTTGCACTATGTTGTTGTTTAGATTATTGTTGCAAGGGGCACAAATCATGCCCAATTAACAAAAGAAGATATTTTGTTAATGTATGGATTTTTCAATAATGTTAGCATAGATTGGCCTGCAATTATTCTGGATAACATGTTTAAAGCTACTAGGTTATCATCTTCTGCTTTACCCTACTCTATGTTTATTTCTAAGATTTTAGAATACAAGGGAGTTGACCTAACAGGAGAAACAAAGCAGATTTTGCTTAGCAACAGCAAAATAGGCAAGAATGTTTTGCGCCATATGGGCCTTATTGAACAAGGCAATGTGTTCAGACAAAGAGGAGAAGAGGCAGCAATGGAAGAAGATGAAGAAAGCCAACAACAACCTCAACCTGGTTTTATGGAAGCCAATATTTATTCAAGAATGGACAACATGCTGAATCTTCAACTTATACAATATGAGGACATTTGCTCAAGGCTCTCAAGGCTAAATAGGAGAGTATACCAGTATAAATCTTTGTGTTCTTTCTCTCTTTCCCTATCTCTTTATTTTACTGTGGATCATATTAACAATTGCAATTCAAACTGCGCTTATCAAAGGTTAAGGAAAATCCGAATCTTGTTTTTAGAAGAATTATTTAAAACCTAGAAAATTATTTTCAAAAGGAAAATGTTTTTAAAAATCCAATTCACCCCCCCTTCTTGATTTTTTTACACTATCGTTATTTCTAACAATTTCTTCTTAAAATGACAAAAAAAGTGAAAAATTTGTTTCAGAGACAACAAAGTGAAGCAACATTGAAGAAGTTTATGACATGCTAATGTAAAGAAGTGTAAAAACAAACATACCTTGCCAAGAAGATGCATTGTTGTGAACTCAGCTTTGGTTTGTGCTCGAATAATTCTTCCAGGAGTTTGCATGTTTGATTTTGTGGAGTTAGAAAGCAAAGCAAATGGAAGGATATCATAATGCAAAAAACACAACTTCCACAGACTTAACTTCAAGACTTATAATTAATACATGACTGACTGATAGGAGATGAAGAGCTTTGACAGTTGAAAACATCGAAAACAAGCGTTCTAAAAATTTCTTTAATTTACAAAATAATTTAATTTAATATCTAAAACCATGTTTTAAAAACTAATTAAATAATTATAACTATATAATTAAATTATAAGTATTGAATAGTAATAGTAATACTAAACCTAGTATTAAGTAAATAGTAATACTAATACTCATACCAATAGTAATATTAATACTAAGAATAATAATAGTACTACTAATAATAGTAATACCAATAGTAATATAGTAATAGTAATTATAAAACCAATAGTAAGAAATAATTAATAAAAAAAAATGTTAATAAATAGAAATAGAAATATAGAACTATAATATATAAATATACGTAAACAAATACAAATAAATAAATATAAATGAATAAATAAATACATAAATAAATATAAATATATTTATAAATATCAATATATATCAATATCAATAAATATAACAATATATAAATATAAAAATAAAAATAAATATAAATAGTAATACTAATGCTAATGTTAAGCATAATAATATAAATATAATAAAAATATATAGATATCAATAAATCAATAAAATAAATATAAATATAATATAAATATAAATATAACTATAACTATAACTATAACTATAAATATGAATATAAATATAAATATGAATATAAATATAAATATAAATATAACTATAAATATAAATATAAATATAAATATAAATATAACTATAAATATAAATATAAATATAAATATAAATATAAATATAAATATAACTATAAATATAAATATAAATATAAATATAAATATAAATATAAATATAAATATAAATATAAATCTAAATATAAATACTAAATATAAATATAAATATAAATCTAAATATAAATCTAAATATAAATATGAATATAAATCTAAATATAAATCTAAATATAAATATGAATATAAATCTAAATATAAATCTAAATATAAATATGAATATAAATATAAATATAAATCTAAATATAAATATGAATATAAATCTAAATATAAATCTGAATATAAATATGAATATAAATCTAAATATAAATATAAATATAAATATAAATATAAATATAAATATAAATCAATATAAATATAAATATAAATCAATATAAATATAAATATAAATATAAATATAAATATAAATATAAATATAAATATAAATATGAATATAAATATAAATATAAATATAAATATAAATATGAATATAAATATGAATATAAATATAAATATAAATATAAATATAAATATAAATATAAATATAAATATAAATATAAATATAAATATAAATATAAATATAAATATAAATATAAATATAAATATAAATATAAATATAAATATAAATATAAATATAAATATAAATATAAATATAAATATAAATATAAATATAAATATAAATATAAATATAAATATAAATATAAATATAAATATAAATATAAATATAAATATAAATATAAATATAAATATAAATATAAATATAAATATAAATATAAATATAAATATAAATATAAATATAAATATAAATATAAATATAAATATAAATATAAATATAAATATAAATATAAATATAAATATAAATATAAATATAAATAATATAAATATAAATATAAATATAAATATAAATATAAATATAAATATAAATATAAATATAAATATAAATATAAATATAAATATAAATATAAATATAAATATAAATATAAATATAAATATAAATATAAATATAAATATAAATATAAATATAAATATAAATATAAATATAAATATAAATATAAATATAAATATAAATATAAATATAAATATAAATATAAATATAAATATAAATATAAATATAAATATAAATATAAATATAAATATAAATATAAATATAAATATAAATATAAATATAAATATAAATATAAATATAAATATAAATATAAATATAAATATAAATATAAATATAAATATAAATATAAATATAAATATAAATATAAATATAAATATAAATATAAATATAAATATAAATATAAATATAAATATAAATATAAATATAAATATAAATATAAATATAAATATAAATATAAATATAAATATAAATATAAATATAAATATAAATATAAATATAAATATAAATATAAATATAAATATAAATATAAATATAAATATAAATATAAATATAAATATAAATATAAATATAAATATAAATATAAATATAAATATAAATATAAATATAAATATAAATATAAATATAAATATAAATATAAATATAAATATAAATATAAATATAAATATAAATATAAATATAAATATAAATATAAATATAAATATAAATATAAATATAAATATAAATATAAATATAAATATAAATATAAATATAAATATAAATATAAATATAAATATAAATATAAATATAAATATAAATATAAATATAAATATAAATATAAATATAAATATAAATATAAATATAAATATAAATATAAATATAAATATAAATATAAATATAAATATAAATATAAATATAAATATAAATATAAATATAAATATAAATATAAATATAAATATAAATATAAATATAAATATAAATATAAATATAAATATAAATATAAATATAAATATAAATATAAATATAAATATAACATAAATATAAATATAAATATAAATATAAATATAAATATAAATATAAATATAAATATAAATATAAATATAAATATAAATATAAATATAAATATAAATATAAATATAAATATAAATATAAATATAAATATAAATATAAATATAAATATAAATATAAATATAAATATAAATATAAATATAAATATAAATATAAATATAAATATAAATATAAATATAAATATAAATATAAATATAAATATAAATATAAATATAAATATAAATATAAATATAAATATAAATATAAATATAAATATAAATATAAATATAAATATAAATATAAATATAAATATAAATATAAATATAAATATAAATATAAATATAAATATAAATATAAATATAAATATAAATATAAATATAAATATAAATATAAATATAAATATAAATATAAATATAAATATAAATATAAATATAAATATAAATATAAATATAAATATAAATATAAATATAAATATAAATATAAATATAAATATAAATATAAATATAAATATAAATATAAATATAAATATAAATATAAATATAAATATAAATATAAATATAAATATAAATATAAATATAAATATAAATATAAATATAAATATAAATATAAATATAAATATAAATATAAATATAAATATAAATATAAATATAAATATAAATATAAATATAAATATAAATATAAATATAAATATAAATATAAATATAAATATAAATATAAATATAAATATAAATATAAATATAAATATAAATATAAATATAAATATAAATATAAATATAAATATAAATATAAATATAAATATAAATATAAATATAAATATAAATATAAATATAAATATAAATATAAATATAAATATAAATATAAATATAAATATAAATATAAATATAAATATAAATATAAATATAAATATAAATATAAATATAAATATAAATATAAATATAAATATAAATATAAATATAAATATAAATATAAATATAAATATAAATATAAATATAAATATAAATATAAATATAAATATAAATATAAATATAAATATAAATATAAATATAAATATAAATATAAATATAAATATAAATATAAACATAAATATAAATATAAATATAAATATAAATATAAATATAAATATAAATATAAATATAAATATAAATATAAATATAAATATAAATATAAATATAAATATAAATATAAATATAAATATAAATATAAATATAAATATAAATATAAATATAAATATAAATATAAATATAAATATAAATATAAATATAAATATAAATATAAATATAAATATAAATATAAATATAAATATAAATATAAATATAAATATAAATATAAATATAAATATAAATATAAATATAAATATAAATATAAATATAAATATAAATATAAATATAAATATAAATATAAATATAAATATAAATATAAATATAAATATAAATATAAATATAAATATAAATATAAATATAAATATAAATATAAATATAAATATAAATATAAATATAAATATAAATATAAATATAAATATAAATATAAATATAAATATAAATATAAATATAAATATAAATATAAATATAAATATAAATATAAATATAAATATAAATATAAATATAAATATAAATATAAATATAAATATAAATATAAATATAAATATAAATATAAATATAAATATAAATATAAATATAAATATAAATATAAAATATAAATATAAATATAAATATAAATATAAATATAAATATAAATATAAATATAAATATAAATATAAATATAAATATAAATATAAATATAAATATAAATATAAATATAAATATAAATATAAAATATAAATATAAATATAAATATAAATATAAATATAAATATAAATATAAATATAAATATAAATATAAATATAAATATAAATATAAATATAAATATAAATATAAATATAAATATAAATATAAATATAAATATAAATATAAATATAAATATAAATATAAATATAAATATAAATATAAATATAAATATAAATATAAATATAAATATAAATATAAATATAAATATAAATATAAATATAAATATAAATATAAATATAAATATAAATATAAATATAAATATAAATATAAATATAAATATAAATATAAATATAAATATAAATATAAATATAAATATAAATATAAATATAAATATAAATATAAATATAAATATAAATATAAATATAAATATAAATATAAATATAAATATAAATATAAATATAAATATAAATATAAATATAAATATAAATATAAATATAAATATAAATATAAATATAAATATAAATATAAATATAAATATAAATATAAATATAAATATAAATATAAATATAAATATAAATATAAATATAAATATAAATATAAATATAAATATAAATATAAATATAAATATAAATATAAATATAAATATAAATATAAATATAAATATAAATATAAATATAAATATAAATATAAATATAAATATAAATATAAATATAAATATAAATATAAATATAAATATAAATATAAATATAAATATAAATATAAATATAAATATAAATATAAATATAAATATAAATAT
Source organism: Lablab purpureus (assembly GCA_030347555.1). Taxonomy (NCBI): domain Eukaryota; kingdom Viridiplantae; phylum Streptophyta; class Magnoliopsida; order Fabales; family Fabaceae; genus Lablab; species Lablab purpureus. Next base: position 41,910,985 of record CM059259.1, read on the forward strand.
AAATATAAATATAAATATAAATATAAATATAAATATAAATATAAATATAAATATAAATATAAATATAAATATAAATATAAATATAAATATAAATATAAATATAAATATAAATATAAATATAAATATAAATATAAATATAAATATAAATATAAATATAAATATAAATATAAATATAAATATAAATATAAATATAAATATAAATATAAATATAAATATAAATATAAATATAAATATAAATATAAATATAAATATAAATATAAATATAAATATAAATATAAATATAAATATAAATATAAATATAAATATAAATATAAATATAAATATAAATATAAATATAAATATAAATATAAATATAAATATAAATATAAATATAAATATAAATATAAATATAAATATAAATATAAATATAAATATAAATATAAATATAAATATAAATATAAATATAAATATAAATATAAATATAAATATAAATATAAATATAAATATAAATATAAATATAAATATAAATATAAATATAAATATAAATATAAATATAAATATAAATATAAATATAAATATAAATATAAATATAAATATAAATATAAATATAAATATAAATATAAATATAAATATAAATATAAATATAAATATAAATATAAATATAAATATAAATATAAATATAAATATAAATATAAATATAAATATAAATATAAATATAAATATAAATATAAATATAAATATAAATATAAATATAAATATAAATATAAATATAAATATAAATATAAATATAAATATAAATATAAATATAAATATAAATATAAATATAAATATAAATATAAATATAAATATAAATATAAATATAAATATAAATATAAATATAAATATAAATATAAATATAAATATAAATATAAATATAAATATAAATATAAATATAAATATAAATATAAATATAAATATAAATATAAATATAAATATAAATATAAATATAAATATAAATATAAATATAAATATAAATATAAATATAAATATAAATATAAATATAAATATAAATATAAATATAAATATAAATATAAATATAAATATAAATATAAATATAAATATAAATATAAATATAAATATAAATATAAATATAAATATAAATATAAATATAAATATAAATATAAATATAAATATAAATATAAATATAAATATAAATATAAATATAAATATAAATATAAATATAAATATAAATATAAATATAAATATAAATATAAATATAACTATAACTATAAATGTAACTATAACTATAAATATAAATATAAATATAAATATAACTATAACTATAAATGTAACTATAACTATAAATATAAATATAAATATAAATATAAATATAAATATAAATATAAATATAAGTATAACTATAAACATAACTATAAACATAAACATAAATACAAATACAAATATAAATACAAATACAAATATAGTAAATAATAATAATAATATAGTAATAAATAATAAATAAAAATATAAATAATAAATCAAATCAAATAAATAAAAAATAAAAAATCACAGAATATATATTTATAAAAAAATAATTATATTAACGTTGATTGAAAAAGACATAATTTAGTTTTGAATATGTATCCAATATTGATTGATAAAATCAATGAGATCAAGTATAAAATTAATTGTTTTTTTTAAAAAAAATCATAATTATTGTACGTGTAGCTGAAAAGAAAGAAGTGTTGAATACATGACGTCTAACACTTTTAATATCTCAGCCCAAAATATCAAAATTATGTAATGACATAAACACTTATAAAACATATCTCACTTATGCAATATGATCTCACTATATTAACTTTATGTCAAAATAGTGTTTTAAAAACTCTTTCAGTAATTCAATTATACAATGTTTTTATTATCCAAAAAAGTGTTGTGAAAATGCATTCAATAATTTAATTATACAAACTTTTTAGTATCGAAATCAATTAGATAAATATTAACCATATATCAACAAATACTTGAAAAAAACAATTATAGAATTATACAAACAATTATATATGAAAAAACCTTTTGAAACAAAAACCATAAAGCCTACAATATTTCCCAAAAAAACCAAATCTCTAATTTCACTTCGAAATCAGGTTTACATGGCTGAAATACTTTACTCAGAAAAGAAAAAACTGCAAATCGAAAATCAGAAAAGCTTTCCAAAAAATTGTTTTGAAAAATATTTAATGTATTAATTGTACAAACTTTTTCAATTTGCTGTATTTATAAAATCATTTCAAATTTTGTTAAAAAAACATTGTTGTTATAGCTGAAAACCATGAAGTGTTGAAGACATGAAATTGGTCTGATACTTTTAATAACTCAGCCCAAATATCATTAAAAATATATAACTAGATAAAAATATGTCAATTATGTAATAAATCAAGAAAACGGAAAACAACAATGTAACAAATAACACTTTCACAATGTAATAATTGAATTATACAAACTTTTTAGTATCGAAATCAATTAGATAAAAAAAGCATGAATCTCAATATTAACCATACATCAACAAATACTTGAAAAAAACAATTATACAAACAATTATATATGAAAAACCCTTTCGAAACAGAAACCATAAAGTCCTAAATGTTTCCAAAAAAAACTAAATCTCTAATTTCAGTTCGAAATCAGGTTACATGGCTCAAATACTTTACTCAGAAAAGGAAAAACTGTAAATTAGAAATCAGAAAAGCTCTCCAAAAAGTTGGTTTGAAAAGATTTAATGTATTAATTGTACAAACTTTTTCAAATTTGCTGTATTTATAAAATCATTTCAAATTTTGTTCAAAAAACATTATTGTTGTAGCTGAAAACCATGAAGTGTTGAAGACATGAAATTGGTCTAAAACTTTTAATAACTCAGTCCAAAAATCATTAAAAATATATAAGCAGATAAAAAATATCTAAATTATGTAATAAATCAAGAAAACAGAAAACAACAATATAACAAATAACTCAGAATCACAATTTCGCATAATAAGAGAATTCATTAAAAAAGAGAATTTGATATAGCTAAGAATTATAAAGTGTGAAGAGATGGATGTCATCTCCACACTTACAAAGTACCTCAACAAATGCGAATCTCAGTACCAATACATGAAGAAATAAAAAAACAGAAAATAAAATAATTATATTAAAGCACCAATAGCCATAACAGTCAACATACATAAACTTCACTTAAATATCTTAACACAGGTCTAAATATGTTAAGACAGATCCCAAAACAGAGGTTATATATTTGTCCTTACATATTACAAAACAAAATAAATAAACACTAGCAAATAAATTAAACATAGCGAAACGTCACACTCCTTTCTCAACCTTAATGTTCTTTTTAAGCAGCTTGAGAAGAACATCATCCTCTGTTTTCTGGAAAATGTTTACATTGTCTCTCTTGAATGCACTCTGTTGCAATTCATTGGCAAGAATAGAGTCATTTCCTAAATCCACTGCTTGTAATTTTGAATCATTTGATGCATTGGAGAACTTACTGAGCAAATCCTAAGAAAAAATTCCAGTTAGTTATTAAAGAGTAATGCATTTTGGAAACATATAAGCGGAAACAAAATAAAAACAATTAGTACCTTTGCAATGTTAGCACATGTTCCATCACTGGTGGCATTCTTGACCTTCGAGAAATGCCCACTTTCAAAATAAGTATCCTTCAAAAAGTTACAAACAATGTTAGTATATAATCAATGTAAATGTAACTGTAAATTGGCAACCTAAAGAACTATATTTGTTTTGAAGACAAAACAATAACTTACACATGTCTTCATGGAAGTTGAATTAAACTCACTAATGATATTTTCATCAGTACAAACTCTCTTAACTCTATATGATTGGTCAAATCTAAAACTTTTATCCTTTGCAGACTCCACCTTGAAAAGGATATCCCTATCCATCAACACTGAAAACTTATTTGGAATTTTTCTTACGGTGTTCTGTAGTAGAAGATTAAATAGTTAACTAATTCAACAAATGAAATAATTGAACACATCAAATGCGTACAGAATCAAAGAGAAGGGAATTTTCATCTAACAAAACTGACCTTGTCTTGACATTCTAAGATCTCTGCACAAGATTTGTTCAACAATGTTGTGACATCTCTGTCAAACAACTCAAAGGTTGTGGAATTTGTTTGATCAATTACACGAACTTTAATTTTATACCTAGAACAAATATGTATTAGAACAATACAAACATCGCTTTATTAAACAAATACAGAAATCAATTTATGAAATAAAATTATATGACTAAATAAACACTTTTGTACCTAGACATGACTTTCAAGACATGCTTGTTGCACTTTTCACAAAAGAACATCTTGGAGTCCAGGTAAACAGCTTTATTGCACATACATGCAGTATACCACCAATCGTCATCCTCGAGTATATGCTTAATCGTGGCCAATACAACAAAAGTTGTTTCCTGTTACAATAGCAGAAATTATAACTTGGATATCATTTAAAATAATAACTTCAATATTGTTGAATGATTTGAGATTTGATGATGTTTGTTGACTTGTTAATTGTGTTTTATTCTGTGTTGGATGCGTGGTTAATACTTGTTTAAATGTTTTAAGTTTGTTCGAGATGATAGATTACTTGTATAGATTAATCATATGAATAATGATAAACTGTTTTTTTGATTATTCATCAGTAAGTCTACTAATTCTTCTTGTCTAGTCGACGTTTTTCATTAAATGTACCAGGTATACAGGTTTAATGAAAATAACACACTGGTCTATGTCTTCAGTCGACTATTCTGTTCTTCACACCTTCCTTATGCAGTAAATACGTGCAGAACGCGTTTTAGATCTTTCAAAAAGCAAAGACCCATTACGTTTCGTGGAGCCTATAAATATTACTTTCAAGGACGCTCAGAGGTATGAAAAGATTCAAGAGAAAAACTCTCAAGAAGCTACAAACCTTCACGAGCAAGAAGATCTATATAGAGTTTTTCGTTTTCACTGTTTTGTCAAGAACTTTCTTCTGTCATTGTAATTTTTGTATTCTTTGATCTCGGGTTAGAGATTGTAAGTGGGTTTTAGAACCCTGCGACTGTGATGGGGGTGATCACAGAGACTCTGGTTGAGTCTGTGGGTGTAAGTCTATTCTATAGTGTTTATGATAGTTTCTTTTGATTTCTTGTAGAGTTCAAGAAGGTTTGTGTATAAAGAATACAATCTTTAATAGTGATTAGGATCTGCGGGTTGCAGATCATAGACTGGATGTAGTTCTTTTACAAAGAACGAACCAGTATAAATTTTGGTGTCATATTCTCTCTTCCCTCATCATCTGATATACTGTGCAGTAAGAACTAACCTACTATTTCGAGAATATCAGTCGGCTAATTTTCTGCAAATTGAACCAGTAGTTTTTCTTTTACGAATAAGTTTCCATAAAAGCTGCATATCAATTCAACCCCCCCTTCTTGATATTATTCCGCTGCTAACAATTGGTATCAGAGCAGGTTCTTGTAAGGTACTCAAGTTCAAATCAAGAATGGGAGACAAGCTTCCCTTTTCAGAAGGTGCCTCTACCAACAGACCCCCTCTTTTCGTAGGTGCAAACTATCCGTTCTAGAAGGCCAGAATGAAGATCTTTTTCGAATCGGTTGATAGAGGTGTGTGGGATGCTGTGGTTAATGGCCCATATATCCCTACCATCAAAGGTGAAGATGGACAGCTGGTTGAAAAGCCATGGGAACAGTGGTCTGAAACAGAGAACAAGAAGGCTCAATTCGACAAGTAAGGCCAAGAATATTTTAACTTCGCTCTTAACCTTGATGAATTTTTCAGGGTTTCACAAAGGCACCACGACCAAAGAAATGTGGGACATCCTTCAAGTAACACACGAAGGCACAACTGAGGTGAAAAGGGCAAGAAAACACACTCTCATACAAGAGTATGAGATGTTTCGAATGCAGCCTGGTGAGACCATCCAAGATGTGCAGAAACGATTCATGCACATAGTGAATCATTTGCTTGGATTAGGGAAGAAGTTCGACGATGAAGAACTTAATATAAAAGTGTTAAAATGCTTGAGTAGGAATTGGCGACCAAAGGTTACAGACCATTCCGGAAACTAAAGATTTGACAAGAATGAGCACCTGCAACATTGTTCGGGAAACTCGAGAGAACATGAATTGAGCCGAGTAGGTCGGATCAAATCAAAAATTCAGAAAAACGAATAAAAGCTTAGCACTAAAAGCAAAGGAGTCGATTAAGAGTGATGAAGATAAAGATGATGACAAGATCGAGTTTGCTATGTTGGTAAAAAGTTTGGTAAATTCCTTAAAAGGAAAGACAATTCAAAGGACAGATTTCGGAGGAGGTATTCCAGAAAACCAGATTTTAATTCCTCTAACTTTTCATGTTTTAATTGTGGACAGCTAGGACATCTCAAGGCAGATTGTCCTCTTTTAAATCAAAGAAAAGAAAGAAGTCCAGAAAAGAACGAGAGAAAAGACAAAAGAAATCAATACTTCAAGAAAGGGAAGAAAGCTTATATGGCATGGGATGACAGTGACTCAGTAGATCTCCAAGTTCGATTCGAATCGCAAATCAAGCCAATCTCCGTCTTGTAGCCAATGAAGATACTACTAGTCAAGTAAGTTCATGTGATTTTGATATGAGTGAGAATTATGACACTCTGTTTAATGCTTTCATTGAATTTCATGATGAAGCAAAGAAGATGGAATATCAGTATAATTGGCTAAAAGGACTAAATAGCTGGCTAGAAAATAAAGTGCAGGAACTGGAAGATCAAAGTAGTAGACTCAAGGATGAAAACAAGTCAACTAAAAGATAATGTACAAGCAACAAAAAACCGTAAAGGTTCCGAAAGATCCGTGAATCGATAAAAATGAATCCGAGAATTGTGAAAACTGTGTTAACCTTCAAAATAAAGTTGGTTATTTGATCAAAACATTGGCAGAATTTCAAATTGGTCATAATACTTTAAATCAACTTTTACATTCTCAAATTGGTTTTTCAAATGGAAATGGACTTGGCTATGGAAAATGTTATCATGCTGCAAAGAACAAATCTTATCCAAGGAATAGATTTAAAACATGTTCTTATTGTTTGAAACGTGGTCATATATCTAAGTTTTGCTATATCAAGAATTTTGGGATTTCAAGAGGTGAATTTTATTGGAAACCCAAAACACATGTTGTTCCTAACTTGAAAGGACCCAAATGGCTTTGGGGACCTAAATTTGTCAATTAAACCTTGTTTTGCAGGTCTGTCATGGAGCAAAAAGAACCTTATGGTATCTAGACAGTGGATGCTCCAAACACATGACAGGAGATAAATCAAAGTTGATGAATTACAAGGAATGTGGAGCTGGTGTCTGTTACTTTCGGTGATAACAGCAAAGGAAAAATTAAAGGATCTGGAGATATTGGCAACTGTACTTCTTCACAGATTAAAAATGTACTTTATGTTGAAGGACTAAAACACAATCTCCTAAGCATAAGTCAGCTATGTGATAAAGGTATGAAAGTCAATTGTATAACTGCAGATATAGTGCACATTGGGAGAAGGGTAAACAATGTCTACATGCTGGACATCAACTCCTCAAATCATAAGGATATCTGTTTGTTAACTAAAGAAGATGATAGCCGGCTATGGCATAGAAGGTGCGGTCATATCAACATGCGATTGTTGAACAAAATAAGCTCCAAAAGTCTTGTTAGAGGGATTCCGAATGTAAAATTTGTGAAGGATAAAATCTGTGAATATTGTTAAAAAGGAAAGCAGTCTAAAAGCTCATTTGAATCAAAGAATATCATATCAACTAGGAGACCTCTTGAACTGCTGCACCTTGATCTGTTCGGTCCTTCAAGAACAGTAAGTATAGGTAACAACTCTTATGTACTTGTGATAGTTGATGATTTCTCTAGGTATACCTGGACACTTTTTCTTTCCTCAAAAGATGAAACTTTTCATGCTTTCAAAAGATTTGCTAAGATCACTTCAAATGAAAAAGATTTGAAAATTGTTTCCTTAAGAAGTGATCATGGAACTGAGTTTCAAAATATACATTTTGAAAAGTTTTGTTCTAAATATGGCATTTCTCACAATTTCTCTGCACCTAGAACTCCACAGCAAAATGGAGTTGTTGAAAGGAAAAACAGGACTCTACAGGAATGTGCAAGGACTATGTTAATTGAGTCAAAGCTACCAAAGTACTTTTGGGCAGATGCAGTCTCTACAGCCTACTGTGTACTCAATAGAGTTTTGCTTAGACCTATACTAGATAAAACACCTTATGAGCTTTTGAATGATAAAATACCTAGTATTGCATATTTTAAAGTCTCTGGATGCGAGTGCTTCATACTCAACAATGGAAAAGCATCATTAGGTAAATTTGATGAGAAAGTCGATGATGGGATTTTTCTTGGTTATTCATTGACTAGCAAAGCATACCGTGTCTTCAACAAGAAGAATTTAACCGTAGAAGAGTCTATTCATGTTGTGTTTGATGAGATTTTATGCCAAAAAGAGAGAAAAGGTAACTCTCTTGCAGGTTCTGATGATGAGAAGCCTGAGGAATCCGAGAAGAATGAAGATATTGCAGAAAAATCTGCAGAAGCTGATAGACATGATGAACAAGTCGACTATAATCTCGAATCGCTTGACTATCCTCGCGACGTGAAAATGCATTACCCAAATCCTGGAAAACGCATAAAGGATTATCTCCGGACAACATTATTGGGAATGTTGAGAAGGGAGTGACTACTCGTAACTCTTTAAATGAATTCCGCAATCATATGGCCTTTGTTTCTCAAATAGAACCAAAGAATATTAATGATGCATTGCTTGACCATAACTGGATAACTGCTATGAATGAAGAACTGAATCAGTTTGTTAGGAATGATGTTTGGAAACTAGTTCCTAGGAATAATACAATGAATGTGATAGGAACTAAATGGGTTTTCAAAAATAAGCTAGATGAAAATGGCATTATTACTAGAAACAAAGCTAGACTTGTAGCAAAAGGGTATAATCAGGAAGAGGGCATTGACTATGATGAGACTTATGCACCTGTTGCTAGATTAGAAGCTATTAGGTTATTGCTTGCATTCGCATGTCTTAATTGCTTTAAACTCTATCAAATGGATGTCAAAAGTGCTTTTCTTAATGGTTTCATAAATGAGGATGTATATGTTGAACAACCACCTGGTTTTATTGACTCTAAGCTTCCTAACCATGTCTACAAACTCAAAAAGGCTTTGTATGGTCTTAAGCAGGCACCAAGACAGTGGTATGAAAGACTTACAACCTTTCTCATATCACAAGGCTTTAAAAGAGGAGCTGTGGATAAAACTCTTTTTACCAAGAAAGTTGTTAATGACCTTATGATTGTGCAAATTTATGTTGATGACATAATTTTTGGGTCATCTAATCCCTCTTTGTGCCAAGAGTTTGCAGAATCTATGCAAGGCGAGTTTGAAATGTCCATGATGGGAGAATTGAATTTCTTCCTAGGATTGCAGGTGAAACAATTGGAAAATGGAACCTTCATTAGTCAAGCCAAATACTGCAATGAATTACTAAAAGAGTTCAATATGGAGAGCTGTAAAGAATCAAATACACTAATGTCATCAAACCGCTATCTTGATGTTGATGAATCCGGGAAGGTCGTTGATGCAACTATGTACGGAGGGTCGATTGGATCCTTGCTATATATCACGACTAGCGGACTGATATCATGTTTGCTGTTTGTCTTTGTGCAAGATTCCAAGCTAATCCCAAGGAGTCACATCTCACAGCAGCTAAACGTATCTTGAAATACCTCAAAGGAACTATGAATGTGGGACTATGGTACTCTACTGGTAATGAGCTAAATCTTGTTGGATATACTGATTCTGATTTTGCAGGTTGCAAATTTGACAGAAAAAGCACTAGTGGAACATGTCATTTGCTTGGAAATTGTTTAATTTCGTGGACAAGCAAGAAACAGGCATGTGTTGCACTCTCAACAGCTGAAGCTGAGTACATTGCAGTTGGTAGTTGTACAGCACAGATTCTATGGTTGAAGCAACAACTAAGTGATTTCAATGTACATCTTTCTGATATACCAATCTTGTGTGATAATACAAGTGCAATCAACTTAACTAAAAATCCTATACAACATTCTAGAACCAAGCACATTGAAATAAGACATCATTTTATAAGAGATCATATTGAAAAGAAGGATTGTAGGATTGAATTCATTTCTACAAATGATTAGCTAGCTGATATATTAACTAAGCCACTTAGTCGTGAAAGATTTTTCAAACTAAGAAATGAATTGGGTATCCTGAATATCAATCATATCTCTTAAAATTTTCTCTGCTGAGTTGATTAGTTTGTTAATTGTATGAAATAGTATGTTTATTTCATTAAACTGACAATGTTATCTTACTGTTGCAGATTTCAGTGTGTTAATTTCATGAAACAGTCGATTTATTTCATTAAACTGACAAGCAAGGCATTACTGTTACGAAAATAACCTGCTTATTTTCTTGAAATAACAGATTCATTTCATTAATTGCTTGTGCAGATGTTGTTTGAATATGAACAAACCCATTAATTGCATTGACTAGCTGATTAGTTTCTGTAACCACAACTTAATTCAAATTGCAGTTCCAAGAAATCAGTGTTTAATCAAATCAATTCAGTCATTTCTGTAAAATGAATGGTTCAATGCATTTTAAATTTACAACATGAACAGTTATAGCTACATGTGCACTCGCTTTATTGGGTTTCAGATGTGGTTTTCCATTTTTCAAAGTATTCTCTGCATTCTTCTGAAGTCTGAGCACCTGTGGTTGAGTCTGAATCTATTCAAAATATTTTGACCATTTATTCACTGCTGGACATGCATACGTCTCTCCTATATAGTCTATATATGTTGGATTTTCTAAACTTGCATTCTCCATACTCCATATTTCTGCATAATCTCTATCAGTTCATCTTGTTCTCTCCAGTTTTGAAATGACGAACAGTGATGATTCAGACGCCCCTATTGGAAACTTGTTTCAAAGATTAAGAAGATCAATGAGGAACAAAAAATCCTCACGCTCAATAGCTGCTTCATCAGGTAGAAGAACCAGGGGATCTACATCCGGGACACAAACAGATCCTATTGAGATTCCTGAGCAAATAGCTGAACCTTCGGAAATGAGGTTTCCAAAAAGGTATAAAGTGAGGGTGAAAATTCCTCAACAGATGAATCCTCCACCACCTCCTTCTCCTCCTACTGAAGAAGCCAATGAGGAGACTGAGTCAGATGAAGCTGATGAAGATGAAAACACTGAAGTTGCTGTATCTGTAGAACAAAGGATGATGATGAAACAAATTCTAACTCCAAAGATCTTGAAGTTTAGCTGGTTGGAGACGGAAAATCTGAATTTTGTGCGAAACTCTCTTCAAGCACAGAATCTTCGACAGTTCGTAGAGCTTGAAGGTAACTTTTATGTTGACCTTGTTAAGGTTTTCTATACTAACTTGAAAGTCGAAAATGGTGTTCTTGTGTCAAACGTAAAAGGCAGGGAGATTCACATTGATAATACCATATGGAGGGGTATTGCTGGACTGAAGAATAATGGATTAAAAATCAGTAAAGGCAACACAAGTTCATTGCCAAACTTCAACAAAGAAGTTGTTTACAAAGATTGCCTAAGGCATTGTGATGAGGCCATGATTATCAAGTACAATGTTGGCCGTATGAAGAGAGATGATAGACTGCTGGCTTTCTTTCTCGCATGGCAGCTCATACCTAGGGGGAGCAATCATGCACAGCTTATGGAGGAGGACTTGGCCCTGCTACACTGCTTAAAAAATTGGATTATTGTGAACTGGGTCTATGTCATTAGAGGCCATATGTTTAAAGCAAAAAGGTTGAATGATCACAGACTTCCTTATGCCATATTGATATCCAAATTCCTTGACTACTTCAATGTTCCAACTGATGGAGAAACTACGAAAATTGTCAATCACAAACATACATTTGACAATTACTATCTGCATGAAGATGGGACTATCCAAAGTAAATGGAGATTGGACCTATGAAGTCGGCACTTCTTCCGGACATGGAGGAGCTTTTGATGCGGGGACCTCATCAGAGACAAGAGACACATTATACAAAGATACCGGATGATTCCCTATTGTGCACCACCTTCATACCAGGGAGTCCCTATGTCTGAATTTGAAAGAATACTTTTATCTCGTCTTAATGATCTAACCTCTATGCAGCATAATACACACGAAACCATGGTGGCCAGGTTCACCAATATAGATGAAGAAATCGAATTAATCCAACTTCAACTTGCAGAGTTGCAAGTTACTGCTGAGAACTTTGCTAGTCCAAATGCACAAACCACTTCGGAAGCTATGGAAGTGGATGGTGATAATACTGAAGAAGAGGATGAGGACAATGAAGATGAAGAATGATCCTATCTGCTGTTATTTTATGTTTTCAGCATTTTATTTCAGCTTTAAGAACAATCTTGGGTCTGTAATAACTTTCACAAACTATTTTCTGCTTTAATCTGTACTTATTTGAACACTATAACTGCTTAACCTGCTATTTGCTAATGTTAAAGGGGGAGATAATCTACCATCTCTTCTCTTTGTGCTTGTTTTGTTTTGCAGGTTGACATCATCAAATAGGGGGAGTTTGTTGAATGATTTGAGATTTGATGATGTTTGTTGACTTGTTAATTGTGTTTTATTCTGTGTTGGATGCGTGGTTAATACTTGTTTAAATGTTTTAAGTTTGTTCGAGATGATAGATTACTTGTATAGATTAATCATATGAATAATGATAAATTGTTGTTTTTATTATTCATCAGTTAGTCTACTAATTCTTCTTGTCTAGTCGACGTTTTTCATTAAATGTACCAGGTATACAGGTTTAATGAAAATAACACACTCGGTCTATGTCTTCGACCGACTATTCCGTTTCTTCACACCTTCCTTATGCAGTAAATACGTGCGTAACGCGCTTTAGATCTTTCAAAAAGCAAAGACCCATTACGTTTCGTGGAGCCTATAAATATTACTTTCAAGGACGCTCAGAGGTACGAAAAGATTCAAGAGAAAAACTCTCAAGAAGCTACAAACCTTCACGAGCAAGAAGATCTATATAGAGTTTTTCGTTTTCACTATTTTGTCAAGAACTTTCTTCTGTCATTGTAATTTTTGTATTCTTTGATCTCGGGTTAGAGATTGTAAGTGGGTTTTAGAACCCTGTGACTGTGATTGGGGTGATCACAGAGACTCTGGTTGAGTCTGTGGGTGTAAGTCTATTCTATAGTGTTTAGGATAGTTTCTTTTGATTTCTTGTAGAGTTCAAGAAGGTTTGTGTATAAAGAATACAATCTTTAATAGTGATTAGGATCTGCGGGTTGCAAATCATAGACTGGATTTAGTTCTTTTACAAAGAACGAACCAGTATAAATTTTGGTGTCATATTCTCTCTTCCCTCATCATCTGATATACTGTGCACTAAGAACTAACCTACTATTTCGAGAATATCAGTCGGCTAATTTTCTGCAAATTGAACCAGTAGTTTTTCTTTTACGAATAAGTTTCCATAAAAGCTGCATATCAATTCAACCCCCCCTTCTTGATATTATTTCGCTGCTAACAAATACCACAAATTGTAACTATTAAAATACAAACCCATTAAATATGATACTTGCTTGCAATCCTTTAGACCCTGGATTGAGTTCCTAGGAGTGAGTTTTAGAAACTCATCTTCAATACTATGTTTAGATGACTCAGTCAACTGACTTAAACCTTGGGAAGGTGAGTCACTACTATCAAACATCCTACAAAAACAAAAAAAAGATTATATGCATATACGTATACATTATATACATTATACTACCACCATACTTTGTCTATGTTACCTTTTCTTGAGCTGGCTCGCTTCTTCACAATCTACATTGTACACTATCTTTGTACAATCAATGCAGTTCTGCAGATAAACCTTATCTAAAAATTAGAGATAAAAAAGTCAGTGAACATAAATAAACTTTACATAAACCTGAATAATAGATAGAAGAATACCTTGGAAAACCTTAACCTTAGCAAAATGTATACTAATGACAACATTCTGATAATCTTCAGAGGATAGGAATGCATTAAGATCATCCACATAGTTCCCAAACAATGTGCATTCAATACGAAAACTAATTCCAGAACATAAAATAAATTAAAGTATGTTAACAAAAGAATACACTAAACTATAAAGAACAAAACTTTCATATTACCCATCAGCTTCTATAGATATTACATTCAACTTCGTCTTTTTTCCATTTCTTTCCAACTCCCTCTCAGTTCCAACACCATTCAGTAATCCCATCACATCTGCAAAAATAAATGAACCCAGCAGAACCCATCATTGAACTATAGAACAACCTTCATTAACAAAAATATCAAAATATCAAAATATCACAATAAACTCACCTACTAAATAATTTGTGTCAAACCCAGAAGCAATTATGACTGAAATAGGTATATATGGTATAGTGGTTACTAGAACCAACTTACTTTGAAGTATCTCAACCTTCGTTGCAAACTGGAAGTTAATCTTATAATTGTGTTGGGTCGTTCTAAATGACCCACCATTTCCAGAAAGACTGAAACATTGGATAGAATATACATTATACCCTCAGAAATTTGATGTTGAAATTTGTAAATTAGAGTTCGTCTCACAGAAGCATGTATGCGTAGTCCCTACAAGGAAATTAGTAAAAGACATTACATTAGATTAGCATAAGTTCATCAAAAACAAATTATTAATCTGAGAAGTTTACCTCTACATCTTGTAACACCATCTCCATTGAGAAAGGGAACTTCTGTTTTGTAAAATCTGCAACCAACCACAATCGTAGAACTCTTACCATAACATTCCAGTTTTCCTTTTCCGGCGTGAGCTGTTGAATGGACTGGTATTGCTTTTGTGCAGTGGACATGATTTGGAACAGAAGTGGAGTAGTGAAATGGAAGTTTGAAGAAAGATGTAAATGTATCAAGAGTTGTTTGAGGTTTAGTAGATAAATAGATGTATGTACGAAACAAAAAACCCTAAATCTCTAATTTGAGATCCAAATCATATTAGCATGGGTCAAATCTTTTCTATAGAAGTCTAATTTGAAATTTGAAAATACATATTAACATTAATGCTTCAGTCAGAAAAGGCAAAAGTAGGAATCGAAAATGAAAAAAGCTTTCGAAACAGAAACCCTAAAGCCCTAACTGTTTCCGAAGAAACCTAAATCTCTAATTTCAATTCGAAATCAGGTTTTCATCGCTCAAATGCTTTACTCAGAAAAGGCAAAACTGGAAATTGGAAATCAGAAAACTTTCGAAATAGAAACCCTAAAGCCCTAAATTTTCCCAAAAAACCTAAATCTCTCATTTCATATCGAAATTAGGTTTACATGGCTGAAATATTACCTCTAAAACCCTATTAACATTAATGCATTACTTAGAAAAGGAAAAATTGGAAAGCGGAAATCAGAAAAGCTTTACCCTAAATTGGAAACCCAAAATCGCGCCACAACGATCCATAATCCAACCATTCAAAATTTCAATTTTAAATCTTACCTCAATCGCGCCTCAAAGAAAGCCAAAGACAGAAATGGAAAACATTATGTTGGTATACTTCCTTCGCAAACTCACCGAAACACAAAATAAGGTACCAGTGTGGCGCTTGTAGATGAGGCTGACAAAAATGAAGTATTAACTATATTTTTAAATTAAAATTGACAAGAAATAATATAAATGAAGTATTAAGATTTTCTATCATCCTTATACATAAAATTATTTTAAGCATGGTCATGGAAACCATTTAATTAAAATTTTCTACTTTAAACATTCTGTATTTTGAGTTTTTTAATATAAGTGTACAATTTACATTATTTTTATATATTAAAAGTTTTTAGATATATCTAATATTTATTAATTAAAATATATTTAAACCTTAATATAATATAAATAATTTTTTTTCATTTTATAATATCTTTATTTAAATAAATTTTAAAATATTTGTATAACTGAATATATCATCTTACATTTTATTATTATAAAAAATTATTACCTTCGTAAATAAACTTAAATATATTTTAAGATATATATATATATATATAAAATCGGACACATCATTTTATATTTTATTATTATTATTTTTTTTTTATAAATAAATTTTAACATATATATATATATATATATATAATTTATACAATAATTTATAATTAATGTGTAATTTATATTATTTTCACTTATTTTATGATTAATAAGAATATCATGGTCTCTCACACTTTTTATATTCTAAATGGCATAAATTATAAAAAGTATAAATTCTATTAAAATACAAAAAAATATTAAAAATTTAAAACTAAAAATATTCAACACATATAAGATCTATTTCTATAAAAAATTCTAAAAATATGTTAGTGTGTGTAAGCTTATATTAGATAGCATTATTAATATATTTTTTTTTAAAGTATCTCAAGATTTAGATGTATCAGGTACAAAGTTCGCATACAAAGTTCACGTACAAAATTCACGTATAAAATGACATCAAGAGAGGATAAATTGATGCTTTTAAGATATCACAAATAAATTTATTCTTTTTAAATTTTGTTGTTTATCTTTATTTAATTTATTATTTGAGTGTTTAAGCGAAGCAGTAAATAAAGAAGTAAAGAGATAAGAGAAGAGAACTACACAAAGATTTACATAAAGATTTGTACTGGTTTGGATATAATCAATCCTATATTCAGTTCCCAGTAACCTCAATTTGAGAGTGACTCCACAATCACTATCTTTAGAAAATTCAATTACAACCAATATTACAATTGAAACATACAAAAGAATAAACCTAAAGACTGAACACCTCTCTTGAATCCTTCAAGAGATGAAACATCTGTTAAATGTAGACGGCAGTGTAAAAACCAAGAGGGGGGAATTGGATTTTTAAGAAACTTTTTTCCTTTAAAATAAGTTTCCAGATTTTAAATAAATGTTTTAAAACCAGGGTGTGGATTATCCTTAAGCTTAGATTAGCGCAGTTTGAATTGCAATTGTTAATATGATCCACAATAAAAAGAGATAGGGAAAGAGAAATAACACAGAGATTTATACTGGTTCGGATTAAGCCAATCCTACGTCTAGTTCCCAATCACCACAAATGCGTGATGATCACTCCACTATCTTTAAATGAAATTACAAACACCAATTCATGCAATAACAAATAAAGATAAAGGAAAACACCTCCTTAGACACACTAAGGATGAAACACCTCCCCAGACACACTGAGGATGATTCCCACCTCTCTTGACACACAAGAGATGAACACACCTCCCTTAGAATAGATCCAAGGGATGAATTTTCCCGTTTTAAAAAAATAGTAAAAGAATACACCTGATATAGTGCTGGATAGAAAGCTTAAGCACAAAGATCACCACTTCCAAAGACTTTGATAAACCTTGAGAGAGCAAGAAAGCGGTTTTGAAAAACTAAGGCGCAAGAACACTTTGAATATTGTGTTGTTTTCATATGTGTTGAACCTAAGACATTCTCTTTCATTTTATAATTCGAAAATACATCAAAGTTTCCATTCTTAGGTTGATTTCGCATTGAATTCACAAAAATGACTTATTTAATCGATTATCTAAAAAGCTTAATCGATTATATCAGAGTTAAAAACTGGAAAACTCATTTTTCCTGATATAATCGATTAGATTAAGGCCATAATCGATTATATTAACCCAGAATCAATATAATCGATTATCAAAAACACTTAATCGATTATTTAGTTCGTTAAACTATTTTGATTCAAATTTTAAGTGAAATAATCGATTAGACTACGTATCATAATCGATTAAAAGCGTAGAAAAACGTTTTTGCGAGAAAACATCTTGCTCTCAGGTTTGGAAAGGTCTTGAATGGGATTTATGACTTACTCTTTTCATCCAACACCCAAAACAGAACCTACTAGAAAGGAACCTTCAGCTCTTGAGAAAATCTTCATCAATCTTCTCTCTTGAAAGCTTTAATCACTCTTTATGCCTTTCCTTTTCCATCTAGCAACCTTCCTTTGTGAGATGACACAAGTCTTTAATGTTGATTAGAGCACTTTAAATCTTCATCATCAAAACTTTAAATCTTCATGAAATATCTAGAGGACTTCATCAACACTTGTTCTTGAAATATGCTAACAATCTCCCCCTTTTTTATGATGATAAAAAGAAACATAGAGACTTGTGATTGATATCCTGAAAAACTTAGAAAATAATGTATGGATATCTCCATCATAAAAATTAGTCCACAAAGGAAATAATATAGGCAGTCTCATATCATTTAATTTTCAATTTGAATTTTGAAAAAGAAATTTCAGAAAATTAATGCATGGAAGTTATTTCTAAAAACTCCCCCTTAAACTTTGCTCTTAAATGTTTAAGATATACTAGGTAATAATTTGAAATATTTCCTAATACTCCCCCTGAAACTTTAATTTTCTTAAAAACTTGAGATATGGACATATTATTAATCAAAACAAATATTTTTCTCCCCCTTTATTTTTATCATTTTCAAAAAGATTACATATTCAGAGATTAATACAGCAGAAGCAATTAATGACACAGAAAATATGGAGAGAGAAAAAATAAATACAGCAGTTGAAAAAAAAATTAAGCTAAGGGAATTAGTGAACTTGTAGCCTATTCTGTTTCTTCACTATCCCCTGCATCTTCTTCTTCTTCCTCAGCATCTTGTGCTGGCTGTTTGCCCCTTGAAGATCCTGTATTGTCTTCTTCTGGAGAGACATCTTCAATCTCTATCTTTCTTTCTACCCTGTAGACTCTCCTGTTCAGCCTTGAGAGCTTGGAGCAAATGTCTTCATAATGAGTTACTTGAAGACTCATCATGCTGTCCATCCTTGAGACTAAATTTGCTTCCATTGATCCAGGTTGAGGTTGAGGTGGTGGTTCTTCATCTTCATCCATTGCAGCTTCCTCATCTTTTTGCTTGAACCTGTTTCCTTGTTCAATAAGGCCCATGTGCCTTAGAACATTCTTTCCAATTTTTCTATTGCTTAGCAAAATCTGCTTGTTTTCTCCATTAAGATCCACACCTTTATATTCTAAAATCTTGGATATGAACACAGCATAGGGTAAAGCAAAAGATAATAACCTAGTGGCTTTAAACATATTGTCTAAAATTATCGCAGGCCAATCAATACTAACATTATTAAAGAAGCCATACAGCAAAAGAATGTCTTCCTTAGTAAGTTGAGCATGATTGGTTCCTCTTGCAACAAGAATCTAGACAATAATATAATGTAACATACGCTCATTTAATTTCACATTACCGACTTTATACAAGTTCTCCACTTGTAACTTGGGATCTTTGCAAAATTTGCGGAACTCCACCAGCTTGTTGAAGTCCTCAAAGCCATATCTGATATTTATTCCTCCTTGTGTGGATAGGCCAACAACATTATTCCACACATCTTCATCAAGGTGAATTCGAACTCCCTTCACCTTGGTACTGGGATTTGCTGTTCTTGATGTTATATTTATATAGAAAACTCTAACTAAATATGGATAATAAGCACCTTGCAGCTCTACAAAAGTTTGCAAGCCACTTGCAACTAACAAATCTGTCTTTCCAGTGATTCACGTAGGAAATCTGCATATCTTCATCAGAGATCCACCCAGCAAGAGTTGGTGGTCTTTCTTCTTGCTGTTGGGAGGTCATGGGTGCTTTGCCTCTCCTCCTTGAGGGAATCTTTCTTCTTCTTTGATCAGCCATGTGGGTAGAGAATTGACAAAAGAAGAACAAGCACGAAAGCTAATACAGAAACAATACTAACAAATCGCACAG
This sequence comes from Lablab purpureus, assembly GCA_030347555.1. Lineage (NCBI taxonomy): Eukaryota > Viridiplantae > Streptophyta > Magnoliopsida > Fabales > Fabaceae > Lablab > Lablab purpureus. The sequence goes on from CM059259.1 coordinate 41,930,894, forward strand.
CAATGAATATATGAGCAGAAAAATAACAAGAGTGAGAGAGAGTGAAAGTGGCACTTGTTAGCATATTTCAAGACCAAGTGTTAATGAAGTCTTCCAGAGTTTTAATGAAGTCTTCCAGAGTTTTAATGAAGTCTTCCAGAGTTTTAATGAAGTCTTAAAGTTTTGATGATGAAGATTTAATATGATTCAATCAACATTTAAAGACTTGTGCCATCTCACAAAGGAAGGTTGCTTGGTAGAAAAGGAAAGGCATAAAGAGTGTTTAAAGCTTTCAAGAGAGAAGATTGATGAAGATTTTCTCAAGAGCTGAAGTTTCAAGTGTAGAAGGTTCTGTTTTGGGTGATGGATGGAAAGAGTAAGTCATAAATCCCATTCAAGACCTTCCCAAACAAGAGAGCAAGTTGTTTTCTCGCAAAAACGTTTTTCTACGCTTTTAATCGATTATGATACGTAGATAATCGATTATTTAACTTAAAATTTGAATTAAAATTGTTTAACGAACTAAATAATCGATTAAGTGTTTTTGATAATCGATTATATTGATTCTGGGTTAATATAATCAATTATGGCCTTAATCTAATCGATTATATAAGGCTAAATAAGTTTTCCAGTTTTCGAACATGATATAATCGATTAAGCTTTTTATATAATCGATTAAATAAATCGTTTTTGTGAAATCAATGCTAAATCAATCTAAGAATGGAAACTTTGGAGCATTTTCGAATTATAAAATGAAAGAGAACGTCTTAGGTTAAACAACATCTAAAAACAACACATATTCAAAGTGTTCTTGCGCCTTAGCTTTTCAAAACCGCTTTCTTGCTCTCTCAAGTTTGATCAAGTCTTTGGAAGTGGTGATCTTTGTGCTTAAGCTTTCTATCCAGCACTATTATCAGGTGTATTCTTTTACTATTTTTATAAACGGGAAAATTCATCCCTTGGATTTGTTCTAAGGGAGGTGTGTTCATCTCTTGTGTGTCAAGAGAGGTGGGTTTCATCCTCAGTGTGTTTGGGGAGGTGTTTCATCCTTAGTGTGTCTAAGGAGGTGTTTGCTTTATCTTTATTTGTTATTGCATGAATTGGTGTTTGTAATTTCAATTAAAGATAGTGGGGTGATCATCACGCATTTGTGGTGATTGGGAACTGGACGTAGGATTGGCTTAATCCGAACCAGTATAAATCTTTGTGTTCTTTCTCTTTCCCTATCTCTTTTTATTGTGGATCATATTAACAATTGCAACTCAATCTGCTTTAATCAAAGGTTAAGGAAAATCCGCATCCTAGTTTTTGAAAGTAATTCAAAAATCTGGAAATTTATTTTAAAGAGAAAAAGTTTATTAAAAATCCAATTCACCCCCCTCTTGGTTTTTACACTGCCATCTTTATTTAACAGCACTTTAATTCTCAATCTAGGTATTTATAGACATAGAATCTGATCATAAAACATTGATTTACTGCGAAAATAGTCGTTAGGATATGAATATAGCCGTTTGTACTGAAAACCACGTGAATTGAAGGCTCAACGTTCAAAAACCAGTGTGCAGAAAAACGCAGAACGTTGCATTTAATCGATTATGTGAAGAACGTAATCGATTATTTCCATATAAAATTTTCAGAAAAATGAAAACGCAGAAATTTAATCGATTATGTGCATTCCTTAATCGATTAAATTGCTCCCCAGCGATTTAATTGATTATGTTATGAACTTAATCGATTATGCTTTAAAACATCTTTAAAAACAGCACTTTTAATCGATTACCACACGAAAACTAATCGATTATATACGGAATTTTTCGTAAAACACATAATTAACATCAAAACTCATCAATAAACATCAATCAATCAACATATTTATTATCAACAATACCTGGAACCTTTCTAAGCTCATAAAATCTTACTCGGGATAAGAGATTTGGTAAATATGTCAACTCGTTGATGTTTTTGCCTCCCTTCAAACTTGATCACTTGCTATCTCAACACCAAAAAGGCTTTTTGAATTTGGAACCAGCCTACAACACAAACAAGAAATATCCTGGTCCCCTAAAAATACTTATTAGAGTCCTCATGGGTTAGAAACAATTTTTCCTTTGGGAACCCATTTGTATTTCCCATTAGGAACACTAAAATGTTTAATATTGCACTTATTAACCGAATGACCTTTATGCATACAATAAAAACATGTAGGAACATTTGTTTTTCTTGGAATATATGCATTTTTATAAACTTTCTTTATAGGCACATTTTGTTTATTAAAGAAATTTGTATTTTCAAAAATCTTACTTGAATTAGATGATTCTCCTTTTACAAAAACAGATTTGGTAGGTTTATGATTGTATCTGAAATTATATCCAAGTCCTGCTTTTTCATATAAACCTTTTTGCACTTTTAAAACATTATTTAAATTTTTATTACCCATTGTAATATTTGAAAGAGATGTTTCAAGATAAGATACTTTGTTAGCAAGAACATTACAATTTTCACAAACAGGAATTTTTGTTTTGCATTTGCAAGGAACTTTTGCTTTTTCTAAATCCTCTTTCAAAACCTTTTTCTCTTCTTCCAAATCAGCAACTTTCTTTTCAAGACTCTTATAATCATTTTTTAATTTATTATGAACCGAAGAAAGGTTTTCAGATTTTTCACAAAGACTAAGAAATTCTTCAAGCAATTCATATAATTATTAGGAAGATCAGAATCACTTACCTCACTGCATGTGGATTCAGCATCATCCGCTATGAGACAAATATTAGCTTCCTCTTCTGAGTCACTTGAACTTTGAGAGGAACTTACTTCATTGTCGTCCCAAGCAATATATGCTTTCTTCTTCTTTTTGAAGAATTTCTTTCCTTTCTTTTCCTTTTCTTCAGATTTCTTGGAATTTGGACAATCTGCTCTCATGTGTCCCTTTTTGCCACAACCATAACATTTATAATTATCGTTAGAATTTGAATTTTCAAATTTCTTACCTTTCTTATGGTTTCCTTTCTTCTTGATGAACTTCTTGTATTTCTTTACAAATTTGTTGAGATCATCATCTTCTGAATCATCAGTATCACTACTCTCCTCTTTAATGGATTGAGCCTTTAAAGCAATACCTTTCCTTTTAACGTCTTCTTCTTCACCGTTGAAGCGACTTAGCTCAATTTTGTGTTCTCTAAGCTTACCAAAGAGAGTTGTCATGTTGATGCTTGTGAGATTCTTAGATTCCGTGATAGCCGTTACCTTGGGATGCCATGTCCTGTCCAAAGATTTTAAAATTTTCACATTTAGTTCCTCAGTGTCAAATTTCTTACCTAACGCCTTGAGGTGATTTACAATGTGAGTAAATCTTTTCTGAACGTCATGGATGGTTTCCCCTTTTCTCATCCGGAACATCTCATATTCTTGAATCAAGGTATTCTTCCTTGATCTCTTGACATCCTCCGTTCCTTCATGTGTGACTTCAAGAGTGTCCCACATCTCCTTTGCAGTAGTGCAATCAGACAACCTGTAAAACTCATCAACAGTTAATGCAGATGATATCATATTGCATGCCCTTATGTCGCACTGATATTCATTGTACTCATCCTTGGTCCAACTTGCTCTCACTTTGGGTACCTGCACTTCATTAACAACAGTCATAGGAATATATGGACAATTTACAAGTGCATCCCAAACGCCTTGATCATTAGACCTAAGGAAAATCTCCATCCTCTTTTTCCAAAAAGGGTAGTTTGCATCTGTAAAGAGTGGTGGTCTATGAATAGATGCACCTTCAGCAAAAGATTGATTTTTGCCTGCCATAAGGATGTTGTTTTTGAGTAATTTTCAAAAAACCAGCTTCGAGGCCAATTGTTAAATGTAGACGGCAGTGTAAAAACCAAGAGGGGGGGGGTGAATTGGATTTTAAGAAACTTTTTCCCTTTAAAATAATTTTCCAGATTTTAAATAAATGTTTTAAAACCAGGATGTGGATTATCCTTAATCTTAGATTAGCGCAGTTTGAATTGTAATTGTTAAAAGAGAAATAACACAGAGATTTATACTGGTTCGGATTAAGCCAATCCTACGTCCAGTTCCCAATCACCACAAATGCATGATGATCACCCCACTATCTTTAATTGAAATTACAAACACCAATTCATGCAATAACAAATAAAGATAAAGGAAAACACCTCCTTAGATACACTAAGGATGAAACACCTCCCCAGACACACTGAGGATGATTCCCACCTCTCTTGACACACAAGAGATGAACACACCTCCCTTAGAACAGATCTAAGGGATGAATTTTCCCGTTTTAAAAAAATAGTAAAAGAATACACCTGATATAGTGCTGGATAGAAAGCTTAAGCACAAAGATCACCACTTCCAAGGACTTTGATCTGTTGGAATAAATGGCTGAGTTTAAGAGGGGGGGGTGAATTAAACTCTCAAAGATTTTCGAAATACAATGGCCAAATGTGAAAAACAGATTCGGAATGAAGACTGAAAACCAGTTTTAATAGGTTCTTGAAATGCTTTTAATCAATTGATCATATATCCAATTCAATTACAATTTAAAATTCAATTGCCGAATGTAAAAGATCAAGGGAAGAAGAACAACACAGCAGATTTATACTGGTTCACCTTTCAACAAAGGCTACATCCAGTTTCCTAAACACACAAATTCAATCAATTCACTAAAAACCAGCTTTTACATGAACACTACATGAAAAACGAAAACCAGAAAGCTGCACCTAGTCTTGAACCCTACAAGACCTCTAATCACCTGTAAAACCCTATTACAAGAACCCTTAATCATCCTGATTAAGAGAAAAACACGCAGCTAACAAACACACAAAGAATTGGATTGAATTCACCTGGAAATTCAGTGCAAAAATGAAAACAGAGCAAGAACTATGAACAAAAAACAGAGCATGCAAATCTTGATTCAATTCGCAATCAATTGGATCTTGGACTTCTTGGAGTGATTCGCAAATTGATTTAGAGTGTAAGAGAAACGTTCTTGCTCAGTGGGTTCTTCTAAAAATGATTTGTCACTCAGTTCTTTGAATTTCGAGTTATTTATAGCAAAGCTGTTAAAACTGATTCTGACGAGAATAGTCGGTTGAAATCGCATTTTAATCGGTTGTTTTCATTAAAATCAATTTTCCGAGAGCACCCTTTTCTCGGAACTTGAAATCGATCGATTGAAAACCCGTTTTAACTAGCTATTCCAGAGAACTGGAATTCCTGAACAAAGATACCAGGATTTTAACTGGTTTAAATTTCAAAACAGATCGACTAAAATTTCCCAAATACAAAGCTTTGAAAAGCGAAGAAACAGTTTAACTAGTTGAAATCAGATTTTTAACCGGTTAAAAATAGTTAAATCTTTGAAATCATTTTAAAACCTTTTTAAAACATTTCAAAACATTTTAAACCCCAAGATTAAGTCCAAGATTAATTGAAATGCAACTTACCACACAACCTAAGACTCTCTAATCCTAAGACACAATCTTCATTCTTTAAGCACCATCATCTTCATCATCAAAGGTGGTTGGAGACATCAAATCCACTTGAAACCAAGTCTTTAAGTCCAACAAACTCCCCATATTTGATGATGACAACCACTTGATGCATTCATTGTCTTTGAAGAATGTAAGAGTCCTGCACAAAAACAAAATACAGCAGCAGAAATAGCAGAACAGTGTGGTAAAACAATATAGCATTAAAAATAGCAGCAGTATAGCAGAAGCGCTTTCACAGCAGCAGCGTTGCAGATTCAGATTCTCCCCCTTTCACCAGATTCTCCCCCTTTCTCTTGCACTTGCGCTTCATGTGCCTTCAAATGCATTCAACAATTTCTCCCCCTTTGGAATCATCAAATAGCACAAGAGAATAGAAATAAAATAGCATATGCAGCAAATTTAAAATTGTTCAAGATACATGGGAATTTAACCCAATTAAAAACAGCAGCAGCAATTGACTAACAACACATGAACAAAACAAAATTAAAAGAGAAGGCAAGCAACAGCAGCTTGTAGGTTGAGCTCCAACAGCAGCAGCAGGAGAGGCAATATGCAGTACAGTACCATATGACCAACAGCAACAGACATCAATGACAGCATAGCAGATACATCAGCAGAGATCAGTTATTATCTTCTCCACCATCATCACCAGGAGCAACATAATAACCCATATTTATTTGTGCAAGTTGGGCATGTAAATCTTCAATGCTTTGATCAATGCGCCCAAACCTATTCATGCAGTAGTTGTGATGATATTGTTGATGAGATTGGATCGAATCAAACCTTTGTAACACTGTTTGTTCAAACAATGAAAGTGGAGTTCCACGGTCAACTGCAGGAACATAAGGTACAATATCTCCCATCATTGAGTAGTTTTCTACACTAGGTTCTGCATTTTCAGCTTCATCAGTTGCATCTCCAGCAGAAGTTCCAGCAGAAGTTCCAGCAGCGCTTGTCTCTGCATTGCCAGCTTCTTGTCCAGCAGTCCATGCTCCATTGCTTTTGGTGAAGCCAAACTTAAAGAGAATGCTATTGTCCAGCTGATGAGATCTCCCTATGTTCATTTTCTGTTCACCTCTAATGTCCACACCAAAATACTCAAGGAATTTGGAAATTATCACAACATATGGAAGACGATAATCAGGCAGCCTTTTGGACTTCATCATGTGATCCTTTATGATATGTATCCAGTTAATTCTCACAGATTTCATCAAACAAAAAATTAGAAGAAGATCACCTTCATTCAATGTAGCATGATTGCTTCCCCTTGGAGTGATCATCCATGTGATGATAAATGTAAGCACCCTTGCTGTCAAGGTTAGTCCACCTACCTGAAATCCACGAACAGATCCTTGAGGATTTCTTAAGCACTCTCTGTACATTTGCACCTTGTTAAAGTCTTCCAAGGAACCACACAAACCCCTGCTAACCACAATGCCATCAGTTTTGAAGCCCCCTACTCTTCTCCAAACAGAGTTGTTTATGATCATTTCCTTTCCTTTCACTTTGGAAGTTAAAACAGATCCATCATGTTTGAGATTTGTGTAAAATACTTTCACTAAGTCTGGGTATATGAACCCATTCAACTCCAGAAATTTCTGCAGGTCCTGATGTTGAATCATGGCTATAATGTCAGCCAATCCTTCATCTTCCAGCCACTGAAAACTGAGCACTTTCGGTGGGTTTACAGCCTTCCTACTGATATGGGATTGAAACTTCTCAATCCTCTCTTCATCACCATCGAACCACGCTTCAATAGACCCATGTCTATAAGAATGAGTTGCTGGAATTTCAGGTTCCTTATTTTTGGATGACCCAACATTTTTTGATCTCTTCCTTGGGTTGCTTGAAGATGCCATTTCAGAAAGATAAAGTGCAGAGAAATAGAGTATAGAGAATGTATTATGCAGATTTTACACGGGCAGGGTGAATGTTAATGCAACAATGCTACGCACATGTATTTAACATTTCAGATTTTCAGGTTTTAACAAATCAATGCTTTATTCAGTCAAAGAAGCAATTAAAATGCATTCAGTTGGAATATATGGGACAGAGAAATGCAGTATGCACAGACTTGACCAAGGAATTCAGTTGGTTGAATGCAATACGTATTTGGAGAGAGAAATCAGCTAAAAGGTAAAGCAAAGGCACTACAAGACAAAACAACAGTCAAGATTCTTTGAACCAGCTTTATTTATCATGTTCAGATGCACAATTCTCAATTAATCAACTTAAATGCACCAATTGAATGTGAATCAATGCAGTTTAACAGCAAATTCGTTCAAATTTTAAATTTTACATGGTGTCAGGCAATTTCAGTCAGTTGATTTATGAGAAACAGCTGATTAAAACAGAAATCCTGATACTGATTTAATGCATTTAACTGACTAAATCGACAGTTTAACTGGCTAAAATAGAAACAGATATCACTGCACTTCCACTGCAGCCCCAAATTAGGCAAAACAACTGATTAAAAGCACGAAACAACTAACTAAAATTCGAAATATCACTGCAGATTTCACTAATAACATACAATATGCAAATCTAAATGCAATTAATCAAGAAATATGCAGATTTAAACATTCAAACACACAAAACAACATGAATAACAGCAGAAATGAATCACATACACGAATTACATCACATTTGAAACATCAAGAACACCCAACTCATTTCTTAATTGGAAAAACCTATCTTTTGGGAGTGGTTTGGTAAATATATCAGCAAGTTGGTTATTAGAATCAACAAATTCAATTATGCAATCCCCTTTTTGAACATGATCCCTAATGAAATGGTGCCTTATTTCTATATGTTTTGTTCTAGAGTGCAAAATAGGATTTTTTGTTAAGTTTATAGCACTTGTATTGTCACACCTAATAGGAATGTGATCTAGTTTCAAACCATAATCAAAAAGTTGTTGTTTTAACCAAAGAGTTTGAGCACAACAGCTCCCAGCTGCAACATACTCAGCTTCAGCAGTAGACAAAGCCACACTAGCTTGCTTTTTGCTATGCCATGATACTAGACTACTTCCTAGTAGATGACAAGTTCCACTAGTGCTTTTTCTATCAAGTTTACATCCAACAAAGTCTGCATCCGAATAGCCCACTAGATTAAAAGAAGCACCTTTAGGATACCACAAACCAACATTAATAGTTCCTTTTAGATATTTCAAGATTCTTTTGGCAATTGCAAAATGTGATTCTTTGGGATTAGATTGAAACCTAGCACACATGCATACACTAAACATTATATCTGGTCTACTAGCAGTTAGATATAATAGAGAACCTATCAAACCTCTATACTTAGTGGAATCAAAAGGTTTACCACTTTCATCCGCATCAAGATAGCTCGCTGGTAGCCATGGGTGTGCTTGATTCTTTGCAGTTGTCCATCTCATATTTCTTTAATGACTCTTTGCAATATTTTGACTGATTGAGGAATGTTCCATGATCCAATTGCTTGACTTGTAAGCCTAAGAAAAAGTTTAGATCACCCATCATTGACATCTCAAACTCCCCTGCATAGCTGCAACAAATTCTTCACAAAGCTTCTCATTAGTGGATCCAAAGATTATATCATCCACATAAACCTCGTACAAGTATTATGTCTGTCCAAAGACTTTCTAATGAACAAAGTTTTATCAACTTGGCCCCTTTCAAAGTTTTGAGAGATAAGAAAGTTACTTAACCTTTCATACCATTGTCTTGGAGCTTGCTTGAGTCCATAAAGAGCCTTTTTGAGCTTATATACATGGTTAGGCAATTTGTGATCAACAAATCCAGATGGTTGTGAAACATAAATCTTTTCATTTATATATCCATTTAAAAATGCACTTTTCACATCCATTTGATGAAGTTTGAATCCAATCATGCATGAGAAAGCAAGTAATAACCTAACAGCTTCTAACCTAGCAACAAGAGCATACGTTTCCTCATAATCTATTCCTTCCTCTTGGTTATACCCTTTAGCTACAAGCCTAGCCTTGTTTCTAGTAATTACTCCTTGATCATTCATTTTATTTTTAAACACCCACTTTGTGCCAATTATATTCATCTTAGGTGTGCAAGGGACTAGTTCCCAAACCTCATTCCTTTTAAATTGGTTCAGTTCATCTTGCATTGCCAAAATCCAGTTTTCATCTAATAATGCATCATCAACACATTTAGGCTCAACTTGGGAAACAAATGCAGCAGTTAAACATGTATCATGCATAGACCTTCTTGTAGAAACACCTCTCTGAACATCTCCTATCACATTTCCAATGGACAGATTGCGAGGCACCCTCCATTCTTTAGGTAGATCATTTTCTCGCAGACTTTAATTACGGTGCCGGGATTTCGATCAGTTCTTTCTGATTTTCACCGGCTAAAATTCCACCTGCAGCGAGCTTTATCGGTTTCTACATGCCCAGTTGATACACCTTCAATTAAGTTCTCTTCACCGCACTCTGCACCACTCACTTGCACCTTCATTTTGCACATTAGTCTCATAAAAAACAACATGTATTGATTCCTCAATGATAGCTAATCTCTTGTTGAAGATCCTATATGCTTTGCTATGTAAAGAATAGCCTAAAAACAATGCATCATCAGCTTTAGCATCAAATTTGCCAAGTTTTTCTTTGCCATTATTTAAAACAAAACACTTGTAGCCAAACACTCTAAGATGTGCTATGTTGGGTTTTCTCCCTTTGTACAATTCATAAGGGGTTTTCTTCAAAATAGGTCTTATCAAAACCTTATTTATTATGTAACATGCAGTATTTACTGCATCCGCCCAAAAATATTTAGGGATGTTTGATTCATTAAGCATTGTCCTTTCTAGTTCCTCAAGTGATCTATTTTTCCTCTCAACAACACCATTTTGTTGAGGAGTCCTAGGTGCTGAAAAGTTATGCTTAATCCCATATTTTTCACAAAAATGATTGAACTTTTCATTTTCAAATTCCCTCCATGATCACTTCTAAGAGCACTTATGCTTTGCAGCTGTTTTCATTTTGTAAAACCTTGGCAAGTTTCTTAAAAGCATGAAATGCATCATTTTTATTTTTCGAAATAAAGTCCAAGTAAACCTAGAATAGTCATCAACAATAACCAAAGCATAATAGTTACCACCAATACTCATTGTTCTAGATGGACCAAACAAATCTAAATGCAGCAATTCCAAAGGTTTTGTTGTAGACACATAATTTTTCAGATTAAAAGAAACTTTGGTTTGTTTACCCTTTTGGCATGCATGACAAATTTTACCTTTCTCAAATTTCAGTTTAGGTAACCCTAAAACAAGTTCTTTTGAAACCAGTTTTTCCAAATGGTTCATGTTAATATGTGCAGCTCTCCTATGCCAAAGCCATGAACTATCTTCCTTAGACATGAGACATGTAAAATTAGTTGCACACATATGATCAAGATCAAGCATATAAATGTTCTCAATTCTCTTGCCTAACATGCAGATTTTATCAGAATTTTTCTCAATGATCTTGCAATGATTTGATTCAAAAGTGATTCTAAATCCTTTATCACATAATTGGCTAATACTAAGTAGATTATGCTTCAAACCTTCAACATATAACACGTTTTCAATGAGGATTGAAGAAATGTTACCAACATCACCACTTCCAAGGATTTTCCCTTTGTTATTATCTCCATATGTGACAAAACCTCCATTTTTCAAGGTGAGTTTGACAAACTTCCTTTTGTCACCACACATGTGCCTTGAACAACCACTGTCTAGATACCACAATGATTCCTTGGCCTTCAAGAACACCTGCAAAACACAATCAATGGAGAGAATTTGGTACCCACATCAATTTGGGTCCAACAAAGTTAATTACCTTTCTACCACATTTTGGCTTCCAAATATATTGACCACTAGGAACACCAAATTTTTTGATTTTGCATGATTTTGAAGTATGTCCCTTGTTCATACAATAAAAACATGTAATAGATGAAGTGCTGGACGGTTTTCTATGTGAAAAGAAATTTCTATAAGGCTTTTGTTTCTTTTGAAAACCATTTTTAAATCCAAGTCCAACTCTATTCGTTACACAATTTTTAAAGTCTAAAAGTGTATCCAAGTTGGCTCTTCCCATGGTGAATTTAGCTAGAGATTTGTTCAAATACTCAATTTGATTTTCTAAAATTCTGCGGTTTGTGCAGATTTTTCAACATGTTCATCATTGTAACTTGAAGCCTTGTAAATCATTTCCAGATTTTCAAAATCAGTTTTTGAATTTTCCAGCTCTTTCTCTAGCTCTTTCACCTTGTTCTCTAGCCAATTGTTCATACCTTTAAGTCTATTGTTTGAACAAGCAACCTTATTAGCCTCTTCATGCAATTCCAGAAAATTTTGCAGCGGTGATCATAAGGAAGACCATTTTGAGTAGTTGAGGAACTTACACTACTTGCTGTATCACAATCAGCCATAAGGCAAAGATTGGCCCTTTCATCATCACTTGAAGAATCACTAGAGGAGATATCATTCTCATCCCATGCTATGTAAGCCTTCTTGGTTTTGAATGATTTTTCATGCTTCTTTTCTCCATTCCTCTCTTTGTTTTGTGAGTTTGGACATTCAACCTTAATATGTCCCTGTTTTCCACAACCAAAACAAGTAAAGTTAGAAGAAGCTAAATCAGATTTTCTATTATACCTCTTGTTCTTGTAATCTTTGTTCTTGTATTTCAAGAACTTGTTGAACTTTCTAACTAAGAGATTCAGATTTTCCGCATCACTTCCTCCATGTCCTTCATCCTCACTATTCTCCTCCTTGTGAACCAAAGTCTTCAAGGCCAGCCCTTTCTTTTTCTTGTCATTGTCTTCTTGTTCAGCAAGTCTATTCAACTCAAGCTCATGTTCCCTTAGCTTTCCAAAAAGTGCAGCAACACTCATTGTTGACAAGTCCTTGGATTCAGAAATTGCTGTAACTTTGGGTTGCCAACTTCGATCCAAACATTTCAGCACTTTGATGTTCAGCTCCTCTTTCTCAAACACTTTTCCAAGGCCGATCAGATGGTTTATAATGTGTGTAAACCTCTTTTGCACATCTGAAACAGTTTCTCCTGGAAGCATTCCGAACATCTCATACTCTTGGATTAAAGTATGCTTTCTAGCTCTTTTAACATCAGTTGTTCCTTCATGAGTAACCTCCAACACTTCCCACATTTCTTTAGCATTGGAACACTGTGAAACACGAAAGAATTCATCAAGATTAAGTGCAGAAGTTATGATGTTCTTTGCTTTACAATCATATTGCACTTTCTTTTGTTCATCAGCATTTAAATTTTCCCATGGTTTCTCTTCTTTAGGGATATACGGTCCATTGACTATAGCATTCCAAATCCCTATATCAATTGATTCAATGAAAATCTTCATTCTAACTTTCCAAAATGGATAGTTTACCCCAGAAAACATAGGTGGCTCTGTTTATAGAAGCACCCTCCGCAAAGGCAATTTTCCTTCGACCATGTTTGAAATTTTTCAGAAAACTTGAATATTTTTCAAGAACCAGCTCTGATACCAATTGTTGGAATAAATGGCTGAGTTTAAGAGGGGGGGTGAATTAAACTCTCAAAGATTTTCGAAATACAATGGCCAAATGTGAAAAACAGATTCGAATGAAGACTGAAAACCAGTTTTAATAGGTTCTTGAAATGCTTTTAATCAATTGATCATATATCCAATTCAATTACAATTTAAAATTCAATTGCCGAATGTAAAAGATCAAGGGAAGAAGAACAACACAGCAGATTTATACTGGTTCACCTTTCAACAAAGGCTACATCCAGTTTCCTAAACACACAAATTCAATCAATTCACTAAAAACCAGTTTTTACATGAACACTACATGAAAAACGAAAACCAGAAAGCTGCACCTAGTCTTGAACCCTACAAGACCTCTAATCACCTGTAAAACCCTATTACAAGAACCCTTAATCACCCTGATTAAGAGACAAACACGCAGCTAACAAACGCACAAAGAATTGGATTGAATTCACCTGGAAATTCGATGCGAAAGCGAAAACAGAGCAAGAACTATGAACAAAAAGCAGAGCATGCAAATCTTGATTCAATTCGCAATCAATTGGATCTTGGACTTCTTGGAGTGATTCGCAAATTGATTTAGAGTGTAAGAGAAACGTTCTTGCTCAGTGGGTTCTTCTAAAAATGATTCGTCACTCGATTCTTTGAATTTCGAGTTATTTATAGCAAAGCTGTTAAAACTGATTCTGACGAGAATAGTCGGTTGAAATCGCATTTTAATCGGTTGTTTTCATTAAAATCAATTTTCCAGAGAGCACCCTTTTTCTGGAACTTGAAATCAGTCAGTTGAAAACCCGTTTTAACTAGCTATTCCAGAGAACTGGAATTCCTGAACAAAGATACCAGGATTTTAACTGGTTTAAATTTCGAAAACAGTCAGCTAAAATTTCCCAAATACAAAGCTTTGAAAAACGAAGAACAGTTTAACTAGTTGAAATCAGATTTTTAACCAGTTAAAAATAGTTAAATCTTTGAAATCATTTTAAAACCTTTTTAAAACATTTCAAAACATTTTAAACCCCAAGATTAAGTCCAAGATTAATTGAAATGCAACTTACCACACAACCTAAGACTCTCTAATCCTAAGACACAATCTTCATTCTTTAAGCACCATCATCTTCATCATCAAAGGTGGTTGGAGACATCAAATCCACTTGAAACCAAGTCTTCAAGTCCAACATGATCAACCTTGATAGAGCAAGAAAGCGGTTTTGAAAAACTAAGGCGCAAGAACACTTTGAATATTGTGTTGTTTTCAGATGTGTTGAACCTAGGACATTCTCTTTCATTTTATAATTCGAAAATACATCAAAGTTTCCATTCTTAGGTTGATTTAGCATTGAATTCGCAAAAACGACTTATTTAATCGATGATCTAAAAAGCTTAATCGATTATATCAGAGTTAAAAACTGGAAAACTCATTTTGCCTGATATAATCGATTAGATTAAGGCCATAACAATTATATTAAACCAGAATCAATATAATCGATTATCAAAAACACTTAATCGATTATTTAGTTCGTTAAACTATTTTGATTCAAATTTTAAGTGAAATAATCGATTAGACTATGTATCATAATCGATTAAAAGCGTAGAAAAACGTTTTTGCGAGAAAACATCTTGCTCTCAGGTTTGGAAAGGTCTTGAATGGGATTTATGACTTACTCTTTTCATCCAACACCCAAAACAGAATCTACTAGAAAGGAACCTTCAGCTCTTGAGACAATCTTCATCAATCTTCTCTCTTGAAAGCTTTAACCACTCTTTATGCCTTTCCTTTTCCATCTAGCAACCTTCCTTTGTGAGATGACACAAGTCTTTAATGTTGATTAGAGCACTTTAAATCTTCATCATCAAAACTTTAAATCTTCATGAAATATCTAGAGGACTTCATCAACACTTGTTCTTGAAATATGCTAACAACACCTCCCTTGAAAAACTTCAAAGGATGACAACACCTCCCTTAACAATCACAAAAGATGAAAACTACACACGTTTACAAATAATCAAACATGAAAATGACACCATATATGGTGTTTACAAATAATCAAACAATTTTAAGTATAGTATCACCTGGAAAGAGAGAATTCAATGCACCACAAAAGTAACCCACCGAGTCAACTCCACAAAGATAGTTTGGTTTTGCCCCAAAACCTTCCCCCATGCCTTAGGGAACCATTTGGACTTGATTGCCATCAATATTTCCCAAAACCGCTCCGGTGCAAAATTTGACTCACGACACACAAGCCGCCATGTGCCGTGGTGCACCACAAAAGTAACCCACCGAGTCAACTCCACCAAGATGCTTTGGTTTTTCCCCAAAACCTTCCCCCATGCCTTAGGGAACAATTGGATTTGATTGCCATCAATATTTCCCAAAACCGCTCCGGTGCAAAATTTGACTCACGACACACAAGCCGCCATGTGTCATGGTGCACAACCAAGATGCTTTGGTTTTGCCCCAAAACTTTGCCCCATGCCTTAGGGAACAATTTGGAGTTGATTTGCATCAATGTTTCCCAAAACTGCTCCAGTGCAAAAATTGACTCACGACACACAAGCCGCCATGTGCCGCGGTGCACCACCAAGATGCTTTGGTTTTGCCCCAAAACTTTGCCCCATGCCTTAGGGAACCATTTGGAGTTGATTTGCATCAATGTTTCCCAAAACCGCTCTGGTGCAAAAATTGACTCACGGCACACAATCCGCCATGTGCCGCGGTGCACCACCAAGATGCTTTGGTTTTGCCCCAAAACTTTGCCCCATGCCTTAGGGAACCATTTGGAGTTGATTTGCATCAATGTTTCCCAAAACCGCTCTGGTGCAAAAATTGACTCACGGCACACAATCCGCCATGTGCCGCGGTGCACCACCAAGATGCTTTGGTTTTGCCCCAAAACTTTGCCCCATGCCTTAGGGAACCATTTGGAGTTGATTTGCATCAATGTTTCCTAAAATCGCTCCGGTGCAAAAATTGACTCACGGCACACAATCCGCCATGTGCCGCGGTGCACCACCAAGAAGCTTTGGTTTTGCCCCAAAGCTTTGCCCCATGCCTTAGGGAACCATTTGGAGTTGATTTGCATCAATGTTTCCCAAAACCGCTCCGGTCCAAAATTTGACTCATGGCACACAAGCCGCCATGTGTCGTGGTGCACCACCAAAACGCTTTGGTTTGCCCCAAAACTTTGCCCAATGCCTTCGGGAACCATTTGAAGTTGATTTGCGTCAATGTTTCCCAAAACTGCTCCGGTACAAAATTTCACTCACGACACACACAAGCCGCCATGTGTCGTGGTGCACCACCAAGATGGTTTGGTTTTGCGCCAAAACTTTGCCCATGCCTTAGGGAACCATTTCGAGTTGATTGCCATCAATTTTTCCCAAAACCGCACTGGTGCCAAATTTTGAGTCACGACACACAAGCCGGCATGTGCCGTGGTGCACCACAAAAATAACCCACTGAGTCAACTCCACCAAGATGGTTTGGTTTTGCACCAAAACCTTTCCTCATGCCTTACGGAAAACCATTTGGAGTTGATTTGCATCAATGTTTCCCAAAACCGCGGGTGCAAAAATTGATTCACGGCACAAAAGCCGCCATGTGACGCGGTGCACCACCTAGATGCTTTGGTTTTTCTCCCAAAACTTTGCCCCATGCCTTAGGGACCATTTGGAGTTGATTTGCATCAATGTTTCCCAAAACCGCTCCGGTGCAAAATTTGACTCCCGGCACACACAAGTCGCCATGTGCCGTGGTGCACAGCCAAGATGCTTTGGTTTTTCCCGAAAACTTTGCCCCATGCCTTAGGGAACCATTTGGAGTTGATTTGCATCAATGTTTCCCAAAACCGCTCCGGTGCAAAATTTGACTCACGGCACACAAGCCGCCGTGTGTCGTGGAGCACCACCAAGATTCTTTGGTTTTGCCCCATGCATTAGGGAACCATTTGGAGTTGATTTGCATCATAATTTCCCAAAAACACTGCGGTACAAAATTTGACTCACGACACAGACAAGCTGCCATGTGTCGTGGTGCCCCACCAAGATGCTTTGGTTTTGCCCCAAAACTTTGCCCCATGCCTGAGGGAACCATTTGGAGTTGATTGCCATCAATTTTTCCCAAAACCGCTCCGGTGAAAAAATTTGAGTCACGACACACAAGCCGGAATGTGCCGTGGTGCACCACAAAATTAACCCACTGAGTCAACTCCACAAAGATGGTTTGGTTTTGCCCCAAACCTTCCCTCATGCCTTAGGGAACCATTTGGAGTTGATTTGCATCAATGTTTCCCAAAACCGCTCCGGTGCAAAAATTGATTCACGACACACAAGACGCCATGTGCCGCGGTGCACCACCAAGATGCTTTGGTTTTGCCCCAAAACTTTGCCCCGTGCCCTAGGGAACCATTTGGAGTTGATTTGCATCAATGCTTCCAAAAACCGCTCCGGTGCAAAATTTGACTCACGGCACACAAGCCGCCATGTGTCGTGGTGCACCACCAAGATGCTTTGGTTTTTCCCCAAAACTTTGCCCCATGCCTTCGGGAACCATTTGGAGTTGATTTGCATCAATGTTTCCCAAAACCGCTCCGGTACTAAATTTGACTCATGACACACACAAGCCGCCATGTGTCGTGGTGCACCACCAAGACGCTTTGGTTTTGCCCCAAAACTTTGCCCCATCCCTTAGGGAACCATTTGGAGTTGATTGCCATCAATTTTTCCCAAAACCGCTCCGGTGCAAAAGTTTGAGTCACGACACACAAGCCGGCATGTGCCGTGGTGCACCACAAAAGTAACCCACTTAGTCAACTCCACCAGGATGGTTTGGTTTTGCCCCAAAACCTTCCCTCATGCCTAGGAAACCATTTGGAGTTGATTTGCATCAATGTTTCCCAAAACCGCTCCGGTGCAAAATTTGACTCACGGCACACACAAGCCGCCATGTGCCGTGGTGCACCACCAAGATGGTTTGGTTTTTCCCCAAAACTTTGCCCCATGCCTTAGGGAACCATTTGGAGTTGATTTGCATCAATGTTTCCCAAAACCGGTCCGGTGCAATATTTGACTCACGGCACACAAGCCGCAATGTGTCGTGGTGCACGACCAAGATGCTTTGGTTTTTCCCCAAAACTTTGCCCTATGCCTTCGGGAACCATTTGGCGTTTATTTGCATCAATGTTTCCCAAAACTACTCCAGTGGAAAAATTGACTCACGGCACAAAAGCAGCCATGTGTCGCGATGGACCACCAAGATGCTTTGGTTTTGCCCCAAAACAATTCCCCATGCCTTAGGGAACCATTTGGAGTTGATTTTCATCAGTGTTTCCCAAAACCGCTCCGTTGCAAAAATTGACTCACGACACACAAGCCGCCATGTGTCGCGGTGCACCACCAAGATGGTTTGGTTTTGCCTCAAAACTTTGTCTCAAGCCTTAGGGAACCATTTGGAGTTGATTTGCGTCAGTGTTTCCCAAAACCCCCCCGGTGCAAAAATTGACTCACGGCACACAAGCCGCCATGTGCCGTGGTGCACCAACAAGATGCTTTGGTTTTGCCTCAAAACTTTGGCCCATGCCTTAGGGAACCATTGGGAGCTGATTTGCATCAACGTTTCCCAAAATTGGTCCGGTGCAAAATTTGACTCACGGCACACAAGCCGCCATGGGTCATGGTGCACCACCAAGATGCTTTGGTTTTTCCCCAAAACTTTGCCCCATGCCTTCGGGAACCATTTGGAGTTGATTTGCATCGATGATTCCGAAAACCGCTCCGGTACAAAATTTGACTCACGACACACACAAGCCGCCATGTGTCGTGGTGCACCACCAAGATGCTTTGGTTTTGCCCCAAAACTTTGCCCCATCCCTTAGGGAACTATTTGGAGTTTATTGCCATCAATTTTTCCCAAAACCGCTCCGGTGCAAAAATTTGAGTCACGGCACACAAGCCGGCATGTGCCGTGGTGCACCACAAAAGTAACCCGCTGAGTCAACTCCACCAGGATGATTTGGTTTTGCCCCAAAACCTTCCCTCATGCCTTAGGAAACCATTTGGAGTTGATTTGCATCAATGTTTCCCAAAACCGCTCCGGTGCAAAAATTGACTCACGGCACACAAGCCGTCATGTGCCGCGGTGCACCACCAAGATGCATTGGTTTTGCCCCGAAACTTTTCCCCATGCCTTGGAGAAGCATTTGGAGTTGATTTGCATCAATGTTTCCCAAAACCGCTTCGGTGCAAAAATTGACTCACGGCACAAAAGCCGCCATGTGCCGTAGTGCCCCACCAGATGCTTTGGTTTTGCCCCAAAACTTTGCCCCCATGCCTTAGGGAACGATTTGGAGTTGATTTGGATCAATGTTTCCCAAAACCTCTCCGGTGCAAAATTTGACTCACGGCACACACAAGCCGCCATGTGCCGTGGTGCACCACCAAGATGCTTTGGTTTTTCCCCAAAACTTTGCCCCATGCCTTAGGGAACCATTTGGAGTATATTTGCATCACTGTTTCCCAAAATCGTTCCGGTGCAAAATTTGACTCATGACACACACAAGCCGCCATGTGCCGTGGTGTACCACAAAGATGCTTTGATTTTGCCCCAAAACTTTGCCCCATGCCTTAGAGAACCATTTGGAGTTGATTTGCATCAATGTTTCCCGAATCGCTCTGGTGCAAAATTTGACTCACGGCACACAGAAGCCGCCATGTGTCGTGGTGCACTACCAAGATGCTTTGGTTTTGCCCCAAAACTTTTCCCCGTGCCTTAGGGAACCATTTGGAGTTGATTTGCATCAATGTTTCCCAAAACCGCTCCGGTGCAAAAATTGACTCACGGCACACAAGCAGCCATGTGTCGCGGTGGACCACCAAGATGCTTTGGTTTTGCCCCAAAACAATTCCCCATGCCTTAGGGAACCATTTGGAGTTGATTTGCATCAGTGTTTCCCAAAACCGCTCCGTTGCAAAAATTTACTCACGGCACACAAGCCGCCATGTGTCGTGGTGCACCACCAGGATGCTTTGGTTTTTCCTCAAAACTTTGCCCCAAGCCTTAGGGAACCATTGTGAGTTGATTTGCATCAGTGTTTCCCAAAACCGCTCCGGTGCAAAAATTGACTCATGGCACACAAGCCGCGATGTGCTGCGGTGCACTACCAAGATGCTTTGGTTTTGCCTCAAAACTTTGCCTCATGCCTTAGGGAACCATTTGGAGTTGATTTGCATCAATATTTCCCAAAACTGCTCCGGTGCAAAATTTGACTCACGGCACACAAGCCGCCATGTGCCGTGGTGCACCACAAAAGTAACCCACCGAGTCAACTCCACCAAGATGGTTTGGTTTTTCCCCAAAACCTTCCCCCATGCCTTAGGGAACCATTTGGAGTTGATTTGCATCAGTGTTTCCCAAAACCGCTCCGTTGCAAAAATTTACTCACGGCACACAAGTCGCCATGTGTCGTGGTGCACCACTAGGATGCTTTGGTTTTTCCTCAAAACTTTGCCCCAAGCCTTAGGGAACCATTGTGAGTTGATTTGCATCAGTGTTTCCCAAAACCGCTCCGGTGCAAAAATTGACTCATGGCACACAAGCCGCGATGTGCTGCGGTGCACTACCAAGATGCTTTGGTTTTGCCTCAAAAGTTTGCCTCATGCCTTAGGGAACCATTTGGAGTTGATTTGCATCAATATTTCCCAAAACTGCTCCGGTGCAAAATTTGACTCACGGCACACAAGCCGGCATGTGCCGTGGTGCACCAACAAGATGCTTTGGTTTTGCCTCAAAACTTTGGCCCATGCCTTAGGGAACCATTGGGAGCTGATTTGCATCAACGTTTCCCAAAATTGGTCCGGTGCAAAATTTGACTCACGGCACACAAGCCGCCATGGGTCATGGTGCACCACCAAGATGCTTTGGTTTTTCCCCAAAACTTTGCCCCATGCCTTCGGGAACCATTTGGAGTTGATTTGCATCGATGATTCCGAAAACCGCTCCGGTACAAAATTTGACTCACGACACACACAAGCCGCCATGTGACGTGGTGCACCACCAAGATGCTTTGGTTTTGCCCCAAAACTTTGCTCCATCCCTTAGGGAACTATTTGGAGTTTATTGCCATCAATTTTTCCCAAAACCGCTCCGGTGCAAAAATTTGAGTCCCGACACACAAGCCGGCATGTGCCGTGGTGCACCACAAAAGTAACCCACTGAGTCAACTCCACCAGGATGATTTGGTTTTGCCCCAAAACCTTCCCTCATGCCTTAGGAAACCATTTGGAGTTGATTTGCATCAATGTTTCCCAAACCCGCTCCGGTGCAAAAATTGACTCACGGCACACAAGCCGTCATGTGCCGCGGTGCACCACCAAGATGCATTGGTTTTGCCCCGAAACTTTTCCCCATGCCTTGGAGAAGCATTTGGAGTTGATTTGCATCAATGTTTCCCAAAACCGCTTCGGTGCAAAAATTGACTCACGGCACAAAAGTCGCCATGTGCCGTAGTGCCCCACCAGATGCTTTGGTTTTGCCCCAAAACTTTGCCCCCATGCCTTAGGGAACGATTTGGAGTTGATTTGGATCAATGTTTCCCAAAACCTCTCCGGTGCAAAATTTGACTCACGGCACACACAAGCCGCCATGTGCCGTGGTGCACCACCAAGATGCTTTGGTTTTTCCCCAAAACTTTGCCCCATGCCTTAGGGAACCATTTGGAGTATATTTGCATCACTGTTTCCCAAAACCGTTCCGGTGCAAAATTTGACTCATGACACACACAAGCCGCCATGTGCCGTGGTGTACCACAAAGATGCTTTGATTTTGCCCCAAAACTTTGCCCCATGCCTTAGAGAACCATTTGGAGTTGATTTGCATCAATGTTTCCCGAACCGCTCTGGTGCAAAATTTGACTCACGGCACACAGAAGCCGCCATGTGTCGTGGTGCACTACCAAGATGCTTTGGTTTTGCCCCAAAACTTTTCCCCGTGCCTTAGGGAACCATTTGGAGTTGATTTGCATCAATGTTTCCCAAAACCGCTCCGGTGCAAAAATTGACTCACGGCACACAAGCAGCCATGTGTCGCGGTGGACCACCAAGATGCTTTGGTTTTGCCCCAAAACAATTCCCCATGCCTTAGGGAACCATTTGGAGTTGATTTGCATCAGTGTTTCCCAAAACCGCTCCGTTGCAAAAATTTACTCACGGCACACAAGCCGCCATGTGTCGTGGTGCACCACCAGGATGCTTTGGTTTTTCCTCAAAACTTTGCCCCAAGCCTTAGGGAACCATTGTGAGTTGATTTGCATCAGTGTTTCCCAAAACCGCTCCGGTGCAAAAATTGACTCATGGCACACAAGCCGCGATGTGCTGCGGTGCACTACCAAGATGCTTTGGTTTTGCCTCAAAACTTTGCCTCATGCCTTAGGGAACCATTTGGAGTTGATTTGCATCAATATTTCCCAAAACTGCTCCGGTGCAAAATTTGACTCACGGCACACAAGCCGCCATGTGCCGTGGTGCACCACAAAAGTAACCCACCGAGTCAACTCCACCAAGATGGTTTGGTTTTTCCCCAAAACCTTCCCCCATGCCTTAGGGAACCATTTGGAGTTGATTTGCATCAGTGTTTCCCAAAACCGCTCCGTTGCAAAAATTTACTCACGGCACACAAGTCGCCATGTGTCGTGGTGCACCACCAGGATGCTTTGGTTTTTCCTCAAAACTTTGCCCCAAGCCTTAGGGAACCATTGTGAGTTGATTTGCATCAGTGTTTCCCAAAACCGCTCCGGTGCAAAAATTGACTCATGGCACACAAGCCGCGATGTGCTGCGGTGCACAACCAAGATGCTTTGGTTTTGCCTCAGAACTTTGCCCCATACCTTAGGGAACCATTTGGAGTTGATTTGCATCAATATTTCCCAAAACTGCTCCGGTGCAAAATTTGACTCACGGCACACAAGCCGCCATGTGCCGTGGTGCACCACAAAAGTAACCCACCGAGTCAACTCTACCAAGATGGTTTGGTTTTTCCCCAAAAGCTTCCCCCATGCCTTAGGGAAACATTTGGAGTTGATTTGCATCAATGTTTCCCAAAACCGCTCCGGTGCGAAATTCGACTCACGGCACACAAAAGTCGCCATGTGCCGTGGTGCACCACCAAGATGCTTTGGTTTTTCCCCAGAACTTTGCCCCATGCCTTGTGTTGATGATTTGAGATTTGATGATGTTGAAAAAGCTTTGATGATTGTTTTTAGAATATGTTGGGTTTGTGATTAATGGTTCTTAATTGATTTAGCATTTCTAGATATGTTAGGTTATCTGTATATGATTAGCTAATTGAAATATCATAATCTGTTGATTTTATTATTCATCAATTAGTCTGCTAATCCTGTTGCTTTAGTCGACTATTTTCATTAATGTACCAGGAATACAGGTTTAATGAAAATAGCGAACTGGTTTGCTTCTTAGTGGACTATTTTGTTTCAAACTCTCTTTATGCAGAAAGGTGCAGAACGCGACTTTGTTGTTTTCAAAAGAACGTGACCCAAAGCTTCTCTCCGAGTCTATAAATACAACTCTAAAGGACGTTTGTGAGAGCGAAAGAATTCAGGAGAATACACTCAAGAGTTGCAAACGTTCAGAGCAAAGGAATCTGCAGAATTTCGTTTACTGTATTTGCTTTTCAAGAAGAATATTTTCTTTCACTGTATCTTGTATTCTTTAATCTCGGGATAGAGATTTGTAGGAGGGTTTTAGAACCCTGTTAACTGTGATTGGGGTGATCACAGTGACTCAGTGTGAGTCAGTGCATTTAGAACTGTTCTATAGTGTTTAGAATAGGTTCTTTGAGTTTCTTGTAGTGTTCAAGAAAGATTTGTTGTAAAGAATACATTTCTGATAGTGATTAGGATCTTTGGAGTTGCAGATCACCAACTGGATGTAGTTCTTGCACAAAGAACGAACCAGTATAATCCTTGGTGTTATCTTTTCTCTTCCTTCATCATTTGTTAAATTCTGCATTAAGAACTAACCTACTATTTTGCAATGAATCGATCGGCTAATTCTCGATGAATCGCACCGATGAAATTTTCCGATACGAAAAAGTTTTCAATAAAGCTTTATATCAATTCAACCCCCTTCTTGATATAATTCCCCATCTAACAATTGGTATCAAGAGCAGGTTCTTGTAAGGTACTCAAGAAAGATTCAAGATGGGTGACAAGCTTCCCTTTGCTGAAGGAGCATCTAACAACAGATCTCCACTCTTTGTAGGAGCAAATTATCCCTTCTGGAAAGCCAGAATGAAGATCTTCTTCGAGTCTGTTGATAGAGGCGTGTGGGATGCAGTGATTAATGGTCCTTTCATTCCAACTGTGAAGGCTGAAGATGGAGAATTGATTGAAAAACCATAGGAACAGTGGACTGATGCTGAGAATAAAAAGGCCCAGTTTGACAGTAAGGCAAAAAATATTTTAACATCTGCTCTTAATCTTGATGAATTTTTCAGGGTTTCTCAATGCACAACAGCTAAAGAAATGTGGGATATTCTACAAGTTACCCATGAAGGTACAACAGAGGTTAAAAGAGCAAGAAAGCACACTCTTATACAAGAGTATGAGATGTTTCGAATGCAACCTGGAGAGAGCATTCAAGACGTGTAGAAGCGCTTTACACACATAGTGAATCATCTATTGGGTTTAGGAAAGAAGTTTGATGATAAAGAGCTCAACATAAAGGTTCTCAAATGCTTAAGTAGGAGCTGGCAACCGAAAGTCACAGCAATCCTTGAAACAAAGGATTTGACTATCATGAACACTGCAACTTTGTTTGGAAAACTCAGGGAACACGAGCAGGAGTTAAGCAGGCTTGATCAACTTGAAACTTCTGATAAACAGAACAAGAGTCTTGCACTAAAAGCCAAGGAATGCATAAAGAGTGATGAAGAGAAAGAAGATGAAAGTATAGAATTTGCTATGCTGGTTAAGAAGTTTGGAAAAAAGAGGAAGAATTATCCAAAAGACAGGTTCCAAGAAAATCAGAAGAGGTACACCAGAAAATATGATTTTAACTCCTCTAATTTCTCTTGCTTTAATTGTGGGCAGCTAGGACATGTCAAGGTAGATTGTCCTCTTTTGAATCAAAGAAAAGATAGAAGCCCAGAAAAGAATGAAAGAAGAGATAAAGATAAACGCAATCAACACTTCAAGAAAGGCAAGAAAGCATATATGGCCTGGGATGATAGTGATTCCAGCAAATCATCAAATTGAGATTCTGAATCTGAAAACCAAGCTAATTTGTGCCTTGTAGCTAATGAAGAAACATCTAGCCAAGTAAGTTCTTGTGATTCTGATATGAGTGAGAATTGTGACACCTTGTTTGATGCATTCAGAGAATTACATGATGAAGCAAAGAAACTGGATTATCAAAATAATCGGCTAAATGGACTGAATAACTGGTTAGAAAATAAATTACTGGAATTGGAAAACCAGAATAACAGACTGAAAGATGAAAATAGTCAACTAAAAGACAATGTCCTGCAACTGAAAAACCAGATAGAATCTGATAAATCTGAGAATGATAAAATCGAATCTGCAAAGTGTGAAAACTGCATTAATCTCCAAAATAAAGTTGGTTATCTGATTAAAACTTTGGCAAAGTTTCAAATTGGTCATAATACACTTAATCAACTTCTACATTCTCAAATTGGATTTTCAAACGGAAATGGTCTTGGTTATGGAAAACATTATCATCGCTGCTAAGAACAAATCTTATCCTAGTAACAGATTTAAAAAATGTTCTTATTGTTTGAAAAATGGACATATATCTAGATTTTGCTATGTCAAGAATTTTGGGATTTCAAGAGGTGAATACTATTGGAAACCCAAAACATATGTTGTTCCTAACTTCAAAGGACCCAACCTGTTTTGGGGACCTAAATTTGTAAATTAACTTTGTTTTGCAGATCTGTCATAGAGCAAAGAAAGCCTCATGGTATCTAGATAGTGGTTGCTCTAAACACATGACAGGTGACAAATCAAAGGCGATAAACTTCAAGGCATTTGAAGTCTGGTTCGATTACATTTGGAGACAACGACAAGGGCAAAATCAAAGGAGCTGGAGACATTGGAAATTGTTCTTCCTCACAAATAAAGGATGTACTCTTTGTTGAAGGATTGAAACACAATCTGTTAAACATAAGTCATCTATGTGACAAAGGTATGAAAGTCACTTTTGATGCAGAATTTTGTGTCATATACAACTGTAAAACTGCAGATATTGTGCACATTGGGAGAAGAATAAACAATGTTTACATGCTGGACATTAACCCCTCAAATCTCAAGAACATCTGCTTGTTAACCAAAGAAGATGAAAGCTGGCTATGGCATAGAAGGTGTGGACACATCAACATGCAATTATTAAGCAAGATCAGCTGCAAAAGTCTTGTAAGAGGGCTTCCAAATGTGAAATTTGTGAAGGACAAAGTATGTGCGGTTTGCCAAAAAGGAAAGCGGTCCAGAAGCTCATTTGAGTCAAAGAATATCATTTCAACAAGGAGACCACTTGAACTTTTGCATCTTGATTTGTTTGGTCCATCAAGAACTGTAAGTATTGGAAACAACTCATATGTTCTTGTTATTGTTGATGATTTCTCAAGGTATACCTGGACACTATTTCTTTCTTCAAAAGATGAAACTTTCCAAGCATTCAAAAAATTTGCTAAGATCATTTCAAACGAAAAAGATCTTAAAATTGTTTCTTTAAGAAGTGATCATGGAACTGAGTTTCAAAACATGCATTTTGAAAAGTTTTGTTCTAAATATGGCATTTCTCACAACTTTTCTGCACCTAGAACTCCACAACAAAATGGAGTTGTTGAAAGAAAGAACAGGACTCTTCAAGAATGTGCAAGGACAATGTTGAGTGAATCCAAGCTTCCAAAATACTTTTGGGCAGATACGGTCTCTACAGCTTGTTATGTACTTAATAGAGTTTTTCTTAGACCAATACTTGATAAAACTCCATATGAGCTTTTGAATGACAAAATTCCTAGTATTGCATATTTCAAAGTCTGTGGTTGCAGGTGCTTCATACTAAACAATGGAAAAGCATCATTAGGCAAGTTTGATGAAAAAGCTGATGATGGTATTTTCCTAGGTTATTCAATGAATAACAAAGTTTATCATGTTTTCAACAAAAAGAACCTAACTGTGGAAGAATCTATTCATGTTGTTTTTGATGAATACTTATGCCAAAAAGAGAGAAAAGGTAATTCCCTTGCGGGTTCGATGATGAGAAATCGAGAAGTCGAGAAAAGAATGAAGATTATGCGAGAAAAATATGTTGAAGGCGACAGACAAGATGAACCGATCGACTATAACTCTGGATCGGTCGACTACTCTGCGCAGAGACAATGCCTTATCTAAATCCTGGAGGACTAAAAAGGATTGTCTCTGGATAACATCATTGGGAATGTTGAAAAGGGAGTAACAACTCAAAACTCTCTACATGAATTCTGTGATCACATGGCATTTGTTTCACAAATAGAACCAAAAAATATTCATGATGCATTGCTTGATCATAATTGGATTACTGCTATGAATGAAGAGTTAAATCAGTTTGTTAGAAATAATGTTTGGCATCTAGTACCTAGGAACAATGAAATGAATGTTATAGGAACAAAGTGGGTTTTCAAAAACAAACTTGATGAAAATGGTATTATAACTAGGAACAAAGCTAGACTAGTAGCCAAAGGATATAATCAGGAAGAAGGCATTGATTATGATGAGACTTATGCACCAGTTGCTATATTAGAAGCCATTAGATTGTTGCTTGCATTTGCATGTCTCAAAAGCTTCAAACTCTATCAAATGGATGTTAAAAGTGCTTTTCTAAATGGTTTTATAAATGAGGATGTGTATGTTGAATAGCCACCTGGCTTTATTGATTCTAAGTTTCCTAACCATGTTTACAAACTCAAAAAGGCATTGTATGGTCTTAAACAGGCACCTAGACAGTGATATGAAAGACTTACAACTTTCCTCATATCACAAGGTTTTAAAAGAGGAGTTGTGGATAAAACTCTTTTCACTAAGAAAGTTGTTAATGATCTCATACTTGTGCAAATTTATGTTGATGACATCATTTTTGGATCATCTAATCCCTCTCTTTGCCAAGAGTTTGCAGAATCAATGCAGGGTGAATTTGAGACGTCAATGATGGGAGAATTGAATTTCTTCCTAGGTTTGCAAGTTAAACAGATGCAAAATGGAACTTTTATAAATCAATCAAAGTACTGCAATGAGTTATTGAAGAAGTTCAACATGGAGAGCTGCAAAGAAGCCAATACTCCAATGTCCTCAAGCTGTTATCTTGACATAGATGAATCTGGAAAATCAGTTGATGCAACTATGTGTAGAGGTTTGATTGGTTCTTTGCTATACATCACTGCTAGCAAACCTGACATTATGTTTGTTTTATGTCTATGTGCAAGATTTCAAGCTAATCGAAAGGAATCACATCTCACAGCTGCTAAACGAATTCTGAAGTATCTCAAAGGAACTGTGAATGTTGGACTATGGTATTCCACTAGTAATGAGTTAAATTTGGTTGGCTATACTGATTCTGATTTTGCAGGTTGCAAATTAGACAGGAAAAGCACAAGTGGAACATGTCACTTGTTTGGAAACTGCTTGATTTCGTGGACTAGTAAGAAACAAGCATGTGTTGCACTTTCAACAGCAGAAGCTGAATATATAGCTACTGGTAGCTGCACTGCACAGATTTTATGGTTAAAACAATAGCTAAGTGATTTCAATTTGCATCTTTCTGATATTCCAATCTTATGTGATAACACCAGTGCTATCAATTTAACTAAGAACCCTATTCAGCACTCTAGAACTAAGCACATTGAAATAAGGCATCACTTTATAAGAGATCATATAGAGAAGAAGGATTGTAGGATTGAATTCATCTCTACTAATGATCAGTTAGCTTATATTTTCACTAAACCTCTTGGTCGTGATAGGTTTTTCAAAACTTAGAAATGAATTGGGAATCCTAAACATCAATCATCTTTCTTAAATTTTCTTCTGCAGAGTTAAACAGTTTGTTAATTCTATGAAATAGTCGACGTATTTCATTTAGCGATAATAATATTTTCTTGCTAGCATATTTCGAGTGTTAATTTCTTGTAACAGATCGACTTATTTCACTTAACTGACAATAGTGCTTTACTGTTACATAAAATAGTTTGCTTATTTTCATGAAATAACAAACGTATTTCATTAAATGTACTTGCTGGTTTTTATTTCTATCTGAACAGCTGATTAATTGCTCTAACTAACTGATTAATTCCACTAAATAAAATTAAAATTCAATTGGATTTCAAAATATCAGTCAAATATTCTTCAAATCTGTTCAAACTTTGTCAGTAAATAACCAACTCATACATATTCTCTCTGCACTCTCTGTAACTGAATATTTGTTCACTGATCAATTTTCGTGTGACCTTGCATCCAATCTCTCTATATAGCTATAATCTTCCTGGATATCAGATAACACTATTGTGCATCTCTCTCACTGCATTCTTGTATTGCACAACTGCTGCTCTCTCTCAAATGAAATGGCTGAAGCTGTGGAGCTTAGAATGCAGAGGAAGCAGATTCTTACCCCGAAAATACTGAAATTCAGCTGGCTAGATAATGAGAATTTGACCTTCGTGAGAAATTCCCTTCAAGCACAGGGTCTACAACAGTTTGTAGAATTAGAAGGTAACTTCTATATAGACCTTGTTAAATTGTTTTATGCTAACATGAAGGTGGAGAACAATGTTCTGGTATCACAAATAAGAGGCAGAGAAGTCAGAATTGACAACACATTGTGGAGAAGGGTTGCTGGTATGAAAAATGAGGGCATAAAAATCAGTAAGGGAAACACTGGAGCTGTACCAGATTTTAACAAGGAGGTTGTATACAAGGCTTGCCTGCGAAACTGTGATGAAGCTGTCATCCTCAAATACAATGTTGGGAGGATGAAATGTGATGAAAGACTTTTGGCATTCTTCCTTGCTTGGTAGCTCATCCCCAGGGGGAGCAATCATGCTCAACTGATGGAGGAAGACCTTGCACTGATCCACTGCTTGAAAAATAGGATCAAGGTCAATTGGATATATGTGATCAAGGGTCACATGTTCAAGGCTAAGAGGCTCAATGATCACAAGCTTCCGTATGCCATTCTGATTTCCAAGTTTCTGGATTATTTTAATTTCCCCACTGAAGGAGAGACCACCCGCATTGATCACAAACATTTGTTTGACAATTATTATCTTCGTAAGATGGGTTTGACCAAGATAAATGGTGATTGGACTTATGAAGCTGGAACCTCCTCATCTGCACCAAGATCAACCTTTGATGCTGGCACTTCATCTGGAAATCAGCAAGATTACTCAGCCTATCAAATGGTTCCTTACTCAGCACCTCCAACATATCAGGGAGTACCAATGTCTAAATTTGAGCGTATGCTTATATCTAGACTTAATGTGCTTTCCTCCATGCAGCATAACACACATGAAACAATGGTGGCCAGGTTCACTAACATAGATTATGAGATTGAGCTGATCCAACGACAACTTGCTGAACTGCAAGTTACTGTGGAAAGCTATGATGGCTCCAATACTCACAACTCTACTGCCATGGAAGAGGATGATGATGATGATGAAGATGAGGATGATGAAGAAGATGATGACTCATCTTATCTGCTTCTGATTTTAATATTTCAAGCATTATAATCCTACAGTAAAAACCATTTGGGACTGTAATAATTTCACACACTAATACTTTGCTTAAATCTGCACTTTTAAACACTTGAATATATCTGCTATATCTGCTATTTGCTAATGTCAAAGGGGGAGATAATCTACCATCTCTTGTCTTTGTGTTTTTACAGCTTTTGCAGGTTGACATCATCAAATAGGGGGAGTTTGTTGATGATTTGAGATTTGATGATGTTTAAAAAGCTTTCATGATTGTTTTTAGAATATGTTGGGTTTGTGATTAATGGTTCTTAATTGATTTAGCATTTCTAGATATGTTAGATTATCTGTATATGATTAGCTAATTGAAATATGATAATCTGTTGATTTTATTATTCATCAATTAGTCTGCTAATCCTATTGCTTTAGTCGACTATTTTCATTAATGTACCAGGAATACAGGTTTAATGAAAATAGCTAACTGGTTTGCTTCTTCAGTCGACTATTTTGTTCCAGACTCTCTTTATGCAGAAAGGTGCAGAACGCGGCTTTGTTGTTTTCAAAAAAACGTGACCCAAAGCTTCTCTTCGAGTCTATAAATACAACTCTAAAGGACGTTTGTGAGAGCGAAAGAATTCAAGAGAATACACTCAAGAGTTGCAAACGTTCAGAGCAAAGGAATCTGCAGAATTTCGTTTACTGTATTTGCTTTTCAAGAAGAATATTTTCTTTCACTGTATCTTGTATTCTTTAATCTCGGGATAGAGATTTGTAGGAGGGTTTTAGAACCCTGTTAACTATGATTGGGGTGATCACAATGACTCATTGTGAGTCAGTGCGTTTAGAACTGTTCTATAGTGTTTAGTGTTGGCATATTTCAAGACCAAGAGTTTTTGAAGTCCTCCAGTTTTTTATGAAGACCTAAAGGTTTGATGATGAAGATTTAGAATGTCTCAATCAACATTAAAGACTTGTGCCATCTCACAAAGGAAGAATGCTTGGAAGAAAAGGAAAGGCATAAAGAGCATTCAAAGCTTTCAAGAGAGAAGATTGATGAAGATTTTCTCAAGAGTTGAAGGATCAAGAGTAGAAGGTTACGTTTTGGGTGTTGGATAAAAGAGTAAGTCATAAATCCCATTCAAGACCTTCCCAAACAAGAGAGCAAGGTGTTTTCTCGCAAAAACATTTTTCTACGCTTTTAATCGATTATGATACGTAGATAATCGATTATTTAACTTAAAATTTGAATTAAAATTGTTTAACGAACTAAATAATCGATTAAGTGTTTTTGATAATCGATTATATTAATTTTGGGTTAATATAATCTATTATGGCCTTAATCTAATCGATTATATCAGACAAAATTTGTTTTCCAATTTTTAAACATGATATAATCGATTAAGCTTTTTAGATAATCGATTAAATGAGTCGTTTTTGCGAAATCAATACCAAATCAACCTAAGAATGGAAACTTTGGAGCATTTTCGAATTATAAAATGAAAGAGAATGTCTTAGGTTAAATACATCCGATTAAACACAAAATATTCAAAGTGTTTACGCGCCTTAGCTTTTCAAAACCGCTTTCCTGCTCTCTTCGGTTTGATAAAGTCTTTGGAAGTGGTGATCATTGTGCTTAAGCTTTCAATCTAGCACTATTATCGAGTGTATTCTTTTACTTGTTTTTCATAAACGGAAAATTCATCCCTTGGATCGGTTCTAAGGGAGGTGTGTTCATCTCTTGTGTGTCAAGAGAGGTGGGTTTCATCCTCGGTGTGTGCAGGGAGGTGTTTCATCCTTAGTGTGTCGAGGAGGTGTTCCTTTATCTTTATTTGTTATTGCATGAATTGGTGTCTGTAATTTCATTTAAAGATAGTGGGGTGATCATCACGCATTTGTGGTGGTTGGGAAGCTGGACGTAGGATTGGCTTAATCCGAACCGAGTATAAATCTCTGTGTTCTTTCTCTTTCTCTATCTCTTTTATTTGTGGATCATTATAACAATTGCAAATTCAATCTGCATTAATCAAAGGATAAGAAAAATCCACATCCAAGTTTTTGAAAGAATTTCAAAATCCGAAAATTTATTTAAAAGAGAAAAGTTTATTAAAAATCCAATTCACCCCCCTCTTGGTTTTTACACTGCCGTCTTTATTTAACAATTGGCCTCAGAGCTGGTTTTTGAAAGTTACTCAAAAACAAGATCCTCATGGCGAGATAAAAATCAAACTTTTCTTTGAAGGTGCATCTATTCATAGACCACCACTTTTCACGGTGAAAACTATCCTTTTTGGAAAAAAAGGATAGAGATTTTTCTAAGGTCTAATGATCAAGGCGTTTGGGATGCAATGGTGAATGGTCCATATATTCCTATAATTGTTGTTGAAGATGCGCAGGTACCCAAAGCGAGAGCAAGCTGGACCAAAGATGAGTACAACCAAAGTCAATGCGACAAAAGGGCATGTAACATGATAGCATCTGCTTTAACCATTGATGAGTTTTACAGGTTGTCGGATTGCACTACAGCGAAGGAGATGTGGGACACTTTAGAAGTCACACATGAAGGAACGGAGGATGTGAAAAGATCAAGGAAAAATACCTTGATTCAAGAGTACGAGATGTTCCGGATGAGCAAAGGGAAACCATATATGACGTCCAAAGAGATTTACTCACATTGTAAATCACCTCAAGGCGTTAGGTAAGAAATTTGATACCGAAGAGTTAAATGTGAAAATTTTGAAATCTTTGGACAGGACATGGCAACCTAAAGTGACGGCCAGCACGGAATCAAAGAATTTATCAAATATGAATATGAAAACTCTCTTCGGAAAGCTTAGAGAACATGAAATGGAGCTTGGACGTTTTAAAGGAGAAGAAGAAGACGTCAAGAGAAAAGGTGTTGCTCTTAAAGCGGAATCCCACAAAGATGAGAGTAGTGATACAGACGATGATCTTGAATGCAGTGACATCAGCTTGTTCGTCAAAAAGTACAAAAAGTTCATCAAGAACAAGAACAAAGGGAATTTCAAGAAAGGTAAGAAAACTGAAAATTTAAATTCTCTTGATAACTTTAAATGCTATGGTTGTGGAAAAAGGGGACACTTGAAGTCGGATTGCCCCAACATCAAGAAGGATGAAGAAAAGGTCAAGAAATACAAAAAGCCTTTTGATAAGAAGAAAAAGAAGGCATACATCGCTTGGGAAGATAATGATGTGAGTTCTTCTAGTGCAAGTGAATCAGAAGAAGAAGCCAACAATTGTGTCATGGCGGATGATGATGATGCCGAATCCACATGTAGCAAGGTTGGTCCCAAGTCCAAAAAGTCACTATGGTACCTTGATAGTGGTTGTTCAAGACACATGACGGGTGATAAGAGCAAATTCAAAAGCTTCAAAAAGAAAGAACAAGGTTTTGTAACCTATGGCGACAACAACAGGGGAAAAATCATTGGTAGTGGAATGATTGGAGAATCCCTAAAGATTCATGATGTTCTTCTTGTTGATGGGTTGAAGCACAATTTGCTAAGCATTAGTCAACTTTGTGATAAAGGTTTAAAGAAGAAGCATTGACGGATGAACATTGGTGTATAGCAATGCAAGAAGAGCTAAATCAGTTTGAAAGAAATCAGGTATGGGATTTAATTCCTAAAACTAACAAAATGCAGGTTATAGGTACAAGATGGGTTTTTAGGAATAAACTTGATGAAGATGGAAATATCACCAAGAACAAAGCAAGGCTGGTTGCAAAAGGATATAGACAAGAAGAAGGCATAGATTATGATGAAACCTATGCTCCAGTAGCAAGACTTGAAGCTATCCGCTTGTTGCTAGCATATGCCTCCATTATGGGATTCAAATTATTTCAAATGGATGTAAAAAGTGCTTTCCTAAGCGGGTACATCAAGGAAGAAGTCTATGTAGAACAACCTCCAGGCTTTGAAGATTTCAAAAATCCTAATCATGTTTACAAGTTGAAGAAAGCCTTGTATGGACTCAAACAAGCTCCAAGATATTGGTATGAAAGGTTAAGTAATTTCTTACTTGAAAATAATTTTAGAAGAGGTAAAGTTGATTCTACTCTTTTTATTAAGAAATCACGAAACATATTCTTATTGTTCAAGTTTATGTTGATGATATCATTTTTGGATCAACTAATGATGATCTTTGCCAAGAGTTTGCTAGTAATATGCGAGGAGAGTTTGAAATGTCTATGATGGGAGAATTAAATTTCTTTCTTGGCTTGCAAATCAAACAATTGAAGAAAGGTATATTTATATGTCAAACAAAGTATTGCAACGAAATCTTGAAGAAATTTGAGATGGAAAGTTCCAAGGAAGCTGCAACCCCCATGGCCACATCTTGCTATCTAGACCAAGATTTAAACGGTAAGGCGGTAGATCAAACATGGTATCGAGGTATGATCGGATCATTACTTTATCTTACTGCTAGTAGACCTGATATCATGCAAAGTGTGTGTGTTTGTGCTAGGTTTCAATCCAACCCTAGAGAGTCACACCTAAAAGCCGTTAAGAGAATCCTTAAGTACCTTAGAGGAACAAAATCCTTTGGTTTATGGTACCCTTCAGGAGCCTCACCTAGCATTATAGGTTTTTCAGACTCAGATTATGGTGGCTGTAGAATTGATAGGAAGAGTACTAGTGGTACATGTCATCTTTTAGGATGTTCTTTAGTTTCATGGCATTCTAAGAAACAGGCTAGTGTTGCTCTTTCAACCACGGAGGCTGAGTATATAGCAGTAGGGAGTTGTTGTGCTCAAATTTTGTGGATGAAGCAACAATTAGAAGATTTTGATATCTTTTTAGATCACATCCCTCTTAAGTGTGATAACACTAGTGCCATTAATCTGACTAGGAACCCTATCATGCATTCTAGGACAAAGCATATCGAAATTAGACATCATTTCATTAGAGATCATATAGCTAAAGGTGATTGCATCATAGAATATATAGATACCAAACATCAACTAGCTGATATCTTCACCAAACCTTTGCCTAGAGATAGATTTTATGAGCTTAGAAGAGATCTAGGAATTGTTGATGATAAATCTGTTGATTGATTGATGTTTGTTGTTGTTTTTTATGTTAAATCTGTGTTTTACGAAAAATTACGTATTTAATCGATTAGGTTTCGTGTGTTAATCGATTAACGCAGCTGTTTTGAAAATGTTTTACAACATAATCGATTAGGTTCATAACATAATCGATTAAATCGCTGGGGAGCAATTTAATCGATTAAGGAATGCACATAATCGATTAAATTTCTGAGTTTTCGTTTTACGGAAAATTTTGAAGGCAAATAATCGATTAAATGAAGAACATAATCGATTAAATGCACCGTTACTGTGTTTTTACTGCACACTTGGTTTTTCGAGCGTTGGACTTGATTTTCACGTGTTTTGTTTTATTCTAACGGCTATATTCGATTCAAACGGCTCTATTTCAATTAATTCAATGTTTTATGACCGGATTTCCTTCCTATAAATAGCTGGATTGAGAATTAAAGGTGCTTCACTCACTCTCTCTCACTCTTGCTGATTTTCTGCTGTCATTCCTTTTCTGTGCAAAATTCTATCTCTGTGATTACTCTGTTGTTTTGCTATTTCGTTCTGCTTTCTCTTTTGTCTTTTCTACAAACAAATGGCTGATCAAAGGAGGAGAAAGATGCCTTCAAGGGGGAGAGGCAAGGAGCCCATGACCTCCCAACAGCAAGAAAGGAGACCTCCAACACTTGCTGGTTGGATTTCTGATGAAGACATGCAGATTGGGTTTGTCAACAAGTGGAAAGACAGGAAAATCCTTACTCCCAAATATCTATCTTGCAATTTTTTCAGATCTCACGGTTTTACTTTTCAGGAATGTTTAGTAGCTAGTGGGCTTCAGAATTTTGTGGAGATGGAAGGAGCATTCTATCCAGATTTGGTTAGAGTCTTTTATATGAACCTAACCTCAAGGACAGCTAGTCCAAGCACAAAGGTAAAGGGTGTGAGAATCCACCTTGATGAAGAGGTGTGGAATAATGTGGCTGGACTATCTTCTCAAGGCATCAACATCACCTATGGCTTTGAGGATTTCAACAAATTGGTGGAGTTCGAGAAAATTCTGCAAGGATCCAAATTTACAAGTGGAAAACTTGTACAAAGTTGGTAATGTTAAACTCAATGAGCGTATGTTGCACTATGTAATTGTTTGGGTTTTAGTTGCTAGAGGCACTAATCATGCCCAACTTACTAAGGAGGACATTCTTTTAATGTATGGCTTCCTTAATAATGTTAGCATAGATTGGCCCTCCATTATTCTTGATAATATGTTTAAAGCCACTAGGCTTTCATCTTTTGCTTTACCCTATGCTTGTGTTTATCTCAAAGATTTTTAGAATATAAGGGTGTAGACCTTGAAGGGGAGAACAAGCAGATTTTGCTAAGCAATAGCAAAATTGGGAAGAATGTTCTAAGGCACATGGGCCTTATAGAACAAGGAAACAGGTTTAGGCAAAGAGAAGATGAAGCTGCTGCAATGGAGGAAGATGATGAAGAACCACCACCTCAACCTCAACCTCAACCGGGATCAATGGAGGAGCATATTCTTTCAAGAATGGATACCATGATGAGTCTTCACACAACTCAATATGATGATCTTTGTCATAGACTTTCAAGGCTCAATAGAAGAGTTTATAGAGTTGAAAGGAAGATGCAAATTGAAGATATATCTCCGAGAAGAAGACAATGCAAGATCCTCGAGAGGTAAACGACCAGCTGAAAATGATGAGGAAGATGAAGAAGATGAAGGAGATAGTGAAGAAACAGAATAGGCTACAAGTTCACTTACTCCTTAGCTTATTCTTAATTATTTTCCAGCTGCTGTAATTGTTTTTCTCTCTATAATTTTTGTGTAATTAATTTGCTTCTGCTGTAATCATCTCTGAAAATGTAATCTTTTTGAAAATGATAAAAATAAAGGGGGAGAAAAATATTTGTTTTGATTGATAATCTGTCAAGTTTTCTAGCATTTAAGAAAATTAATTTCAAAGGGAGCTTTAGGAAATATTTCAAATAAGTGCCTAATATAGCTTAAACATTAAAAAGCAAAGTTTAAGGGGGAGCTTTTAGAAATAATTTCCAGTCATTAATTTCCTTGAAATCTCTTTTTCAAAATTCAAATTGAAAATTAAATGTTATGTGACTGCCTACTTTATTTCCTTTGTGGACTAATTTTTATGATGGAGATATCAATACATTATTTTCAAGATTTTCAGGATATCAATCACAAGTCTCTATGTTTCTTTTTATCATCATAAAAAAGGGGGAGATTGTTGGCATATTTCAAG
The DNA here is from genome assembly GCA_030347555.1 of Lablab purpureus. Taxonomy (NCBI): domain Eukaryota; kingdom Viridiplantae; phylum Streptophyta; class Magnoliopsida; order Fabales; family Fabaceae; genus Lablab; species Lablab purpureus. The sequence goes on from CM059259.1 coordinate 41,969,023, forward strand.
ACCAAGAGTTTTTGAAGTCCTCCAGTTTTTTATGAAGACCTAAAGTTTTGATGATGAAGATTTAGAATGTCTCAATCAACATTAAATACTTGTGCCATCTCACAAAGGAAGGATGCTTGGTAGACAAGGAAAGGCATAAAGAGCATTCAAAGCTTTCAAGAGAGAAGATTGATGAAGATTTTCTCAAGAGCTGAATGATCAAGAGTAGAAGGTTCTGTTTTGGGTGTTGGATAAAAAGAGTAATTCATAAATCCCATTCAAGACCTTCCCAAACAAGAGAGCAAGGTGTTTTCTCGCAAAAGCGTTTTTCTACGCTTTTAATCGATTATGATACGTGAGATAATCGATTATTTAACTTAAAATTTGAATTAAAATTGTTTAACGAACTAAATAATCGATTAAGTGTTTTTGATAATCGATTATATTAATTCTGGGTTAATATAATCGATTATGGCCTTAATCTAATCGATTATATCAGACGAAATTTGTTTTCCAGTTTTTAAACATGATATAATCGATTAAGCTTTTTAGATAATCGATTAAATGAGTCGTTTTTGCGAAATCAATACCAAATCAACCTAAGAATGGAAACTTTGGAGCATTTTCGAATTATAAAATGAAAGAGAATGTCTTAGGTTAAATACATCCGATTAAACACAAAATATTCAAAGTGTTTCGCGCCTTAGCTTTTCAAAACCGCTTTCTGCTCTCTTCGGTTTGATAAAGTCTTTGGAAGTGGTGATCATTGTGCTTAAGCTTTCTATCCAGCACTATTATCAGGTGTATCCTTTTACTATTTTTCATAAGCGGGAAAATTCATGCCTCGGATCGGTTCTAAGGGAGGTGTGTTCATCTCTTGTGTGTCAAGAGAGGTGGGTTTCATCCTCGAGTGTGTGCGGGAGGTGTTTCATCCTTAGTGTGTACGAGGAGGTGTTCCTTTATCTTTATTTGTTATTGCATGAATTGGTGTCTGTAATTTCATTTAAAGATAGTGGGGTGATCATCACGCATTTGTGGTGGTTGGGAACTGGACGTAGGATTGGCTTAATCCGAACCAGTATAAATCTCTGTGTTCTTTCTCTTTCTCTTTCTCTTTTATTTATGGATCATTATAACAATTGCAAATTCAATCTGCATTAATCAAAGGATAAGAAAAATCCACATCCAATTTTTTGAAAGAATTTCAAAATCCGAAAATTTATTTAAAAGAGAAAAGTTTATTAAAAATCCAATTCACCCTCCCCTCTTGGTTTTTACACTGCCGTCTTTATTTAACATTTAGAATAGGTTCTTTGAGTTTCTTGTAGTGTTCAAGAAAGATTTGTTGTAAAGAATACATTTCTGATAGTGATTAGGATCTGTGGAGTTGCAGATCACCAACTGGATGTAGTTCTTGCACAAAGAACGAACCAGTATAATCCTTGGTGTTATCTTTTCTCTTCCTTCATCATTTGTTAAATTCTGCATTAAGAACTAACCTACTATTTTGCAATAATGAATCGGCTAATTCTCAGTAAACTGCAGCAGTAAATTTTTGGATACGAAAAAGTTTTCAATAAAGTTTTATATCAATTCAACCCCCCCTTCTTGATATAATTCTGCATCTAACACCTTGTGAACCATTTGGAGTTGATTTGCATCAATGTTTCCCAAAACCGCTCCGCTGCATAATTTGACTCACGACACACAAGCCGCCATGTGTCGTGGTGTACCACCAAGATCCTTTGGTTTTGCCCCATGCCTTCGGGGACCATTTGGAGTTGATTTCCATCAATGTTTCCCAAAACCGCTCCGGTCCAAAAATTGACTCACGACACACAATCCGCCATGTGCCGCGGTGCACCACCCAGATGCTTTGGTTTTGCCCGAAAACTTTTCCCCATGCCTTAGGGAACCATTTGGAGTTGCTTTGCATCAATGTTTCCCAAAACCGCTCCGGTGCAAAATTTGACTCACGGCACAAAAGCTGCCATGTGCCGCGGTGCACCACCAAGATGCTTTGGTTTTCCCCCAAAACTTTGCCCCATGCCTTAGGGAACCATTTGGAGTTGATTTGCATCAATATTTCCCAAAACCTCTCCGGTGCAAAATTTGACTCAAGACACACACAAGCCGCCATGTGCCGTGGTGCACCACCAAGATGCTTTGGTTTGGCCCCAAAACTTTGCCCAATGCCTTAGGGAACAATTTGGAGTTGATTTGCATCAATGTTTCCCAAAACCGCTCCGGTGCAAAAATTGACTCACGGCACAAAAGCCGCCATGTGCCGTAGTGCACCACCAAGATGCTTTGGTTTTGCCCCAAAACTTTGCCCGCATGCCTTAGGGAACGATTTGTAGTTGATTTGCATCAATGTTTCCCAAAACCGCTACGGTGCAAAATTTTACTCACGGCACACACAAGCCGCCATGTGTTGTGGTGCACCACGAAGATTCTTCGTTTTTGCCCCAAAACATTGCCCCATGCCTTAGGGAACCATTTGGCGTTGATTTGCATCAATTTTTTCCCAAACCGCTCCGGTGCAAAATTTGATTCACGGCACACACAAGCCGCCATGTTTCGTGGTGCACCACCAAGATGCTTTGGTTTTGCGCGAAAACTTTGACCCATGCCTTAGGGAACCATTTGGAGTTGATTTGCATCAATGTTTCCCAAAACTGCTCCGGTACAAAATTTAACTCCCGACACACACAAGCCGCCATGTGTCGTGGTGCAGCACCAAGATGCTTTGATTTGGCCCCAAAACTTTACCCCATACCTTACGGAACCATTTGGAGTTGATTGCCATCAATTTTTCCCAAAACTGCTCCGGTGCAAAAATTTGAGTCACGGCACACAAGTCGGCATGTGTCGTGGTGCACCACAAAAGTAACCCACTGAGTGAACTCCACCACGATGGTTTGGTTTTTCCCCAAAACCTTCCCTCATGCCTTAGGGAACCATTTGGAGGTTATTTGCATCAATGTTTCCCAAAACCGCTCCGGTGAAAAAATTGACTCATGGCACACAAGTCACCATGTGCCGCGGTGCACCACCAAGATGCTTTGGTTTTGCCCCAAAACTTTGTCCCATGCCTTAGGGAACCATTTGGAGTTGATTTGCATCAATGTTTCCCAAAGCCGCTCCGGTGCAAAAATTGACTCACGGCACAAAAGCCGCCATGTGCTGCAGTGCACCACCAAGATGCTTTGGTTTTGCCCCAAAACTTTGCCCCCACGCCTTAACGATTTGTAGTTGATTTGCATTAATGTATCCCAAAACCGCTCCGGTGTAAAATTTGACTCACGGCACACACAAGCCGGCATGTGTCATGGTGCACCACCAAGATTCTTTGGTTTTGCCCCAAAACATTGCCCCATGCCTTAGGGAACCATTTGGCGTTGATTTGCATCAATGTTTCCCCAAACTGCTCCGGTGCAAAATTTGATTCACGGCACACACAAGTCGCCATGTTTCGTGGTGCACCACCAAGATGCTTTGGTTTTGCGCGAAAACTTTGACCCATGCCTTAGGGAACCATTTGGAGTTGATTTGCATCAATGTTTCCCAAAACCGCTCCAATACAAAACTTGACTCCCAACACACACAAGCCGCCATGTGTCGTGGTGCATCACCAAGATGCTTTGGTTTGGCCCCAAAACTTAGCCCCATGCCTTACGGAACCATTTGGAGTTGATTGCCATCAATTTTTCCTAAAATCGCTCCGATGCAAAAATTTGAGTCACGACACACAAGTCAACATGTGTCGTGGTGCACCAAAAAAGTAACCCACTGAGTCAACTGCACCAGGATGGTTTGGTTTTGCCCCAAAACCTTCCCTCATGCCTTAGGGAACCATTTGGAGGTTATTTGCATCAATGTTTCCCAAAACCGCTCCGGTGCAAAAATTGACTCACGGCACTCAAGCCGCCATGTGCTACGATGCACCACCAAGATGCTTCGGTTTTGCCCCAAAACTTTTCCCCATGCCTTAAGGAACGATTTGGAGTTGATTTGCATCAATGTTTCCCAAAACCGCTCCGGTGTAAAATTTGACTCACGGCACACACAAGCCGCCATGTGTCGCGGTGCACCACCAAGATGCTTCGGTTTTGTCCCAAAACTTTGCCCCATGCCTTAGGGAAGCATTTGGAGTTGATTTGCATCAATGTTTCCCAAAACCGCTCCGGTGCAAAAATTGACTCACGGCACAAAAGCCGCCATGTGCCGCAGTGCACCACCGAGATGCTTTGGTTTTCCCAAAACTTTGCCCCCATGCCTTAGGGAACGATTTGGAGTTGATTTGCATCAATCTTTCCCAAAACCGCTCCGGTGTAAAATTTGACTCACGGCACACACAAGCCGCTATGGGTCGTTGTGCACCACCAAGATTCTTCGATTTTGCCCCAAAACTTTGCCCCATGCCTTAGGGAAGCATTGGGCGTTGATTTGCATCAATGTTTCCCCAAATCGCTCCGGTGCAAAATTTGATTCACGGCACACACAAGTTGCCATATGTCGTGGTGCACCACAAAGATGCTTTGGTTTTACCCCAAAATATTGCCCCATGCCTTAGGGAACCATTTGGCGTTGATTTGCATCAATGTTTCCCCAAATCGCTCCGGTGCAAAATTTGATTCACGGCACACACAAGCCGCCATGTTTCGTGGTGCACCACCAAGATGCTTCGGTTTTGCACCAAAACTTTGACCCATGCCTTAGGGAACCATTTGAAGTTGAATTGCATCAATGTTTCCCACAATCGCTCCGGTGCAAAATTTGACTCACGACACACACAAGGTGCCATATGCCGTGGTGCACCACCAAGATGCCTAGGTTTTGCCCCAAAACTTTGCCCCATGCCTTAGGGAACCATTTCGAGTTGATTTGCATCAATGTTTCCCAAAACCGCTTCGGTGCAAAATTTGACTCACGGCACAAAAGCCGCCATGTGCCGCGGTGGACCACCAAGATGCTTTGGTTTTCCCCCAAAACTTTGCCCCATGCCTTAGGGAACCATTTGGAGTTGATTTGCATCAATGTTTCCCAAAACCGCTCCGGTGCAAAATTTGACTCACGGCACACACAAGCCGCCATGTGCCGTGGTGGACCACCAAGATGCTTTGGTTTGGCCCCAAAACTTTTCCCCATGCCTTAGGGAACCATTTGGAGTTGATTTGCATCAATGTTTCCCAAAATCGCTCCAGTGCAAAATTTGACACATGGCACAAAAGCCGCCATGTGCCGCGGTGCACCACCAAGATGCTTTAGTTTTGCCCCAAAACATTGCCCCATGCCTTAGGGAACCATTTGAAGTTGATTTGCGTCAATGTTTCCCAAAACCGCTCCGGTGCAAAATTTGACTCACGGCACACACAAGTTGCCATATGTCGTGGTGCACCACAAAGATGCTTTGGTTTTGCCCAAAATTTTGCCCCATGCCTTAGGGAACCATTTGGAGTTGATTTGCATCAATGTTTCCCCAAATCGCTCCGGTGTAAAATTTGACTCACGTCACACAAAAGCAGCCATGTGTCGTGGTGGACCACCAAGATGCTTAGGTTTTGCCCCATGCCTTAGAGAACCATTTGGAGTTGTTTTGCATCAATGTTTCCCAAAACCGCTCCGGTGCAAATTTGACTCACGGCGCAAAAGCCGCCAAATGCCACGGTGCACCACCAAGATGCTTTGGTTTTCCCCCAAAACTTTGCCCCATGCCTTAGAGAACTGTTTGGAGTTGATTTGCATCAATGTTTCCCAAAACCGCTCCGGTGCAAAGTTTGACTCACGGCACAAAAGCTGCCATGTGTCGCGGCGCACCACCAAGATGCTTTGGTTTTCCCCCAAAACTTGGCCCCATGCCTTAGGGAACCATTTGGAGTTGATTTGCATCAATGTTTCCCAAAATCGCTCCGGTGCAAAATTTGACTCACGGCACACACAAGCCGCCATGTGCCGTGGTGCACCACCAAGATGCTTTGGTTTGGCCCCAAAACTTTGCTCCATGCCTTAGGGAACCATTTGGAGTTTATTTGCATCAGTGTTTCCCAAAACCGCTCCGGTGCAAAATTTTACTCACGGCACACAAGCCGCCATGTGTCGTGGTGCACCAGCAAGATACTTTGGTTTTGCCCCAAAACTTTGTCGCATGCCTTAGGAAACCATTTGGAGTGGATTTGAATATATGTTTCCCAAAACCGCTCTGGTGCAAAAATTGACTCGCGGCACAAAAGCCGCCATGTGCCGCGGTGCACCACCAAGATGCTTTGGTTTTGCCCCAAAACGTTGCCCCATGCCTTAGGGAACCATTTGGAGTTGATTTGCATCAATCGTTCCCAAAACCGCTCCGGTGCAAAAATTGACTCACGGCACACAAGCCGCCATGTGACGCGGTGCACCACCAAGATGCTTTGGTTTTGCCCCAAAACATTGCCCCATGCCTTAGGGAACCATTTGGAGTTGATTTGCATCAATCTTTCCCAAAACCGCTCCGGTGCAAAAATTGACTCACGGGACACAAGCCGCCATGTGCCGCGGTGCACCACCACGATGCTTTGGTTTTGCCCCAGAACATTGCCCCAAGCCTTAGGGAACCATTTGAAGTTGATTCGCGTCAATGTTTCCCAAAACCGCTCCGGTGCAAAATTTGACTCACGGCACACACAAGTTGCCATATGTCGTGGTGCACCACAAAGACGCTTTGGTTTTGCCCAAAATTTTGCCCCATGCCTTAGGGAACCATTTGGAGTTGATTTGCATCAATGTTTCCCCAAATCGCTTCGGTGCAAAATTTGACTCACGTCACACAAAAGCAGCCATGTGTCGTGGTGCACCACCAAGATGCTTAGGTTTTGCCCCAAAACTTTGCCCCATGCCTTAGGCAACCATTTGGAGTTGATTTGCATCAATGTTTCGCAAAACCGCTCCGGTGCAAAATTTGACTCACGGCACAAAAGCCGCCAAATGCCACGGTGCACCACCAAGATGCTTTGGTTTCCCCCCAAAACTTTGCCCCATGCCTTAGGGAACCATTTGGAGTTGATTTGCATCAATGTTTCCCAAAACCGCTCCGGTGCAAAGTTTGACTCAGGGCACAAAAGCCGCCATGTGTCGCGGTGCACCACCAAGATGCTTTAGTTTCCCCCCAAAACTTTGCCCCATGTCTTAGGGAACCATTTGGAGTTGATTTGCATCAATGTTTCCCAAAACCGCTTCGGTGCAAAATTTGACTCACGGCACACACAAGCTGCCATGTGCCACGGTGCACCACCAAGATGCTTTGGTTTGGCCCCAAAACTTTGCCCGATGCCTTAGGGAACCATTTGGAGTTGATTTGCATCAATGTTTCCCAAAACCGCTCCGGTCCAAAATTTTACTCACGGCACACAAGCCGCCATGTGTCGTGGTGCACCAGCAAGATACTTTGGTTTTGCCGAAAGACTTTGCCGCAAGACTTTGCCGCATGCCTTAGGGAACCATTTGGAGTGGATTTAAATATATGTTTCCCAAAACTGCTCTGGTGCAAAAATTGACTCGCGGCGCAAAAGCCGCCATGTGCCGCGGTGCACCACCAAGATGCTTTGGTTTTGCCCTAAAACATTGCCCCATGCCTTAGGGAACTATTTGGAGTTGATTTGCATCAATCTTTCCAAAAACCGCTGTGGTGCAAAAATTGACTCACGGCACACAAGCCGCCATGTGCCGCGGTGCACCACCAAGATGCTTTGGTTTTGCCCCAAACCTTTGGCCCATGCCTTAGGGAACCATTTGGAGTTGATTTGCATCAATGTTTCCCAAAACCGCTCCAGTGCAAAATTTGACACAAGGCACAAAAGCCGCCATGTGCCGTGGTGCACCACCAAGATGCTTTGGTTTGGCCCCAAAACTTGGCCATGCCTTAGGGAACCATTTGGAGTTGATTTGCATCAATGTTTCCCAAAACCGCTGCGGTACAAAATTTGACTCACGGCACAAAAGCCGCCATGTGCCGCGGTGCACCACCAAGATGCTTTCGTTTTGCCCCAAAACATTGGCCCATGCCTTAGGGAACCAATTGGAGTTGATTTGCATCAATGTTTCCCAAAATCGCTCTGGAGCAAAAATTACCTGACGGCACACAAGCCGCCATGTGCCGCGGTGCACCACCAAGATGCTTTGGTTTTGCCCCAAAACCTTACCCCATGCATTAGGGAACCATTCGGAGTTGATTTGCATCAATATTTTACAAAACCGCTCCGGTGTAAAATTTGACTCACGGTACACACAAGCCGCCATGTGTCGTGGTGCACGACCAAGATGCTTTGGTTTTGCCCAAAAACTTTGCCCCATGCCTTAGGGAACCATTTGGAGTTGATTTGCATCAATGTTTCCCAAAACCGTTCTGGTGCCAAATTTGACTCACGGCACACAAGCCGCCATGTGTCGTGGTGTACCACCAAGATGCTTTGGTCTTGCCCCAAAACTTTTGTTAGCAGTGGAATAATATCAAGAAGGGGGGTTGAATTGATATGCAGCTTGTATAGAAACTTTTTCGTAAAAGAAAATCTACTGGTTCATTTCACAGAAAATTAGTCGACTGATAAACGAAAAATAGTAGGTTAGTTCTTACTGCACAGTATATCAGATGATGAGAGAAGAGAGAATATGACACCAAAATTTATACTTGGTTCGTTCTTTGTAAAAGAACTACGTCCGATCTATGATCCATAACCACGAGATCCTAATCACTATTAAAGATTGTATTCTTTACACAAAAAGAACCTTTCTTGAACTCTACAAGAAATCAAAAGAAACTATCCTAAACACTATAGAATAGACTAACACTCACAGACTCAACCAGAGTCTCTGTGATCACCCTAATCACAATCGCAGGGTTCTAAAACCCACTCACAATCTCTAACCCGAGATCAAAGAATACAAAAATTACAATGACAGAAGAAAGTTCTTGACAAAACAGTGAAAACGAAAAACTCAATGCAGATCTTCTTGCTTGTGAAAGTTGTAGCTTCTTGAGAGTTTTTCTCTTGAATCTTTTCCGCTACTCTGAGCGTCCTTGAAAGTAATATTTATAGGCTCCACGAAACGTAATGGGTCTTTGCTTTTTGAAAGAGCTAAAATGCGTTCTGCACGTATTTACTGCATAAGGAAGGTGCGAAGAACAAAATAGTCGACTGAAGACATAGACCGGTGTGTTATTTTCATTAAACTCGTATACCTGGTACATTTAATGAAAAGCGTCGACTAGACAAGAAGAATTAGTAGACTAAGCGATGAATAATAAAAACAACGAGTTTATCATTATTCATATGATTAATCTATACAAGTAATCTATCATCTCGAACAAACTTAAAACATTTAAACAAGTATTAACCACGCATCCAACACAGAATTAAACACAATTAACAAGTCAACAAACATCATCAAATCTCAAATCATTCAACAAACTCCCCCTATTTGATGATGTCAACCTGCAAAACAAAACAAACACAAAGAGAAGAGATGGTAGATTATCTCCCCCTTTGACATTAGCAAATAGCAGGTTAAGCAGCTATAGTGTTCAAATGAGTGTAGATTAAGCAGAAAATAGTTTGTGAAAGTTATTACAGACCCAAGATTGTTCTTAAAGCTGAAATAAAATGCTGAAAACATAAAATAACAGCAGATAGGATCATTCTTCATCTTCATTGTCCTCGTCCTCTTCTTCAGTATTATCACCATCCACTTCCATAGCTTCCGAAGTGGTTTGTGCATTTGGACCAGCAAAGTTCTCAGCAGTAACTTGCAATTCTGCAAGTTGAAGTTGGATTAATTCGATCTCTTCATCTATATTGGTGAACCTGGCCACCATGGTTTCGTGTGTATTATGCTGCATAGAGGTTAGATCATTAAGACGAGATAAAAGTATTCTTTCAAATTCAGACATAGGAACTCCCTGGTATGAAGGTGGTGCACAATAGGGAATCATCTGGTATGCTGTATAATCTGTCTCTTGTGCTGATGAGCTCCCTGCTTCGAAAGTTCCTCCATGTCCAGAAGAAAAGCCAGCCTCATAGGTCCAATCTCCATTTACTTTGGATAGTCCCATCTTCCGCAGATAGTAATTGTCAAATGTATGTTTGTGATTGAATTTTTTCGTAGTTTCTCCATCAGTTGGAACATTGAAGTAGTCAAGGAATCTAGATATCAGTATGGCATAAGGAAGTCTGTGATCATTCAACCTTTTTGCTTTAAACATGTGGCCTTTAATGACATAGACCCAGTTCACAATAATTCGATTTTTTAAGCAGTGTAGCAGGGCCAAATCCTCCTCCATAAGCTGTGCATGGTTGCTCCCCCTAGGTATGAGCTGCCATGCGAGAAAGAAAGCCAGCAGTCTATCATCTCTCTTCATACGACCAACATTGTACTTGATAATCATCGCCTCATCACAATGCCTTAGGCAATCTTTGTAAACAACTTCTTTGTTGAAGTTTGGAAATGAACTTGTGTTGCCTTTACTAATTTTTAATCCATTATTCCTCAGTCCAGCAATACCCCTCCATATGGTATTATCAATGCGAATCTCCCTGCCTTTTATGTTTGACACAAGAACACCATTTTCGACTTTCAAGTTAGTATAGAAAACCTTAACAATGTCAACATAAAAGTTGTTGGCATTTTGCAAGACCAGAGTTTTATGAAGACCTAAAGTTTTGATGATGAAGTTTTAGAAAGTTTTAATCAACATTAAAGACTTGTGCCATCTCACAAAGGAAGGCTGCTTGGTAGAAAAGGAAAGGCATAAAGAGCATTCAAAGCTTTCAAGAGAGAAGATTGATGAAGATTTTCTCAAGAGCTGAAGGAGCTAGAGTAGAAGGTTCTGTTTTGGGTGTTGGATAAAAAGAGTAAGTCATAAATCCCATTCAAGACCTTCCCAAACAAGAGAGCAAGGTGTTTTATCGCAAAAATGTTTTTCTACGCTTTTAATCGATTACCATACGTAGATAATCGATTATTTAACTTAAAATTTGAATTAAAAATGTTTAACGAACTAAATAATCGATTAAGTGTTTTTGATAATCGATTATATTGATTTTTGGGTTAATATAATGGCCTTAATCTAATCGATTATATCAGACGATATTTGTTTTCCAGATTTTAAACATGATATAATCGATTAAGCTTTTAATATAATCGATTAAATGAGTCGTTTTTGCGAAATTAATTCTAAATCAACCTAAGAATGGAAACTTTGGAGTATTTTCGAATTATAAAATGAAAGAGAATGTCTTAGGTTCTACACATCTGAAAACACACAAAATATTCAAAGTGTTTATGCGCCTTAGCTTTTTCAAAGCCGCTTTCTTGCTCTCTTCAGTTTGATCAAGTCTTTGGAAGTGGTGATCATTGTGCTTAAGCTTTCTATCCAGCACTTATCAGGTGTATTCTTTTATTGTTTTCTTTAAACGGGAAAATTCATCCCTTGGATCTGTTCTAAGGGAGGTGTTTCATCTCTTGTGTGTCAAGAGAGGTGGGTTTCATCCTCAGTGTGTCTGAGGAAGTGTTTTCATCCTTAGTGTGTCTGGGGAGGTGTTTCTTTATCTTTATTTTGTTATTGCATGAATTGGTGTTTGTAATTTCAATTTAAAGATAGTGGGAAAATCATCACGCATTTGTGGTGGTTGGGAACTGGACGTAGGATTGGCTTAATCCGAACCAGTATAAATCTCTGTGTTCTTTCTCTTTCTCTATATCTTTTATTTGTGGATCATTATAACAATTGCTAATTCAATTCGCCTTAATCAAAGGATAAGAAAAATCCACATCCTAGTTTTGAAAGAATTTCAAAATCTGAAAAGTTTTTTAAAAGAGAAAAATTTATTAAAAATCCAATTCACCCCCCCTCTTGGTTTTTACACTGCCGTCTTTATTTAACAATTGGCCTCAGAGCTGGTTTTTTTGAAAGTTATTCAAAAACAAGATCCTTATGGCGAACAAAAATCAAACTTTTGCTTGAAGGTGCATCTATTCATAGACCACCACTTTTCACAGGTGAAAACTATCCTTTTTCGAAGAAGAGGATGGAAATTTTTCTAAGGTCTAATGATCAAGGCGTTTGGGATGCAATTGTAAATGGTCCATTTATTCCTATGGTTGTTGTTGAAGAAGCGCAGGTACCCAAAAAGAGAGCAAATTGGAGCAAAGATGAATACAACCAGAATCAATGCGACATAAGGGCGTGTAACATGATAGCATCCGCTTTAACTATTGATGAGTTTTACAGGTTGTCGGATTGCACTACAGCAAAGGAGATGTGGGACACTTTAGAAGTCACACATGAAGGAACGGAAGACGTGAAAAGATCAAGGAAAAATACCTTGATTCAGGAGTACGAAATGTTCCGGATGAGCAAAGGGGAAACCATATACGACGTCCAAAAGAGATTTACTCATATTGTAAATCACCTCAAGGCGTTAGGTAAGAAATTTGATACGGAAGAATTAAATGTGAAAATTTTGAAATCTTTGGACAGGACTTGGCAACCAAAAGTGACGGCCATCACGGAATCGAAGAACCTTGCAAACATGAATATGACAACTCTCTTCGAGAAGCTTAGAGAACATGAAATGGAGCTTGGACGTTTCAAAGGAGAAGAAGAAGACGTCAAAAGAAAATGAGTTGCTCTTAAAGCCGAATCCCACAAAGATGAGAGTAGTGACACGGATGATGATCTTGAATGCGGTGACATCGGCTTGTTTGTCAAAAAGTACAAAAAGTTCATCAAGAACAAGAACAAAGGAAATTTCAAGAAAGGTAAGAAAACTGAAAACCTAAATTCTCTTGATAACTTTAAATGTTATGGTTGTGGAAAAAAGGGGACACTTGAAGTCGGATTGCCCCAACATCAAGAAGGATGAGGAAAAGGCAAAGAAATACAAGAAGCCTTTTGATAAGAAGAAAAAGAAGGCATACATCGCTTGGGAAGATAATGACGTGAGTTCTTCTAGTGCAAGTGAGTCAGAAGAAGAAGCCAATATCTGTCTTATGGCGGATGATGATGATGATGCCGAATCCACATGTAGTAAGGTAAGTGATTATGGCCTTCCTGATAATTATGATGAGTTGCTTGAAGAGTTTTTGGATTTATGTGAAAAATCGGAAAAACTAACCTTCTTTCATAATAAATTAAAAAATGACTACAAAAGTCTTGAAAAGAAAATTTCTGATTTGGAAGAAGAGAAAATCGTTTTAAAAGAGGATTTTGAAAAAGCAAAAATTCCTTGCAAATGCAAAACCAAAATTCCTATTTGCGAAAATTGTAGTGTTCTTGCTAACAAGGTTTCTTATCTTGAAACATCTCTTTCAAAAATCACGAAGTGATCATGGCGGTGAATTTCAAAATGTTTCTTTTGAAAATTTTTGTGAAGAAAATGGAATTTCTCATAATTTTTCAGCACCAAGAACACCTCAACAAAATGGTGTAGTTGAAAGGAAAAATAGATCTTTGGAAGAACTTGCAAGAACCATGTTGAATGAAAATAGTTTACCTAAATATTTTTGGGCTGATGCCGTAAGCACCGCATGTTATGTTTTAAATAGAGTTTTAATAAGACCTATTTTGAAATTAACTCCTTATGAGCTTTTCAAAGGAAGAAAACCAAATATTTCTCATTTCAGAATTTTTGGATGCAAATGTTTTGTTTTGAATAACGGAAAAGATAGCCTTGGGAAATTTGATGCTAAATCCGATGAAGCTACATTTTTAGGTTATTCTTTGCATAGTAAAGCATATAGAGTTTTTAATAAAAGAACTTTAAATGTTGAAGAATCTATACATGTTGTCTTTGATGAATATCTAGACCTTGAGGAAACCCCTCTTGAGTCAAAAAGATTCTTTGTAGATGATGAAGGAGTACATCAAGAAGAAACTCCTCTAGAAGAAGCTGTTGAAGAAATCAGTTTGGAAGAAAATCCTCCTCAAGATGAAAGTCTACCAAAAGAATGGAGACCACCTAGAAACGTGTCTTTGGACAATGTCATTGGAGACATCTCAACAGGTGTAAGAACAAGGAGGAATATGAATAATTTCTGCATGAATGTTGCTTTTGTTTCACGAGTTGAACCAAAGAATGTAGAAGAAGCATTGACGGATGAACATTGGTGTATAGCAATGCAAGAAGAGCTAAATCAGTTTGAAAGAAATCAGGTATGGGATTTAATTCCTAGAACTAACAATATGCAGGTTATAGGTACAAGATGGGTCTTTAGGAATAAGCTTGATGAAGATGGAAATATCACCAAGAACAAAGCAAGGCTGGTTGCAAAAGGATATAGACAAGAAGAAGGCATAGATTATGATGAAACCTATGCTCCAGTAGCAAGACTTGAAGCTATCCGCTTGTTGCTAGCATATGCCTCCATTATGGGATTCAAATTATTTCAAATGGATGTAAAAAGTGCTTTTCTAAATGGATACATCAAGGAAGAAGTATATGTAGAACAACCTCCAGGCTTTGAAGATTTCAAAAATCCTAATCATATCTACAAGTTGAAGAAAGCTTTATATGGACTCAAACAAGCCCCAAGATCTTGGTATGAAAGGTTAAGTAATTTCTTACTTGAAAATAATTTTAGAAGAGGTAAAGTTGATTCTACTCTTTTTATTAAGAAATCAAAGAAACATATTCTTATTGTTCAAGTTTATGTTGATGATATCATTTTTGGATCAACTAATGATGATCTTTGCCAAGAGTTTGCTAGTAATATGCAGGGAGAGTTTGAAATGTCCATGATGGGAGAATTAAATTTCTTTCTTGGTTTGCAAATCAAACAATTGAAGAAAGGCATTTTTATATGTCAAACAAAGTATTGCAACGAACTCTTGAAGAAATTTGAGATGGAAAGTTCCAAGGAAGCCGCAACTCCCATGGCCACATCTTGCTATCTAGACCAAGATTTAAACGGTAAGGCGGTAGATCAAACACGGTATCGAGGTATGATCGGATCATTACTTTATCTTACTGCTAGTAGACCTGATATAATGCAAAGTGTGTGTGTTTGTGCTAGGTTTCAATCCAACCCTAGAGAGTCACACCTAAAAGCCGTTAAGAGAATCCTTAAGTACCTTAGAGGAACAAAATCCTTTGGTTTATGGTACCCTTCAGGAGCCTCACCTAGTATTATAGGTTTTTCAGACTCAGATTATGGTGGTTGTAGAATTGATAGGAAGAGTACTAGTGGTACATGTCATCTTTTAGGATGTTCTTTAGTTTCATGGCATTCTAAGAAACAGGCTAGTGTTGCTCTTTCAACCACGGAGGCTGAGTATATAGCAGCAGGGAGTTGTTGTGCTCAAATACTGTGGATGAAGCGGCAATTAGAAGACTTTGATATCTTTTAGATCATATCCCTCTTAAGTGTGATAACACTAGTGCCATTAACCGACTAGGAACCCTATCATGCATTCTAAGACAAAGCATATAGAAATTAGACATCATTTCATTAGAGATCATATAGCTAAAGGTGATTGCATCATAGAATATATAGATACCAAACATCAACTAGCTGATATCTTCACCAAACCTTTGCCTAGAGATAGATTTTATGAGCTTAGAAGAGATCTAGGAATTGTTTGTGATAAATCTGTTGATTGATTGATGTTTGTTTTTTATTTTGATGTTAATTCAGCGTTTTACGAAAATTTACGTATTTAATCGATTAGGTTTCGGGTGTTAATCGATTAAACGCGCTGTTTGTGAAAATGTTTTATAACATAATCGATTAAGTTTATGACATAATCGATTAAATTGCTGGGGAGCAATTTAATCGATTAAGGAATGCACATAATCGATTAAATTTCTGGGTTTTCGTTTTCTGGAAAATTTCGAAGGCAAATAATCGATTAAATGAATAACATAATCGATTAAATGAACCATTCTGTGTTTTTCTACAACTCTGATTTTCGAACGTTGGCCATGTTTTCACGAGTTTTGTTTTATTCCAACGGCTATATTCGTTCCCAACGGATATATTTTCATTAAATCAAAGTTTTATGACCGGATTTCCTTCTATAAATAGCTGATTTGAGAATCAAAGTGCCTCACTCACTCTTTCTCTCACTCTTGCTGTTTTCTGCTGATATCTTCTGTTCTTGTGCAAATTAATTCTCTGTGCTTTCTCTGTTACTATATTATTTCGTTGTGCATTCTCTCTTGTCTGTTATACAATTTAAATGGCTGATCAACGAAGAAGGAAGATGCCATCAAGGAGAAGAGGCAAGGAGCCTATGTCTTCTCAACATCAAGAAAGGAGACCTCCAAATCTTGCTGGTTGGATCTCTGATGAAGATATGCAAATTGGTTTTGTTAACAAGTGGAAGGACAGGAAAATTCTTACCCCAAAATATCTATCTTGTGAATTTTTCAGATCTCACGGTTTTTCTTTTCAGGAATTTTTAGTAGCAAATGGGCTGCAAAAATTTGTGGAGATGGAAGGAGCATTCTATCCAGACTTGGTTAGAGTGTTTTACATGAATTTAACATCAAGGACAACTAGTCCAAGCACTAAAGTGAAGGGTGTAAGGATCCACTTTGATGAAGATTTGTGGAGCAATGTAGCTGGTCTCTCAACTCAAGGCATCAACATCACATATGGCTTTGAGGACTTCAACAAGTTGGTAGAATTCAGAAAATTCTACAAGCATCCGAATTTACAACTTGAGAACTTGTACAAAGTTGGTAATGTGAAACTTAATGAGCGAATGTTGCATTATGTTATTGTTTGGGTTTTAGTTGCTAGAGGCACTAATCATGCCCAACTTACTAAGGAAGACATCCTCTTAATGTATGGATTCCTTAATAATGTTAGCATGGATTGGCCTTCAATTATTCTTGATAATATGTTTAAAGCCACTAGGCTTTCCTCTTTTTGCATTACCCTATGTTGTGTTTATCTCAAGAATTTTAGAATACAAAGGTGTGGACCTTGAAGGAGAGAACAAGCAAATTTTGCTAAGCAATAGCAAAATTGGGAAGAATGTTCTAAGGCATATGGGCCTCATAGAACAAGGCAACAGGTTTAGACAAAGAGAAGATGAACCTGCTGCAATCGAGGAGGATGATGAAGAACCACCACCTCAACCTCAACCTCAACCAGGGTCAATGGAGGATCACATTCTTTCAAAAATGGATACCATGATGAATCTTCACACAACTCAATATGATGATCTTTATCATAGACTTTCAAGGCTCAATAGAAGAGTTTATAGAGTTGAAAGGAAGATGCAAATTGAAGACATATCTCCAGAAGAAGACAATGCAAGATCCTCAAGAGGAAAACAGCCAACAAATGATGAGGAAGATGAAGAAGATGAAGGAGATAGTGAAGAAACAGAATAGGCTACAAGTTCACTTACTCCTTAGCTTATTCTTAATTATTTTCCAGCTGCTGCAATTATTTTTCTCTCTATAATTTCTGTGTAATTAATTTGCTTCTGCTGTAATAATCTCTGAAAATGTAATCTTTTTGAAAATGATAAAAATAAAGGGGGAGAAAAATATTTGTTTTGATATGAAAATCTGTCTAGTCTTTATAGCTTTTAAGAAAATTAATTTCAGGGGGAGCTTTAGGAAATATTTCAAATAAGTGCCTAATATAGCTTAAACATTAAAGAGCAAAGTTTAAGGGGGAGCTTTTAGAAATAATTTCCAGTCATTAATTTCCTTGAAATCTCTTTTTCAAAATTCAAAATTGAAACTTAAATGCTATTTGACTGCCTATTTTATTTCCTTTGTGGACTAATTTTTATGATGGAGATATCCATACATTATTTTCAAGATTTTCAGGATATCAATCACAAGTCTCTTTGTTTCTTTTTATCATCATCAAAAAGGGGGAGATTGTTGGCATTTTGCAAGACCAGAGTTTTATGAAGACCTAAAGTTTTGATGATGAAGTTTTAGAAAGTTTTAATCAACATTAAAGACTTGTGCCATCTCACAAAGGAAGGCTGCTTGGTAGAAAAGGAAAGGCATAAAGAGCATTCAAAGCTTTCAAGAGAGAAGATTGATGAAGATTTTTCTCAAGAGCCGAAGGAGCTAGAGTAGAAGGTTCTGTTTTGGGTGTTGGATAAAAGAGTAAGTCATAAATCCCATTCAAGACCTTCCCAAACAAGAGAGCAAGGTGTTTTATCGCAAAAACGTTTTTCTACGCTTTTAATCGATTACCATACATAGATAATCGATTATTTAACTTAAAATTTGAATTAAAAATGTTTAACGAACTAAATAATCGATTAAGTGTTTTTGATAATCGATTATATTGATTTACGGGTTAATATAATCGATTATGGCCTTAATCTAATCGATTATATCGAGGCGATATTTGTTTTCCAGATTTTAAACATGATATAATCGATTAAGCTTTTAATATAATCGATTAAATGAGTCGTTTTTGCGAAATTAATTCTAAATCAACCTAAGAATGGAAACTTTGGAGTATTTTCGAATTATAAAATGAAAGAGAATGTCTTAGGTTCTACACATCTGAAAACACACAAAATATTCAAAGTGTTTCTGCGCCTTAGCTTTTTCAAAGCCGCTTTCTTGCTCTCTTCAGTTTGATCAAGTCTTTGGAAGTGGTGATCATTGTGCTTAAGCTTTCTATCCAGCACTTATCAGGTGTATTCTTTTACTATTTTCTTTAAACGGGAAAATTCATCCCTTGGATCTGTTCTAAGGGAGGTGTTTCATCTCTTATGTGTCAAGAGAGGTGGGTTTCATCCTCAGTGTGTCTGAGGAAGTGTTTCATCCTTAGTGTGTCTGAGGAGGTGTTTCTTTATCTTTATTTTGTTATTGCATGAATTGGTGTTTGTAATTTCAATTTAAAGATAGTGGGAAAATCATCACGCATTTGTGGTGGTTGGGAACTGGATGTAGGATTGGCTTAATCCGAACCAGTATAAATCTCTGTGTTCTTTCTCTTTCTCTATATCTTTTATTTGTGTTATTAAAAATCCAATTCACCCCCCCACCGTAAATCTCTTTTGTATGTCGCATATGGTTTCTCCTTTAACCATACGGAACATTTCATATTCTTGAATCAAGGTGTTTTTCCTTGACCGTTTCACTTCTTCCGTTCCTTCATGTGTGACTTCTAAAGTATCCCACATCTCCTTTGCAGTAGTGCAATCCGATAACCTGTAAAACTCATCAATGGTTAAGGCAAATGCTATCATGTTACACGCGCTTATGTCGCATTGATTCTGGTTGTATTCGTCCTTGCTCCAATTTGCTTTCTTCTTAGGTACCTGCGCTTCTTCAACAACAACCATAGGAATAAAAGGACCATTTACAACAGCATCCCAAACGCCTTGATCATTAGACCTTAGAAAAATTTCCATCCTCTTTTTCCAAAAAGGATAGTTTTCACCTGTAAAAAGTGGTGGTCTATGAATAGATGCACCTTCAGCAAAAGTTTGATTTTTGTCTGCCATAAGGATCTTGTTTTTGAATAACTTTCAAAAAACCAGCTCTGAGGCCAATTGTTAAATAAAGATGGCAGTATAAAAGCCAAGAGGGGGGAGGTGAATTGGATTTTTAAAGAAATTTTCTCTTTCAAATAAATTTTCAGGTTTTGAAAAACTTTCAAAAACTTGGATGTGAATTTTTCTAATCCTTTGATTAACGCTGTTGGGATTAACAATTGTTATAATGATCCACAATTAAAAGAGATAGAGAAAGAGAAATAACACAGAGATTTATACTTGGTTCGGATTAAGCCAATCCTACATCCGAGTTCCCAACCACCACAAATCCGTGATGATTTTCCCCACTATCTTTAATTGAAATTACAAACACCAATCCATGCAATAACAAAATAAAGATAAAGAAACACCTCCTTAGACACACTAAGGATGAAAACACCTCCCCAGACACACTGAGGATGAAAACACCTCCCCAGACACACCGAGGATGAAAACCACCTCTCTTGACACACAAGAGATGAAACACCTCCCTTAGAACCAGATCCAAGGGATGAATTTTCCCGTTCTGAGAAAACAATAAAAGAATACACCTGAAATGTGCTTGGATAGAAAGCTTAAGCACAATGATCACCACTTCCAAAGACTTGATCAAGCGAAGAGAAGCGGGAAGCGGCTTTGAAAAAGCTAAGGCGCGAAACACTTTGAATATTTTGTGTTTGTTCGGATGTGTTAAACCTAAGACATTCTCTTTCATTTTATAATTCGAAAATGCTCCAAAGTTTCCATTCTTAGGTTGATTTAGAATTAATTTCGTAAAAACGACTCATTTAATCGATTATATTAAAAGCTTAATCGATTATATCATGTTTAAAAAGCTGGAAAACGAAATCGTCGATATAATCGATTAGATTAAGGCCATAATCGATTATATTAACCCGAGAATCAATATAATCGATTATCAAAGACACTTAATCGATTATTTTGCTCGTTAAACATTTTTAATTCAAATTTTAAGTTAAATAATCGATTATCTACGTATGGTAATCGATTAAAAGCGTAGAAAAACGTTTTTGCGAGAAAACACCTTGCTCTCTTGTTTGGGAAGGTCTTGAATGGGATTTATGACTTACTCTTTTTATCCAACACCCAAAACAGAACCTTCTACTTTTGATTCTTCAGCTCTTGAGACAATCTTCATCAATCTTCTCTCTTGAAAGCTTTGAATGCTCTTTATGCCTTTCCTTTCCTATCAAGCAACCTTCCTTTGTGAGATGACACAAGTCTTTAATGTTGATTGAAACTTTCTAAAAACTTCATCATCAAAACTGTAGGTCTCCATAAAACTCTGGACTTGAAATATGCCAACAATCTCCCCCTTTTTGATGATGATAAAAAGAAACCTAGAGACTTGTGATAATATCTTGAAAATCTTGAAAATAATGTATGGATATCTCCATCATAAATATTAGTCCACAAAGGAAATAAAATAGGCAGTCATATAGCATTTAAGTTTCAATTTGAATTTTGAAAAAGAGATTTCAAGGAATTAATGAGTGGAAATTATTTCTAAAAACTCCCCCTTAAACTATGCTCTTAATTGTTTAAGCTATATTAGGCACTTATTTGAATTATTTCCTAAAGTTCCCCTTGAAATTAATTTTCTTAAAAGCTATATTAACTAGACAGATTTTCAATCAAGACAAATATTTTCTCCCCCTTTATTTTTATCATTTTCAAAAAGATTACATTTTCAGAGATAATTACAGCAGAAGCAAATTAATACACAGAAAATATGGAGAGAAAAAATAAATACAGCAGCTGGAAAAAAATGAAGAACAAGCTAAGGAAAAGTGAACTTGTAGCCTATTACTGTTTCTTCACTATCTTCTTCATCTTCCTCATCATGGGTCTGGTTGTTTGCCTCTTGAGGATGTTGTATTATCTTCTTCGGGAGATATTTCTTCAATGTTCATCTTCCTTTCAACTCTATACATTCTTCTATTGAGTCTTGAAAGTTGATGAGAAAGGCCTTCATATTCCTTGGTGTGAAGATTCATCATTGTATCCATTCTTGATATGAGAAGCTCCTCCACTGATCCTGGTTGAGGTTGAAATTGAGGTGGAGGTTGAGGTTGGTCTTCATCATCCTCTTCCATTTCAGCAGCTCCATCTTCTCTTTGCCTGAACCTGTTGCCTTGTTCTATGAGGCCCATATGCCTTAGAACATTTTTGCCAATTTTGCTATTGCTTAGCAAAATCTGTTTATTCTCCCCTTCAAGATCAACACCTTTGTATTCTAGAATCTTAGAAATAAACACAGACATAGGGTAATGCAAAGAGGAAAGCCTAGTGGCTTTAAACATATTATCAAGAATAATTGAGGGCCAATCTATGCTCACATTATTAAGGAATCCATACATTAAGAGGATGTCTTCCTTAGTAAGTTGGGCATGATTAGTGCCTCTAGCAACTAAAATCCAAACAATAACATAATGCAACATTCTTTCATTTAATTTCACATTACCAACTTTGTACAAGTTCTCAACTTGTAAGTTAGGATCCTTGCAGAATTTTCTGAATCCTACTAGCTTGTTGAAGTCCTCAAAGCCATATGTGATGTTTATGCCTTGAGTTGAGAGGCCAGCTACATTGTTCCATAATTCTTCATCAAAGAAGATCCTTACACCCTTCACTTTGGTGCTTGGGCTTGTTGTCCTTGATGTCAAGTTCATGTAGAACACTCTAACCAAATTTGGATAGAATGCCCCTTCCATCTCCACAAATTTTTGTAGCCCATTTCCTACTAAAAATTCCTGAAATTGAAAACCATGAGATCTAAAAAATTCACAAGACAAATATTTAGGGGTAAGAATTTTCCTATCCTTCCACTTGTTAACAAAGCCAATTTGCAGATCCTCATCAGAAATCCAACCAGCTAGATTTGGAGGTCTCCTTTCTTGAGGTTGAGAAGTCATTGGCTCCTTGCCTCTTCTCCTTGATGGCATCTTCCTTCTTCTTTGATCAGCCATTACAAAGATAGAATAGACAAGAGAAATTGCACAACAAGATAATATGGTAATAGAGACAGCATAGAGAATTGAAATTCGCACAAGACAGCAAATATCAGCAGAAACAGCAAGAGTGAGAGAGAGAGTGAGTGAGTCACTTTGATTCTCAAACCAGCTATTTATAGAAGGAAATCCGGGTCATAAAACGTTGATTTAATGAAAATATATCCGTTGGGAACGAATATAGCCGTTTAAAAAAGACAAAACTCGTGAAAACATGGCCAACGTTCGAAAATCATATTTGCAGAAAAACACAGAACGGTGCATTTAATCGATTATATTCTCATTTAATCGATTATTTGCCTTCAAAAAATTTTCCAAAAAACGAAAACCCAGAAATTTAATCGATTATGTGCATTCCTTAATCAATTAAATTGCTCCCCAGCGATTTAATCGATTATGTCATAAACTTAATCGATTATATTTTAAAACATTTTCACAAACACCGCGTTTAATCGATTAACACACGAAACCTAATCGATTAAATACGTAAATTTTCGTAAAACGCTGAAATAACATCAAAATCAACAACAATACTTACCTAGATCCTTTCTAAGCTCATGAAATCTATCTCTCGGCAAAGGTTTGGTGAAGATATCAGCTAGTTGATGTTTGGTATCTATATATTCTATAATGCAATCTCCTTTAGCTATATGATCTCTAATGAAATGATGTCTAATTTCTATATGCTTGGTCTTAGAATGCATGATAGGGTTCCTAGTCAGGTTAATGGCACTAGTGCTATCACACTTAAGAGGGATATGATCTAGAAAGATATCAAAGTCTTCTAATTGCTGCTTCATCCACAGTATTTGAGCACAACAACTCCCTCTCTATATACTCAGCCTCCGTGGTTGAAAGAGCAACACTAGCCTGTTTCTTAGAATGCCATGAAACTAAGGAACATCCTAAAAGATGACATGTACCACTAGTACTCTTCCTCTCTATTCTACAGCCACCATAATCTGAGTCTGAAAAACCTATGATACTAGGTGAGGCTCCTGAAGGGTACCATAAACCAAAGGATGTTGTTCCTCTAAGGTACTTAAGGATTCTCTTAACGACTTTTAGGTGAGACTCTCTAGGGTTGGTGTTAAATAAAGACGGCAGTGTAAAAACCAAGAGGGGGGGGTGAATTGGGTTTTTAAAGAAATTTTCTCTTTTAAATAAATTTTTAGGTTTTGAAAAACTTTCAAAAACTTGGATGTGAATTTTTCAATCCTTTGATTAACGCTGTTGGGATTAGCAATTGTAATAATGATCCACAATTAAGAGATAAAGGGAAAGAGAAAGAACACAGAGATTTATACTGGTTCGGATTAAGCCAATCCTACATCCAGTTCCCAACCACCACAAATCCGTGATGATTTTCCCCACTATCTTTAAATGAAATTACAAACACCAATTCATGCAATAACAAATAAAGATAAACGGAAACACCTCCTCAGACACACTAAGGATGAAACACCTCCCCAGACACACTGAGGATGAAACACCTCCTTAGACACACTAAGGATGAAACCCACCTCTCTTGACACACAAGAGATGACACACCTCCCTTAGAACAGATCCAAGGGATGAATTTTCCCTTTACGGAAAACGAGTAAAAGAATACACCGAAAAGTGCTTGGATAGAAAGCTTAAGCACAATGATCACCACTTCCAAAGACTTGATCAAACTTGAAGAGAAGCGAGGAAAGCGGCTTTGAAAAAGCTAAGATGCAGAAAAACTTTGAATATTTTGTGTTTGTTCAGATGTATTAAACCTAAGACATTCTCTTTCATTTTATAATTCGAAAATGCTCCAAAGTTTCCATTCTTAGGTTGATTTGGAATTGATTTCTCAAAAACGACTCATTTAATCGATTATATTAAAAGCTTAATCGATTATATCAAGTTTAAAAACTGGAAAACAAATATCGTCTGATTTAATCGATTAGATTAAGGCCATAATCAATTATATTAACCCAGAATCAATAAATCGATTATCAAAGACACTTAATCGATTATTTTGCTCGTTAAACATTTTTTATTCAAATTTTAAGTTAAATAATCGATTATCTACGTATGGTAATCGATTAAAAGCGTAGAAAAACGTTTTTGCGAGAAAACACCTTGCTCTCTTGTTTGGGAAGGTCTTGAATGGGTTTTATGACTTACTCTTTTTATCCAACACCCAAAACAGAACCTTCTACCTTTGATCCTTCAGCTCTTGAGAAAATCTTCATCAATCTTCTCTCTTGAAAGCTTTGAATGCTCTTTATGCCTTTCCTTTCTTATCAAGCAACCTTCCTTTGTGAGATGGCACAAGTCTTTAATGTTGATTGAAACTTCCTAAAAACTTCATCATCAAAACTGTAGGTGTCCATAAAACTCTGGACTTGAAATATGCCAACAGTTGGCTTGAAACCTAGCACAAACACACACACTTTGCATTATATCAGGTCTACTAGCAGTAAGATAAAGTAATGATCCGATCATACCTCGATACCGTGTTTGATCTACCGCCTTACCGTTTAAATCTTGATCTAGATAGCAAGATGTGGCCATGGGGGTTGAGGCTTCCTTGGAACTTTCCATCTCAAATTTCTTCAAGAGTTCCTTGCAATACTTTGTTTGACATATAAAAATGCCTTTCTTCAATTGTTTGATTTGCAAACCAAGAAAGAAATTTAATTCTCCCATCATGGACATTTCAAACTCTCCCTGCATACTTCTAGCAAACTCTTGGCAAAGATCATCATTAGTTGATCCAAAAATAATATCATCAACATAAACTTGAACAATAAGAATATGTTTCTTTGATTTCTTAATAAAAAGAGTAGAATCAACTTTACCTCTTCTAAAATTATTTTCAAGTAAGAAATTACTTAACCTTTCATACCAAGATCTTGGGGCTTATTTGAGTCCATATAAAGCTTTCTTCAACTTGTAGACATGATTAGGATTTTTGAAATCTTCAAAGCCTGGAGGTTGTTCTACATAGACTTCTTCCTTGATGTACCCGTTTAGAAAAGCACTTTTTACATCCATTTGAAATAATTTGAATCCCATAATGGAGGCATATGCTAACAACAAGCGGATAGCTTCAAGTCTTGCTACTGGAGCATAGGTTTCATCATAATCTATGCCTTCTTCTTGTCTATATCCTTTTACAACCAGCCTTGCTTTGTTCTTAGTGATGTTTCCATCTTCATCAAGCTTATTTCTAAAGACCCATCTTGTACCTATGACCTGCATATTATTAGTCTTAGGAATTAAATCCCATACCGATTTCTTTCAAACTGATTTAGCTCTTCTTGCATTGCAATACACCAATGTTCATCCATCAATGCTTCTTCTACATTCTTCGGTCCAACCTGTGAAACAAAAGCAACATTCATGCAGAAATTATTCATATTCCTCCTTGTTCTTACACTGTTGATATGTCTCCAATGACATTTTCCAAGGAAACGTTTCTAGGTGGTCTCCATTCTTTTGGTAGACTTTCATCATGAGGAGGATTCTCATCCAAACTGATTTCTTCAACGACTTCTTCAAGAGGAGTTTCTTCTTGATGTACTCCTTCATCATCTGCAAAGAATCTTTTTGACTCAAGAGGGGTTTCCTCAAGGTCTAGATATTCATCAAAGACAACATGTATAGATTCTTCAACGGTTAAAGTTCTTTTATTAAATACTCTATATGCTTTACTATGCAAAGAATAACCTAAAAATGTAGCTTCATCAAATTTAGCATCAAATTTCCCAAGGCTATCTTTTCCGTTATTCAAAACAAAACATTTACATCCAAAAATTCTGAAATAAGAAATATTTGGTTTTCTCCCTTTGAAAAGCTCATAAGGAGTTAATTTTAAAATAGGTCTTATTAAAACTCTGTTTAAAACATGACATGCGGTACTTATGGCATCAGCCCAAAAATATTTAGGTAAATTATTTTCGTTCAACATAGTTCTTGCAAGTTCTTCCAAAGATCTATTTTTCCTTTCAACCACACCATTTTGTTGAGGTGTTCTTGGTGCTGAAAAATTATGAGAAATTCCATTTTCTTCACAAAAATTTTCAAAAGAAATATTTTGAAATTCACCGCCATGATCACTTCGTAAAAACTTGATTTTTAAGTCTTTTTCATTTTGAATAACCTTGGCAAATTTTCTAAATTCTTTAAAAGCATCACTTTTAGATGAAAGAAAAAGAGTCCAAGTAAATCTAGAGTAATCATCAACAATCACAAGAGCATAATAATTGCCACCAAAACTTTTTGTTCTAGAGGGCCAAATAAATCCATGTGCAGTAATTCTAAAGGTTTTGAAGTGGAAACAACATTTTTAGATTTAAAAGAACTTTTCGTTTGCTTCCCTTTTTGACAAGCTGCACATAGTTTGTTCTTTTCAAAAACCAGTTTTGGCAAACCAATCACTAACTCTTTAGATATGAGTTTACTTAGATGAGGCATATGAATGTGAGCAGCTCTTCTATGCCATAACCATGGATCCTCTTCTTTCGCAACTAAACAAGACAGATTATTAGATGTAGATGCACAATCAATGTCAATCAAATAAATGTTATTATGTCTCTTACCAATGAGGGCGATTTCATTTGAGTCCTTGTGATGAATTTTGCAAAGATCACTATCAAACGTTACCTTTAAACCTTTATCACAAAGTTGACTAATGCTTAGCAAATTGTGCTTCAATCCATCAACAAGAAGAACATCATGAATCTTTAGGAGTCTCCAATCATTCCGCTACCAATGATTTTTCCCTTATTGTTGTCACCATAGGTTACAAAACCTTGTTCTTTCTTCTTGAAGCTTTTGAATTTGCTTTTATCACCCGTCATGTGCCTTGAACAACCACTATCAAGATACCATAGTGACTTTTTGGACTTGGGACCAACCTGCATCATAAGCAAAAATATTTAGGTCCCCTAAAGTCACTTATTAGGGTCCTCATGGGTTAGAAACAGATTTTCCTTTGGGAACCCATTTATATTTCCCATTAGGAACACTAAAGCGTTTAATATTGCATCTATTTACCGAATGACCTTTATGCATACAATAAAAACATGTAGGAACATTTGTTTTTCTTGGTATGTACGCATTTTTATAAAACTTCTTTTTAGGTTCATTTGTTTTATTTTTGAAATAAGGAACTTCAAAAACCTTTTTCGTATTTGATGATTCTCCTTGAACAAAAACAATTTTGTTTGAATTATTTTTATTTTTGAAATTGTAACCAAGTCCTGCTTTTCAGTATAAACCTTTGTTGTCTTTCAAAACATTATTTAAATTATTATTACCCATTGTAATTTTTGAAAGAGACTTTTCAAGATAAGAAACTTTGTTTGCAAGAACGCTACAATTTTCACAAATAGGAATTTTCGTTTTGCATTTGCAAGGGATAAGCGTTGTTTTCAAATCATCCTTTAAAACGATTTTCTCTTGTTCCAAATCTGAAATTTTCTTTTCAAGACTCTTGTAGTCATTTTTTAATTTATTGTGAAAGAAAGTTAATTTTTCAGATTTTTCACATAATTCCAAAAACTCTTCAAGCAAATCATCATAATTATTTGGAAGGCCAGAATCACTTACCTTGCTACATGTGGATTCGGCATCATCATCATCATCATCCGCCATAAGACAGATATTGGCTTCTTCTTCTGACTCACTTGCACTAGAAGAACTCACGTCATTATCTTCCCACGCGATGTATGCCTTCTATTTCTTTTTGTCAAAAGGCTTCTTGGATTTCTTTGCCTTTTCCTCATCCTTCTTGATGTTGGGGCAATCCGACTTCAAGTGTCCCCTTTTCCACAACCATAGCATTTAAAATTATCAAGAGAATTTAGGTTTTCGGTTTTCTTACCTTTCTTGAAATTCCCTTTGTTCTTGTTCTTGATGAACTTTTTGTATTTTTTGACAAACAAGCTTATGTCACTGCATTCAATATCATCATCCGTGTCACTACTCTCATCTTTGTAGGATTCCGCTTTAAGAGCAACACCTTTTCTTTTGACTTCTTCTTCTTCTCCTTTGAAGCGTCCAAGTTCCATTTCATGTTCTCTGAGCTTCCCGAAGAGAGTTGTCATGTTCATGTTTGACAGGTTCTTTGATTCCGTGATGGCCGTCACTTTAGGTTGCCAAGTCCTGTCCAAAGATTTCAAAATTTTGACATTTAATTCTTCGATGATCGAATTTCTTACCTAACGCCTTGAGATGATTTACGATGTGAGTAAATCTCTTTTGTACGTCGCATATGGTTTCTCCTTTAACCATACGGAACATTTCATATTCTTGAATCAAGGTGTTTTTCCTTGACCGTTTCACTTCTTCCGTTCCTTCATGTGTGACTTCTAAAGTGTCCCACATCTCCTTTGCGATAGTGCAATCCGATAACCTGTAAAACTCATCAATGGTTAAGGCGAATGCTATCATGTTACACGCCGCTTATGTCGCATTGATTACGGTTGTATTCGTCCTTGCTCCAATTTGCTTTCTTCTTAGGTACTGCGCTTCTTCAACAACAACCATAGGAATAAATGGACCATTTACAACTGACATCCCAAACGCCTTGATCATTAGACCTTAGAAAAATTTCCATCCTCTTTTTCCAAAAGGATAGTTTTCACCTGTAAAAAGTGGTGGTCTATGAATAGATGCACCTTCGAGCAAAAGTTTGATTTTTATGCGCCATAAGGATCTTGTTTTTGAATAACTTTCAAAAACCAGCTCTGAGGCCAATTGTTAAATAAAGATGGCGAGTATAAAAGCCAAGAGGGGGGAGGTGAATTGGATTTTTAAAGAAATTTTCTCTTTCAAATAAATTTTCAGGTTTTGAAAAACTTTCAAAAACTTGGATGTGAATTTTTCTAATCCTTTGATTAACGCTGTTGGGATTAGCAATTGTTATAATGATCCACAATTAAAAGAGATAGAGAAAGAGAAATAACATAGAGATTTATACTGGTTCGGATTAAGCCAATCCTACATCCAGTTCCCAACCACCACAAATCCGTGATGATTTTCCCCACTATCTTTAATTGAAATTACAAACACCAATCCATGCAATAACAAAATAAAGATAAAGAAACACCTCCTTAGACACACTAAGGATGAAAACACCTCCCCAGACACACTGAGGATGAAAACACCTCCCCAGACACACCGAGGATGAAAACCACCTCTCTTGACACACAAGAGATGAAACACCTCCCTTAGAACCGATCCAAGGGATGAATTTTCCCGTTTACAGAAAACAATAAAAGAATACACCTGAAATGTGCTGGATAGAAAGCTTAAGCACAATGATCACCACTTCCAAAGACTTGATCAAACTGAAGAGAGCAGGAAAGCGGCTTTGAAAAAGCTAAGGCGCAGAAACACTTTGAATATTTTGTGTTTGTTCAGATGTGTTAAACCTAAGACATTCTCTTTCATTTTATAATACGAAAATGCTCCAAAGTTTCCATTCTTAGGTTGATTTAGAATTAATTTCGCAAAAACGACTCATTTAATCGATTATATTAAAAGCTTAATCGATTATATCATGTTTAAAAACTGGAAAATTGAAATCGTCTGATATAATCGATTAGATTAAGGCCATAATCGATTATATTAGCCCAGAATCAATATAATCGATTATCAAAGACACTTAATCGATTATTTTGCTCGTTAAACATTTTTTATTCAAATTTTAAGTTAAATAATCGATTATCTACGTATGGTAATCGATTAAAAGCGTAGAAAAACATTTTTGCGAGAAAACACCTTGCTCTCTTGTTTGGGAAGGTCTTGAATGGGATTTATGACTTACTCTTTTTATCCAACACCCAAAACAGAACCTTCTACTTTTGATTCTTCAGCTCTTGAGACAATCTTCATCAATCTTCTCTCTTGAAAGCTTTGAATGCTCTTTATGCCTTTCCTTTCCTATCAAGCAACCTTCCTTTGTGAGATGACACAAGTCTTTAATGTTTATTGAAACTTTCTAAAAACTTCATCATCAAAACTGTAGGTCTCCATAAAACTCTGGACTTGAAATATGCCAACAATACCTTGAGAAATCATCAACTATCACAAGAACATAGGAGTTGTTACCTATACTTACTGTTCTTGAAGAACCGAACAGATCAAGGTGCAGCAGTTCAAGAGGTCTCCTAGTTGATACGATATTCTTTGATTCAAATGAGCTTTTGGACTGCTTTCCTTTTTGACAATATTCACAGATTTTATCCTTAATAAATTTTACATTTGGAATCCCTCTAACAAGACTTTTGGAGCTTATCTTGTTCAACAACTGCATGTTGATATGACCGCACCTTCTATGCCATAGCCAGCTATCATCTTCTTTAGTTAACAAACAGATATCCTTGTGATTTGAGGAGTTGATGTCCAACATGTAGACATTGTTTACCCTTCTCCCAATGTGCACTATATCTGCAGTTATACAATTGAAAATGACACAGAATTTTGCATCAAAGGTGACTTTCATACCTTTGTCACATAGCTGACTTATGCTTAGTAGATTGTGTTTTAGTCCTTCAACATAAAGTACATTTTTAATTTGTGAGGAAGTACAGTTGCCAATATCTCCTGATCCTTTAATTTTTCCTTTGCTGTTATCACCAAAAGTAAGAACACCAGCTTCACATTCTTTGTAATTCATCAACTTTGATTTATCTCCTGTCATGTGTTTGGAGCATCCACTGTCCAGATACCATAAGGTTCTTTTTGCTCCATGACAGACCTGCAAAACAAGGTTTAATTGACAAATTTAGGTCCCCAAAGCCATTTGGGTCCTTTCAAGTTAGGAACAACATGTGTTTTGGGTTTCCAATAAAATTCACCTCTTGAAATCCCAAAATTCTTGACATAGCAAAACTTAGATATATGACCATGTTTCAAACAATAAGAACATGTTTTAAATCTGTTCCTTGGATAAGATTTGTTCTTTGCAACATGATAAAGTTTTCCATAGCCAAGTCCATTTCCATTTGAAAAACCAATTTGAGAATGTAAAAGTTGATTTAAAGTATTATGACCAATTTGAAATTTTGCCAATGTTTTGATCAAATAACCAACTTTATTTTGAAGGTTAACACAGTTTTCACAATTCTCAGATTCATTTTTATCAGTTACGGATCTTTCAGAACCTTTCTGGTTTTTTTGTTGCAGTACTTTATCTTTTAGTTGACTGTTTTCATCCTTCAGTCTACTATTTTGATCTTCCAGTTCCTGCACTTTATTTTCTAGCCAGCTATTTAGTCCTTTTAGCCGATTATACTGATATTCCATCTTCTTTGCTTCATCATGAAATTCAATGAAAGCATTAAACAGAGTGTCATAATTCTCACTCATATCAGAATCACATGAACTTACTTGACTAGCAGTATCTTCATTGGCTACAAGACAGAGATTTGCTTGATTTGCAGATTCAGAATCTGAACTTGGAGATCTACTGGAATCACTGTCATCCCATGCCATATAAGCTTTCTTCCCTTTCTTGTAGTACTGATTCTGTTTGTCTTTTCTCTCATTCTTTTCTGGACTTCTCTCTTTTCTTTGATTTAACAGAGGACAATCTGCTTTGAGATGTCCTAGCTATCCACAATTAAAACATGAAAAGTTAGAGGAATTAAAATCTGGTTTTCTGGTATACCTCCTCTGAAATCTGTCCTTTGTATTGTCTTTCCTTTTAAGGAATTTACCAAAATTTTTGACCAACATAGCAAACTCAGTACTGTCATCATCTTTATCTTCATCACTCTTAATCGACTCCTTTGCTTTTAGTGCTAAGCTTTTATTCTGTTTTTCTGAATTTTCAATTTGATCCAGACCTACTCGGCTCCAATTCATGTTCTCTCGAGTTTCCGAACAATGTTGCGAGTGCTCATTCTTGTCAAATCTTTAGTTTCCAGAATGGTCGTAACCTTTGGTCGCCAATTCCTACTCAAGCATTTTAACACTTTTATATTAAGCTCTTCATCGTCGAACTTCTTCCCTAATCCAAGCAAATGATTCACTATGTGCGTGAATCGTTTCTGCA
This sequence comes from Lablab purpureus, assembly GCA_030347555.1. Taxonomy (NCBI): domain Eukaryota; kingdom Viridiplantae; phylum Streptophyta; class Magnoliopsida; order Fabales; family Fabaceae; genus Lablab; species Lablab purpureus. Next base: position 42,001,577 of record CM059259.1, read on the forward strand.
CATCTTGTATGGTCTCACCAGGCTGCATTCGAAACATCTCATACTCTTGTATGAGAGTGTGTTTTCTTGCCCTTTTCACCTCAGTTGTGCCTTCGTGTGTTACTTGAAGGATGTCCCACATTTCTTTGGCTGTGGTGCACTGTGAAACCCTGAAAAATTCATCAAGGTTAAGAGCAGAAGTTAAAATATTCTTGGCCTTACTGTCGAATTGAGCCTTCTTGTTCTCTATTTCAGACCACTGTTCCCATGGCTTTTCAACCAGCTATCCATCTTCACCTTTGATGGTAGGGATATATGGACCATTAACCACGGCATCCCACACGCCTCTGTCAACTGATTCGAAAAAGATCTTCATTACGGCCTTCAGAGCGGATAGTTTGCACCTACGAAAGAGGGAGTGCGTTGGTAGAGGCACCTTCACGCAAGGGAAGCTTGTCTCCCATTCTTGATTTGAACTTGAGTACCTTACAAGAACCCGCTCTAGATACCAATTGTTAGCGGCGGAATAATATCAAGAAGGGGGTTGAATTGATATGCGGCTTGTATAGAAACTTTTTCGTAAAAGAAAATCTACTGGTTCATTTCACAGAAAATTAGTCGACTGATAAACGAAAAATAGTAGGTTAGTTCTTACTTGCACGAGTATATCGGATGATGAGAGAAGAGAGAATATGACACCAAAATTTATACTTGGTTCGTTCTTTGTAAAAGAACTACGTCCGATCTATGATCCATAACCCGTAGATCCTAATCACTATTAAAGATTGTATTCTTTACACAAAAGAACCTTTCTTGAACTCTACAAGAAATCAAAAGAAACTATCCTAAACACTATAGAATAGACTAACACTCACAGACTCAACCAGAGTCTCTGTGATCACCCTAATCACAATCGCAGGGTTCTAAAACCCACTCACAATCTCTAACCCGAGATCAAAGAATACAAAAATTACAATGACAGAAGAAAGTTCTTGACAAAACAGTGAAAACGAAAAACTCAATGCAGATCTTCTTGCTTGTGAAAGTTGTAGCTTTTTGAGAGTTTTTCTCTTGAATCTTTTCTGCTACTCTGAGCGTCCTTGAAAGTAATATTTATAGGCTCCACGAAACGTAATGGGTCTTTGCTTTTTGAAAGAGCTAAAATGCGTTCTGCACGTATTTAATGCATAAGGAAGGTGCGAAGAATAGAATAGTCGACTGAAGACATAGACCAGTGTGTTATTTTCATTAAACCTGTATACCTGGTAATGAAAAACATCGACTAGACAAGAAGAATTAGTAGACTAACTGATGAATAGTAAAAACAACAGTTTATCATATGATTTATCTATACAAGTAATCTATCATCTCGAACAAACTTAAAACATTTAAACAAGTATTAACCACGCATCCAACACAGAATTAAACACAATTAACAAGTCAACAAACATCATCAAATCTCAAATCATTCAACAACTTTGCCCCATGCCTTAGGCAACCATTTGGAGTTGATTTGCATCAATGTTTCCCAAAATCGCTCCGGTGCAAAATTTGAATTACGGCACACACAAGCCGCCATGTGCCGTGGTGCTCCACCAAGATGCTTTGGTTTTGCCCCAAAACTTTGCCCCATGCCTTAGGGAAGTAATTGGAGTTGATTTGCATCAATGTTTCCCAAAACCGCTCCGGTGCCAAATTTGACTCACGCACACAAGCCGCCATGTGTCGGGGTGCACCACCAAGATGCTTTGGTTTTGCCCCAAAACGTTGCCCCATGCCTTTGGGAACCATTTGGAGTTGATTTGCATCAATGTTTCCCAAAACCGCTCCGGTGCAAAATTTGAGTCACGGCACACACAAGCCGCCATGTGCCGTGGTGCACCACCAAGATGCTTTGGTTTTTCCCCAAAACTTTTCCCCATGCCTTAGGGAACCATTTGGAGTTGATTTGCATCATTGTTTCCCCAAACCGCTCCGATGCAAAATTTGACTCACGGCACACACAAGCCGCCATGTGTCGTGGTGCACCACCAAGATGCTTTGGTTTTGCCCAAAAACATTGCCCCATGCCTTAGGGAACCATTTGGAGTTGATTTGCATCAATGTTTCCCAAAACCGCTCCGGTGCAAAATTTGACTCACGGCACAAAAGCCGCCATGTGCCACGGTGCACCACCAAGATGCTTTGGTTTTCCCCCAAAACTTTGCCCCATGCCTTAGGGAACCATTTGGAGTTGATTTGCATCAATGTTTCCCAAAACCGCTCCGGTGTAAAATTTGACTCACGGCACAAAAGCCGCCAAATGCCACGGTGCACCACCAAGATGCTTTGGTTTTCCCCCAAAACTTTGCCCCATGCCTTAGGGAACCATTTGGAGTTGATTTGCATCAATGTTTCCCAAAATCGCTCCGGTGCAAAATTTGACGCACGGCACAAAAGTCGGCATGTGCCACGGTGCACCACCAAGATGCTTTGGTTTTCCCCCAAAACTTTGCCCCATGCCTTAGGGAACCATTTGGAGTTGATTTGCATCAATGTTTCCCAAAACCGCTCCGGTGCACAATTTGACTCACGACACACACAAGCCGCCATGTGCCGTGGTGCACCACCAAGATGCTTTGGTTTGGCCCCAAAACTTGGCCCCATGCCTTAGGAAACCGTTTGGAGTTGATTTGCATCAATATTTCCCAAAACCGCTCTGGTGCAAAATTTGACTCACGGCACTGAAGCCGCCATGTGTCGTGGTGCACCAGCAAGATGCTTTGGTTTTGCCCCAAAACTTTGCCGCATGCCTTAGGGAACCATTTGGAGTGGATTTAAATATATGTTTCCCAAAACCGCTCCGTTTCCAAATTTGACTCACGGCACACAAGCCGCCATGTGCCGTGGTGCACCATGAAGATGCTTTGGTTTTGCCGCAAAACTTTGCCCCATGCCTAAGGGAACCATTTGGAGTTGATTTGCATCAATGTTTCCCAAAATCGCTCCGGTGCAAAATTTGACTCACAGCACACACAAGCCGCCATGTGCCGTGGTGCTCCACCAAGATGCTTTGATTTTGCCCCAAAACTTTTCCTCATGCCTTAGGGAACTATTTGGAGTTGATTTGCATCAATGTTTCCCAAAATCGCTCCGATGCAAACTTTGACTCAAGGCACACACAACCCGCCATGTGTCGTGGTGCACCACCCAGATGCTTCGGTTTTGCCCCAAAACTTTGCCTCATGCCTTAGGGAACCATTTGGAGTTGATTGCCATCAAGTTTTCCCAACACCGCTCCGGTGCAAAAATTTGAGTCACGGCACACAAGCCGCCATGTGTCGTGGTGCACCACCCAGATGCTTCGGTTTTTCCCCAAAACTTTGCCTCATGCCCTAGGGAACCATTTGGAGTTGATTGCCATCAAGTTTTCCCAACACCGCTCCGGTGCAAAAATTTGAGTCACGGCACACAGGCCGCCATGTGTCGTGGTGCACCACGAAGATGCTTTGGTTTTGCCCCAAAACTTTGCCCCATGCCTTAGGGAACCATTTGGAGTTGATTTGCATCAATGTTTCCCAAAACCGCTCCGGTACAAAATTTGACTCGAGACACACACAATCGGCATGTGTCGTGGTGCACCACCAAGATGCTTTGGTTTTGCCCCAAAACTTTGCCCCATGCCTTAGGGAACCATTTGGAGTTGATTTGTGTCAATGTTTCCCAAAATCTTTCCGGTGCAAAATTTGACTCACGGCACACACAAGCCGCCATGTGTCGTGGTGCACCACCAAGATGCTTCGGTTTTGCTCCAAAACTTTGCCCCATGCCTTAGGGAACCATTTGGAGTTTATTTGCATCATTGTTTCCCCAAACCGCTCCGGTGCAAAATTTGACTCACGGCACACACAAGCCGCCATGTGTCGTGGTGCACCACCAAGATGCTTTGGTTTTGCCCCAAAACATTGCCCCATGCCTTGGAGAACCATTTGGAGTTGATTGCCATCAATTTTTCCCAAAACCGCTCCGGTGCAAAAATTTGAGTCACAGCACACAAGCCGGCATGTGCCGTGGTGCACCACAAAAATAACCCACTGAGTCAACTTCACCAAGATGGTTTGGTTTTGCCCCAAAACCTTCCGTCATGCCTTAGGAACCATTTGGAATTGATTTGCATCAATGTTTCCTAAAACCGCTCTGGTGCAAAAATTGACTCACGGCACACAAGCCGCCATGTACCGCGGTGCACCACCAAGATGCTTTGGTTTTGCCCCAAAACTTTGCCCCATGCCTTAGGGAACAATTTGGAGTTAATTTGCATCAATGTTTCCCAAAACCGCTCCGGTGCAAAAATTCACTCACGGCACAAAAGCCGTCATGTGCCGCAGTGCACCACCAAGATGCTTTGGTTTTGCCCCAAAACTTTGCCCCATGCCTTACGGAACCATTTGGAGTTGATTTGCATCAATGTTTCCCAAAATCGCTCCGGTGCAAAATTTGACTCACGGCACACACAAGCCGCCATGTGCCGTGGTGCTCCACCAAGATGCTTTGGTTTTGCCCCAAAACTTTGCCCCATGCCTTAGGGAACCATTTGGAGTTGATTTGCATCAATGTTTCCCAAAACCGCTCCGGTGCAAAATTTGACTCACAGCACACAAGCCGCCATGTGCCATGGTGGACCACAAAAATTACCCACCAAGTCAACTGCACCAAGATTGTTTGGTTTTGCCCCCAAAAGCTTCCCCCATGCCTTAGGGAACCATTTGGAGTTGATTGCCATCAATATTTCCCAAAACCGCTCCGGTGCAAAATTTGACTCACGGCACACAAGCGGCCATGTACCGTGGTGCACCACAAATGTAACCCCCCGAGTCAACTCCACCAAGATGGTTTGGTTTTGCCCCAAAACCTTCCCCCATGCCTTAGGGAACCATTTGGATTTGATTGCCATCAATATTTCCCAAAACAGCTCCAGTGCAAAATTTGACTCATGGCACACAAGCCGCCATGTGCCGTGGTGCACCACCAAGACGCTTTGGATTTGCCTCAAAACTTTGCCCCATGCCTTAGGGAACCATTTGGAGTTGATTTGCATCAATGTTTCCCAAAACCGCTCCGGTGCAAAAATTGACTCACAGCACACAAGCCGCCATGTGCCACGGTGCACCACCAAGATGCTTTGGTTTTGCCCCAAAACTTTACCTCATGCCTTAGGGAACCATTGGGAGTTGATTTGCATCAATGTTTCCCAGAACCGCTCTGGTGCAAAATTTTAGTCACGGCACACACAAGCCGCCATGTGTCGTGGTGCACCACCAAGATGCTTTGGTTTCGCCCCAAAACTTTTGCCCCATGCCTTAGGGAACCATTTGGAGTTGATTGCCATCAATGTTTCCCAAAACCGCTCCGATGTAAAATTTGACTCACGACACACACAAGTCGCCATGTGCTGTGGTGCACCACCAAGATGCTTTGGTTTTGCCCCAAAACTTTGCCCCATGCCTTAGGGAACCATTTAGAGTTGATTGCCATCAATGTTTCAAGAAACCACTCCGGTGCAAAATTTGACTCACGGCACACAAGCCATCATCATCATGCACCAGAAATGGTTGGTGCAAGTGTGGGTGGAAACCAAATTGTTGCAGCCTCTTTTTAATATAAATTATATAAATTTTTAACCTTGGGGCATAACAAATTGGTGGAAAGGATATGAAATTGGAGGAGAAATCATTGGGGAGGGACGAATCAAAGCGACAAGGGCTGAATCTCAGTGGATCGTGGCAGCAAGGCCACTCTGCCACTTACAATACCCCGTCGCGTATTTAAGTCGTTTGCAAAGGATTCTACCAGTCGCTCGATGGGAATTGCAAGGCTTATTCACCCTACGAGGTTCACCAACGGCACGTGCCTCTGGGGGGCCAAAACCCCCTACTGCTGGTCGGCAAATGAACGACAGGCACACGTGTTGCTTCTAGCCCGGATTCTGACTTAGAGGTGTTCATTCATAATCCAACGCACGGTAGCTTCGCGCCACTGGCTTTTGTTAGGTGCAAAAATTTTTCAATTAATTTTTCATCTTCAGCCTTCACTGTTGGAATGAAAGGACCATTGATCACAGCATCCCATACGCTTCTATCAACAGATTCAAAGAATATCTTCATCCTTGCTTTCCAGAAGGGGTAGTTCGCTCCAACAAAGAGTGGAGGTCTGTTGGTAGATGCTCCTTCAGCAAAGGGTATCCTATCACCCATCTTGGATCTTTCTTGAGTATCTTTTAATTACCTGCTCTTGATACCAATTGTTAGGCACAGAATTATATCAAGAAGGGGGGGTTGAATTGATATTAGTATTTATTTCGAATCTATCAAGTTTCAGAAAATTTACTGATGCAGTACAGAGCAAAATAGTTAACTGATAACAGTGAATTAGCTTATTAGTTCAACAGACAAATATTAAATATTAAAGATGATGAAGGATGAGAAAGAAAACACCAGGGATTATACTGCTTCACTCTTGAACAAGAGCTACATCCAGTTACTGATCTGTAACACTAACAGATCTCTAATCACTAAAATATAACAAGTCTTTACAAAAATCAACCTTATCTAAAGACTACAAGAATCAAAAAGATACAATTCTAAACCCTATAGAAATTGATATTTAACCCAAGATTCACACCGAATCTATGTGATCACCCCAATCACAAACACAGGGTTTGCAACCCCACTGAAAAATCTCAACACAGAGATCAAAAGAGTACAGTAAAATACGAAAGCAAGACTCTCTTGAAAAACTAAAACTTTAAAAAAGAATTCTCTGCAGACTTTTCTTGATCCTTTCTACTCTGATCTTTGGCTATCCTTTTTGGTATTCTCTCGTATTCTTTCGCACTTTGAGTCTAGCTTGAGACTTGTATTTATAGACCAAGGGAGGAGCTTCAAGTCGCGCTAATCAGTTTTCTGCATAATATGAAGTCTGGCAAGAAGTAGTTGACTGAACAGCAAACCAATTAGTTATTTTCATTAAAACCAGATTCCTGATACATTAATGAAAATAGTTGACAAACATAACAAAATTAGTAGATTAATTGACGATTAATAAAAACCAACAGATTATTATATCACAATTATCTAACTCTTAACAGATAATCCAACATCTTTTCTAAGCTGTATAATCATCAATCAATTATCAAAATTCCAGCAATATCCTTAAACATCATCAAATCCAAAATCATCAACAAACTCCCCCTATTTGATGATGTCAACCTGCAAAACCTATAAAAAATCGAGGAAAATAGATGGAAGATTATCTCCCCCTTTGACATTAGCAAATAGCAGATATAAGTAGTATTAGCAGATATAAGCAGGTTTATATAGCAGATATAGCAGAAAACATGAGTATAAGTAATATTACAGACCCAAATAATTGTTCAAAATGCAATAGCATAATATAAAAAATAGTAGAAGCAGAAATATCAGTGATTAATCTTCATCATCATCTTCATCATCATCTTCATCCTCATCATCCTCGTCATCATCATCTTCATCAGCAGCATCCACTTCCATGGCAGATGTGTTAGGTGTAGAGGTGCCTTCAAAGCTCTCCACTGAAACTTGAAGTTCAGAAAGTTGCTGCTGAATAAGCTTTATTTCATAATCAACATTTAAGAACCTGGCTACCATTGTTTCATGGGTATTTCTCTGCATAGAAGTAAGAACATTAAGTCGAGAAATTAACATTCTTTCAAATTCAGACATTGGAATGCCTTGGTATGCAGGAGGTGTTGTATAAGGAACCATCTGGTATGCCGAATAATCCTGTTGATTCCCTGATGAAGTGCCATCATTGATAGATGATCTTGGTGCAGAAGAGGAGGATCCAGCTTCAAAAATCCACTCATCATTGACCTTTGATAGACCCATCTTCCTGAGATAGTAGTTGTCAAAGAGATGCTTGTGGTTGATGATTTTTGTGGTTTCTCCTTCGGTTGGTATGTTGAAGTAGTCCAGTATTTTTTAGATGAAAATAGCATAAGGGAGCCTGTGGTCAGTGAGATGTTTGGCTTTGAACATGTGCCCTTTAATCACATACACCCAGTTCACCTTTATGTTATTCTTCATGCAGTGAATCAAGGCTAAGTCTTCTTCCATGAGTTGTGCATGGTTACTCCCCCTGGGTATAAGCTGCCAAGCAATAATAAAAGCCAGTAATCTCTAATCACGTTTTATCTTACCAACATTGTACTTCAGAATTGCTGCTTCATCTGCATTTCGCATGCAGGATTTAAAAGCTGAGTCCTTGTTGAAGTTGGGTACAGATGAGGTATTCCCTTTGCTTATCTTCACTCCTTCATATTTCAGCCCAGCTATCCTTCTCCATAAGGAATTATCTATCCTTATTTCTCTTCCTCTTACTTGAGAGATCAGCACATTGTTCTCTGCTTTCAGGTTAGCATAAAACATTTTAATCAAGTTATTGTAAAAGTTACCTTCCATTTCCACAAACTGCCTTAGCCCTTGTGTTTGAAGAGCATTCTTCACATCAATCAGATTTTCATTGTTCAACGAGTTGAACTTCAGAATTTTTGGAGTGAGGACCAGCTTCCTCTGCATCTTTATCTCCATAGGCTCAACGATTTCATTCCCTTCTTCATTTTCGGATTCAGTTTCTTCTTCTGAATCACTTTCAGCAGCAGTCACAGGTGCAGGAAGCTTCACACGAACCTTGTATCTCTTGGGAAATTTTCTTTCAATTTGGTTGGAGGGTCCAGCAGCTGATTCTGGAATCCTGATGGGTTGTGCTGGAGACCCAGAGGTGGAACCTCTGTTCCTATTTTGAGTTGTTGCTGGTGTTTGTGCAGTATGAGTAGGCACACGAATTCTGGAAGATCTTCTAAGCCTTTGAAATGCATTAGCTATTGGTGCATCAGAGTCATCATCGCTTTCAACTAGAAAATACTCATTAGTAGACATTTTGATGAGCAAATACAGCAATAGAGTGATGCACAAATATTGTATTTGATATGCAGAAGAATTAGATTTATATGGAGAGATTGAGAATCTTGGTCAAATGAATATTAATTGTGAATATTTTTTAATAGATTTACACTCAATCAAAGATGCTCAAGGTCAGAAAATGCAGAGAGAATATGTTGAGAAATGGAAATTCAGTTTTGCAAAACCAATAAAGCAACTTCACATGCATCTAAAACTGTTTCTACTTTGAATAACAGTGTACCCAATGTACGAATTAGTTTTTGATAGATTAGGTTTAGTTTGAAATGAAGAAATTAAACTGATTTGCTTGAAAATCAAAATGAATTCAATTGCAGTTAATGAAATTAATCAACTGGTCAAAGCAATTAATAGACTGTTCTGACAGAAATAGCAACAGTAGGTACAATTAATGAAATACATTAGTTATTTTATTGAAAGTAATAGACTATTTTATGCAGCATATCAAGCTCATTTTACCATCCAAAATGACTTTTGTTGGCATTTACATCAAAATCCAAAACGAAATTAGTGTTTTATCTTTACTTAACTTACTTTTACTATAACAAGATGAAAACACTTATTTTCCTTATGTGATCAAATAAGAGTTAAGTAAAGAGGGTAACTTCCAGCACCCAATTTCGTCAGGGTACTTTTAAAATATGTGAAATATATTGAAAAAAAAATAAATATAATTAATTAGAAAAATATTAAAGAAACAAAATTTTAAGAATTCAAAGGTTAAATTAAAAATATAGGAAGAGTATATATTCAAATATATTTCTACTTATTTTAACAAATAATAATAATGATAATAATAATAAATATTTAAAATATAAAATAATATTCATAATGTTAAAATAAAAATGTTTAAATATAATTTATTATTATATATTACTATTATTTTTACATATATATATTTATTGGTTTATTTTATTCTTTTGTTTACATGATTTCAATTCTCATAAACAATAATTTCTTTTTTTTTTTCTCTCTCTCCCACAACATACCAGATTCTTTTCTCTCACTATATCCACTACTTTCCATCACACCCACTCACTCACTTACACCTCAACTTCCCAGATATTTAATCCTAGAACATTTTCAGTTTTTTTTTCCTCTTCTCTCTCTCCACCTATCTTATAAATGGGAACACAATCAAAGAAGTGAGGGGGTTTTTCTTTTTCTTTTGACGAGGGAGAGAGGAACATATACACTCTACGTATAGAAAAGTATCAAGGAAGAAAGAAGGAGTCAGTGAAAGAAGGTACACTGACTCTCCTCCCTCAGGTCTTATTAAAAGATGCATTTAGTTTGTCACAGTCAAACTCATTCATCCTGTTACATGCTACATCATATTTTTTTCCGAAAAGCATGTTTTGGGGATTTTGAATAGTTTCTGGTGGTTTACAACAGCCTGCACGCACTAGGGTTGTTTGCTGAGCTCTATGGCAATATGTTCAAGCCTTTATAGTTTTCTCCTTTGTGAGAACTAATAATCATTTCTTTTGTTTTTATATGCCTCATAGTTCCAAATAATAACTTACGGGAGGTCATTTCATTATAAATTTAGAATAAAATTTTTGGTTGTGTCAGATTGCTTTCAATATATATATATGAGTTTTAGTATAAAATTAACTAATATTCAAAGCCACCTTTGGATGCTGAGTGCGTGTTTTTAAAAGGTAGGACCCATTCAATTCCGTTTGCTTTTTATTTTTTGTTAGTGGCTTAGGGTAGGACCCACTCTAATGAATTTACTGTTTATATAGCGAAGCTTATATGCGAGCATGGGTAGGGGTGGCAAAGTAGGTTGGGCCCGGCGGGCCGACCCGCCCGGCCCGCCCGACATATAGGCGGGCGGGCCTAGCATTTTTAAGCTGCCAACCCGTGTCGGCCCGGCCGGTCTAGCCCGCCAACCGCGGGCTGGGCGAGAAGCGGAGCGCGAGCGGGCCGACCAGCTGGCCAGCGAAAAAAATATAACACCTCATTCCTCTCACTCATTCTCTTTAAATTTAGGAAAGTAGCTATATCTGAGGTTCCTTCAACACCTCAGATTACCAATTTCTTTTGTAATAAACATTATGTATTTAGTTTGCACTTTTTAAATGCCATGTTACCATATACATCTTTAATATATTGTTGTAATTACAAAAATTCATTTAAATTGGACCCTGAAACAAAATGGTGCAAAGAAAAAAATCCAATTTAAAACAAAGATCAAAAAATAAAATAAAAAAATCCAAAAAATAGATTTTTC
>CM059259.1:42012890-42100077 GCA_030347555.1 Lablab purpureus
ACTAAATGGGTTTTTAGGAACAACCTTGATGAAAATGGAATAATCACTAGGAACAAAGCTAGATTAGTTGCTAAAGGCTATAATCAAGAAGAAGGTATTGATTTTGATGAAACCTATGCACCTGTAGCTAGATTAGAAGCTATTAGACTGTTGCTTGCTTTTGCATGTCTTAAAGGTTTCAAACTTTTTCAAATGGATGTTAAGAGTGCTTTTTTAAATGGCTTCATTAATGAAGATGTATATTGTTGATGATTTGAGATTTGATGATGTTTTTTAAAAAGCTTTGATGATGTTTTAATAATGTGCTGGGTTTCTAATTAATGGTTCTTAAGTGATTTAGCACTTACTGGAGATGTTAGATTATTTGTATATGATTAGCTAAATTGAAATATGATAATCTGTTGATTTGATTTTTCATCAATTAGTCTGCTAATCCTGTTGCTCTAGTCGACTATTTTCATTAATGTACCAGGAATGTAGGTTTAATGAAAATAGCTAACTGGTTTGTGTCTTCAGTCAACTATTTTGTTCCAGACCCTTCCTTATGCAGAAAAGTGCAGGAACGCGCAGTTTTTGCTTTCAAAAGAAGATGACCCAAAGCATTTCCTTTTGCCTATAAATACAACTCTCAAGGACGTATCAAGGCGCAAAAGAATTCAGGAGAAAACTCTCAAGTGCTGCAAACATTCAGAAGCAAAAAGATTCTGCAGAGTTTTTCGTTTTTTATTGTGCTCACTGTTCAAGAAGAATTTTCTTTCTTTCACTGTATCTTATATTCTTTGATCTCTGGGGTAGAGATTCGTAGGTGGGTTTTAGAACCCTGTTGTGTGTGATCAGGGTGATCACAGTGGCTCAGTGTGAGTCAGTGGGTTTAGAACTGTTCTATAGTGTTTAGAATAAGTTCTTTGATTTTTTTGTAGTGTTCAAGAAAGGTTTGTTGTAAAGAATACATTTTTGATAGTGATTAGGATCTGTGGAGTTGCAGATCACCAACTGGATGTAGTTCTTGCACAAAGAACGAACCAGTATAAATCTTGGTGTTATCTTTTCTCTTCCTTCATCATCTGTTATATTCTGCATTAAGAACTAACCTACTATTTTACATCAATCAGTCGGCTAATTCTCAGAAAACTGCACCAGTAAATTTTCTGATACGAAAAAGTTTTCAATAAAGCTATATATCAATTCAACCCCCCCTTCTTGATATAATTCCGCATCTAACATATATGTTGAACAACCACCTGGTTTTGTTGATTTTAAGCTTCCAAATCATGTATTCAAACTGAAAAAGGCTTTGTATGGTCTCAAAACAGCACCTAGGCAATGGTATGAAAGAATTACAACTTTCCTCATATCACAAGGTTTTAAAAGAGGAGTTATTGACAAAACTCTTTTTACTAAGAAAGTTGATAATAAACTCATATTAGTGCAGATTTATATTGATGATATCATTTTTGGTTCATCTAATCAATCTCTTTGCCATGAATTTGCAGATTCTATGAAAGGTGAATTTGAGATGTCCATGATGGGAGAGTTAAATTTCTTCTTAGGATTGCAGGTCAAACAGCTGCATAATGGAACCTTCATAAATCAAACAAAATACTGCAATGAGTTATTGAAGAAGTTTAATATGGAAAGCTGCAAAGAAGCCTCTACTCCTATGTCCTCAAGTTGCTATCTTGACTTGGATGAAAAAGGAAAATCAATTGATGCAACTATGTATAGAGGATTGATTGGTTCTTTGCTGTACATAACAACTAGCAGACCTGACATAATGTTTGCTGTGTGCCTATGTGCAAGATTTCAAGCCAATCCAAAGGAATCACGTCTCACTGCAGCAAAACAAATTCTAAAATATCTCAAAGGAATAGTGAATGTTGGGCTATGGTATTCCACTGGTAATGAATTAAATTTAGTTGGATATACTGATTCTGATTTTGCAGGCTGCAAATTGGATAGAAAGAGCACAAGTGGAACATGCCATCTCTTTAGGAATTGCTTGATATCATGGACCAGCAAAAAACAAGCTTGTGTAGCATTATCTACAGTTGAAGCTGAATACATTGCTGCTGGAAGTTGCACTGCACAGATTCTTTGGTTGAAACAGCAGCTATGTGATTTTGATTTACATCTCTCTGATATTCCTATACTTTGTGATAATACCAGTGCAATTAATCTAACTAAAAATCCTATTCAGCATTCTAGAACTAAGCATATTGAAATTAGGCACCATTTCATAAGAGATCACATTGAAAAGAAAGATTGTAGGATTGATTTCATTTCAACTAATGACCAATTAGCTGACATTTTCACTAAGCCTTTAGGTCGTGACAGGTTTTTCGAACTAAAAAATGAATTAGGAATCCTAAACATCAATAATCTTTCTTAATTTATTTTCTGCTGCATTAAACAATTTGTTAATTCTATGAAATAATTGACTTATTTCATTTAACTGACAAAAATATTATACTGCTACATAAAATAGTCTGTTACTTTCAATAAAATAACTAACGTATTTCATAAATATACCTACTGTTGCTATTTCTGTCAGAACAGTCTATTAATTGCTTTGACCTGTTGATTAATTTCATTAACTGCAATTGAATTCATTTGGATTTTCAAGCAAATCAGTTTAATTTCTTCATTTCAAACTAAACCTAACCTGTCAAAAAAACCAATTCGTACATTGGGTACACTGTTATTCAAAGTAGAAACAGTTTTAGATGCATGTGAAGTTGCTTTATTGGTTTTGCAAAACTGAATTTCCATTTCTCAACATATTCTCTCTGCATTTTCTGACCTTGAGCATCTTTTATTGAGTGTAAATCTGTTCAAAATATTCACAATTAATATTCGTTTGACCAAGATTCTCAATCTCTCCATATAAATCTAATTCTTCTGCATATCAAATACAATATTTGTGCATCACTCTATTGCTGTATTTGCTCATCAAAATGTCTACTAATGAGTATTTTCTAGTTGAAAGCGATGATGACTCTGATGCACCAATAGCTAATGCATTTCAAAGGCTTAGAAGATCTTCCAGAATTCGTATGCCTACTCATACTGCACAAACACCAGCAACAACTCAAAACAGGAACAGAGGTTCCACCTCTGGGTCTCCAGCACGATGATGAGCCCCTGACCACAAATAAAGAAGAGGAGTGTCGAAGGAGGATTACCAGAAGCATGATGCGAAGGGACACTTCCTCTTCTCCCCTTTTATTTAGCCTTTTTAGCATTTCTATTAGTTGTTAAATATTTTCTAAACTCGTGTTTTTTTTGGGTTTTGCAAGATTGCTTTTGACACCCCTTTTTCTACAAGTAGAGCCTTGTTTGGAGCAAAGGAGCACTTGGGCTTGAGGCCCAAGTTTGGGACATCCAAGGGGGGTGAAGAAGTCAATCTTGACCTTCTAGAAGCCTTGGAAAATGTCCTCTCATCATCCCAATCATTGGCCACCCGTTTTTTGTGCCCTACCTTCTAGAATGTGTGAGTCTTGGCCACCAAGAGTGGAATATGCTTAGGAATCTTTTCCAATGTAATTCCCTCTAAGTCCCCACCCCAACTCTATATAAGGAGGCCTCTCATTCTTGTAAAAGGGTTGAACATTAATGAAATAGAGAGCATTCTTGCATAGCCTAGAGGTTGTGTTGTGTTCTTGGGTGTTCTTCCCCCTCTTGGAGTCTTTTCTTGAGCCTTGGCTCAAGTGGCGGCTAACACCACTCATCTTGGGTTGGACCATCCCCCAAGTGGCGTGTAGCACTCCATTCCCATCCCCTTTTCTCAATCTCTTCCTCCATTATTGTTTCATGTTCTTTACTTTCATGCTCTTTAATTTTCAGCACTTTACTTTCATGTCATTTACTTTTATGTCTTTATGATTCAAGCCTTGTCTTAATTTGTGTTGGCTGGATTTTATGTTTTGTTATTCCCTTCTCCTCTTGAGCTCCTTGTGAAGTGAACCTTCACACTTAGATAACCTCCGGGATTATCTTCGTGTCCAGTGGGAATCTTTCTTGAGGCTTTCCTTCTAATTGACATTCCATCAAACACCTTATAAGCTAAATATTAGAATGAACCCTTATCACACAACCCATCAGGATTCCAGAATCAGCTGTTGGACCCTCCAACCAAACTGAAAGAAAATTTCCCAAGAGATACAAGGTTCGTGTGAAGCTTCCTGCACCTATGACTGCTGCTGAAAGTGATTCAGAAGAAGAAACTGAATCCGAAAATGAAGAAGGGAATGAAATCGTTGAGCCTATGGAGATAAAGATGCAGAGGAAGCTGGTCCTCAGTCCAAAAATTCTGAAGTTCAACTCGTTGAACAATGAAAATCTGATTGATGTGAAGAATGCTCTTCAAACACAAGGGCTAAAGCAGTTTGTGGAAATGGAAGGTAACTTTTACAATAACCTGATTAAAATGTTTTATGCTAACCTGAAAGCAGAGAACAATGTGCTGATCTCTCAAGTAAGAGGAAGAGAAATAAGGATAGATAATTCCTTATGGAGAAGGATAGCTGGGCTGAAATATGAAGGAGTGAAGATAAGCAAAAGGAATACCTCATCTGTACCCAACTTCAACAAGGACTCAGCTTTTAAATCCTGCATGCGAAATGCAGATGAAGCAGCAATTCTGAAGTACAATGTTGGTAAGATAAAACGTGATGAGAGATTACTGGCTTTTATTATTGCTTGGCAGCTTATACCCAGGGGGAGTAACCATGCACAACTCATGGAAGAAGACTTAGCCTTGATTCACTGCATGAACAATAACATAAAGGTGAACTGGGTGTATGTGATTAAAGGGCACATGTTCAAAGCCAAACGTCTCACTGACCACAGGCTCCCTTATTCTATTTTCATCTAAAAAATACTGGACTACTTCAACATACCAACCGAAGGAGAAACCACAAAAATCATCAACCACAAGCATCTCTTTGACAACTACTATCTCAGGAAGATGGGTCTATCAAAGGTCAATGATGAGTGGATTTTTGAAGCTGGATCCTCCTCTTCTGCACCAAGATCATCTATCAATGATGGCACTTCATCAGGGAATCAACAGGATTATTCGGCATACCAGATGGTTCCTTATACAACACCTCCTGCATACCAAGGCATTCCAATGTCTGAATTTGAAAGAATGTTAATTTCTCGACTTAATGTTCTTACTTCTATGCAGAGAAATACCCATGAAACAATGGTAGCCATGTTCTCAAATGTTGATTATGAAATAGAGCTTATTCAGCACCTCTACACCTAACACATCTGCCATGGAAGTGGATGCTGCTGATGAAGATGATGATGACGAGGATGATGAGGATGAAGATGATGATGAAGATGATGATGAAGATTAATCACTGATATTTCTGCTTCTACTATTTTCGATATTACGCTATTGCATTTTGAACAATTATTTGGGTCTGTAATATTACTTATACTCATGTTTTCTGCTATATCTACTATATAAACCTGCTTATATCTGCTAATACTACTTATATCTGCTATTTGCTAATGTCAAAGGGGGACATAATCTTCCATCTATTTTCCTCGATTTTTATAGGTTTTGCAGGTTGACATCATCAAATAGGGGGAGTTTGTTGATGATTTTGGATTTGATGATGTTTAAGGATATTGCTGGAATTTTGATAATTGATTGATGATTATACAACTTAGAAAAGATGTTGGATTATCTATTAAGAGTTAGATAATTGTGATATAATAATCTGTTGTTTTTTATTAATCGTCAATTAATCTACTAATTTTGTTATGTTTGTCAACTATTTTCATTAATGTATCAGGAATCTGGTTTTAATGAAAATAACTAATTGGTTTGTTGTTCAGTCAAGTACTTCTTGCCAGACTTCATATTATGCAGAAAACTGATTAGTGCGACTTGAAGCTCCTCCCTTGGTCTAGAAATACAAGTCTCAAGCTAGACTCAAAGTGCAAAAGAATACGAGAGAATACCAAAAAGGATAGCCAAAGAACAGAGTAGAAAGGATCAAGAAAAGTCTGCAGAGAATTCTTTTAAAGTTTTAGTTTTTCAAGAGAGTCTTGCTTTCGTATATTACTGTACTCTTTTGATCTCTGTGTTGAGATTTTTCAGTGGGGTTGCAAACCCTGTGTTAGTGATTGGGGTGATCACATAGATTCGGTGTGAATCTTGGGTTAAAGATCAATTTCTATAGGGTTTAGAATTGGATCTTTTTGATTCTTGTAGTCTTTAGATAAGGTTGACTTTTGTAAAGACTTGTTATATTTTAGTGATTAGAGATCTGTTAGTGTTACAGATCAGTAACTGGATGTAGCTCTTGTTCAAGAGTGAAGTAGTATAATCCCTGGTGTTTTCTTTCTCATCCTTCATCATCTTTAATATTTGTCTGTTGAACTAATAAGCTAATTCACTGTTATCAGTTAACTATTTTGCTTTGTACTGCATCAGTAAATTTTCTGAAACTTGACAGATTCGAAATAAATACTAATATCAATTCAACCCCCCCTTCTTGATATAATTATGCGCCTAACAATTGGTATCAAGAGCAGCTAATTGAAAGATACTCAAGAAAGATCCAAGATGGGTGATAGGCTACCCTTTGTTGAAGGAGCATCTACCAACAGACCTCCACTCTTTGTTGGAGCGAACTACCCCTTCTGGAAAGCAAGGATGAAGATATTCTTTGAATCTGTTGATAGAAGCGTATGGGATGCTGTGATCAATGGTCCTTTCATTCCAACAGTGAAGGCTGAAGATGGAAAATTAATTGAAAAAATTTTGCGCCTAACAAAAGCCAGTGGCGCGAAGCTACCGTGCTTTTGGATTATGACTGAACACCTCTAAGTCAAAATCTGGGCTGGAAGCAACACGTGTGCCTGTCGTTCGTTTGCCGACCAGCAGTAGGGGGTTTTGGCCCCCCAGAGGCACGTGCCGTTGGTGAACCTCGTAGGGTGAATAAGCCTTTGCAAATGACTTAAATACGCGACGGAGTATTGTAAGTGGTAGAGTGGCCTTGCTGCCAAGATCCACTGAGATTCAGCCCTTTTCGCTTTGATTCGTCCCTACCCAATGATTTCTCCTCCAATTTCATATCCTTTCCACCAATTTGTTAGGCCCCAAGGTTACAAATTTATATAGTTTATATTAAAAAGAGGCTGCAACAATTTGGTTTCCACCCACACTTGCACCAACCATTTCTGGTGCATGATGATGATGGTTTGTGTGCCGTGAGTCAAATTTTGCACCAGAGCGGTTTCTTGAAACATTGATGGCAATCAACTCTAAATGGTTCCCTAAGGCATGGGGCAAAACCAAAGCATCTTGGTGGTGCACCACAGCACATGGTGGCTTGTGTGTGTCGTGAGTCAAATTTTACATCGGAGCGGTTTTGGGAAACATTGATGGCAATCAACTCCAAATGGTTCCCTAAGGCATGGGGCAAAGTTTTGGGGAAAAACCAAAGCATCTTGGTGGTGCACCACGACACATGGCGGCTTGTGTGTGCCGTGAGTCAAATTTTGCACCAGAGCGGTTTTGAAAAACATTGATGCAAATCAACTCCCAATGGTTCCCTAAGGAATGAGGCAAAGTTTTGGGGCAAAACCAAACCATCTTGGTGGTGCACCGCGGCACATGGCGGCTTGTGTGCTGTGAGTCAATTTTTGCACCGGAGCGGTTTTGGGAAACATTGATGCAAATCAACTCCAAATGGTTCCCTAAGGCATGCGGAAAAGTTTTGGGGCAAATCCAAAGCGTCTTGGTGGTGCACCACGGCACATGGCGGCTTGTGTGCCATGAGTCAAATTTTGCACCGGAGCTGTTTTGGGAAATATTGATGGCAATCAAATCCAAATGGTTCCCTAAGGCATGGGGGAAGGTTTTGGGGCAAAACCAAACCATCTTGGTGGAGTTGACTCGGGGGGTTACATTTGTGGTGCACCACGGCACATGGCGGCCTGTGTGCCGTGAGTCAAATTTTGCACCGGAGCGGTTTTGGGAAATATTGATGGCAATCAACTCCAAATGGTTCCCTTAGGCATGGGGGAAGGTTTTGGGGAAAAACCAAACAATCTTGGTGCAGTTGACTCGGTGGGAAATTTTTGTGGTCCACCACGGCACATGGCGGCTTGTGTGCTATGACTCAAATTTTGCACCGGAGCGGTTTTGGGAAACATTGATGCAAATCAACTCCAAATGGTTCCCTAAGGCATGGGGCAAAGTTTTGCGGCAAAACCAAAGCATCTTGGCGGTGCACCACGGCACATGGCGGCTTGTGTGTGCCGTGAGTCAAATTTTGCACCGGAGCGATTTTGGGAAACATTGATGCAAATCAACTCCAAATGGTTCCCTAAGGCATGGGGCAAAGTTTTGGGGCAAAACCAAAGCATCTTGGTGGTGCACTGCGGCACATGGCGACTTTTGTGCCGTGAGTGAATTTTTGCACCGGAGCGGTTTTGGGAAACATTGATGCAAATCAACTCCAAATGGTTCCCTAAGGCATAGGGCAAAGTTTTGGGGCAAAACCAAAGCATCTTGGTGGTGCACCACGGTACATGGCGGCTTTTGTGCCGTGAGTGAATTTTTGCACCGGAGCGGTTTTGGGAAACATTGATACAAATCAACTCCAAATGGTTCCCTAATGCATAGGGCAAAGTTTTGGGGCAAAACCAAAGCATCTTGGTGGTGCACTGCGGTACATGGCGGCTTGTGTGCCGTGAGTCAATTTTTTCACTAGAGCGGTTTTAGGAAACATTGATGCAAATCAATTCCAAATGGTTCCCTAAGGCATGGGGCAAAGTTTTGGGGCCAAACCAAAGCATCTTGGTGGTGCACCACGGCACATGGCGGCTTGTGTGTGCCGTGAGTCAAATTTTGCACCGGAGCGATTTTGGGAAACATTGATGCAAATCAACTCCAAATGGTTCCCTAAGGCATGGGGCAAAGTGTTGGGGCAAAACCAAAGCATCTTGGTGGTGCACTGCGGCACATGGCGACTTTTGTGCCGTGAGTGAACTTTTGCACCGGAGCGGTTTTGGGAAACATTGATGCAAATCAACTCCAAATGGTTCCCTAAGGCATAGGGCAAAGTTTTGGGGCAAAACCAAAGCATCTTGGTGGTGCACCGCGGTACATGGCGGCTTTTGTGCCGTGAGTGAATTTTTGCACCGGAGCGGTTTTGGGAAACATTGATACAAATCAACTCCAAATGGTTCCCTAATGCATAGGGCAAAGTTTTGGGGCAAAACCAAAGCATCTTGGTGGTGCACCGCGGTACATGGCGGCTTGTGTGCCGTGAGTCAATTTTTTCACCAGAGCGGTTTTACGAAACATTGATGCAAATCAATTCCAAATGGTTCCCTAAGGCATGAGGGAAGGTTTTGGGGCAAAACCAAACCATCTTGGTGAAGTTGACTCAGTGGGTTATTTTTGTGGTGCACCACGGCACATGCCGGCTGGTGTGCTGTGACTCAAATTTTTGCACCGGAGCGGTTTTCGCAAAAATTGATGGCAATCAACTCCAAATGGTTCCCTAAGGCATGGGGCAATGTTTTGGGGCAAAACCAAAGCATCTTGGTGGTGCACCACGACACATGGCGGCTTGTGTGTGCCGTGAGTCAAATTTTGCACCGGAGCGGTTTTGGGGAAACAATGATGCAAATCAACTCCAAAGGGTTCCCTAAGGCATGGGGCAAAGTTTTGGAGAAAACCCAAGCATCTTGGTGGTGCACCACGACACATGGCGGCTTCTGTGTGCCGTGAGTGAAATTTTGCACCGGAAAGATTTTGGGAAACATTGATGCAAATCAACTCCAAATGGTTCCCTAACGCATGGGGCAAAGTTTTGGGGCAAAACCAAAGCGTCTTGGTGGTGCACCACGGCACATGGCGGCTTGTGTGCCATGAGTCAAATTTTGCACCGGAGCTGTTTTGGGAAATATTGATGGCAATCAAATCCAAATGGTTCCCTAAGGCATGGGGGAAGGTTTTGGGGCAAAACCAAACCATCTTGGTGGAGTTGACTCGGGGGGTTACATTTGTGGTGCACCACGGCACATGGCGGCCTGTGTGCCGTGAGTCAAATTTTGCACCGGAGCGATTTTGGGAAATATTGATGGCAATCAACTCCAAATGGTTCCCTAAGGCATGGGGGAAGGTTTTGGGGAAAAACCAAACAATCTTGGTGCAGTTGACTCGGTGGGAAATTTTTGTGGTCCACCACGGCACATGCCGGCTTGTGTGCTATGACTCAAATTTTGCACCGGAGCGGTTTTGGGAAACATTGATGCAAATCAACTCCAAATGGTTCCCTAAGGCATGGGGCAAAGTTTTGCGGCAAAACCAAAGCATCTTGGCGGTGCACCACGGCACATGGCGGCTTGTGTGTGCCGTGAGTCAAATTTTGCACCGGAGCGATTTTGGGAAACATTGATGCAAATCAACTCCAAATGGTTCCCTAAGGCATGGGGCAAAGTTTTGGGGCAAAGTTTTGGGGCAAAACCAAAGCATCTTGGTGGTGCACTGCGGCACATGGCGGCTTTTGTGCCGTGAGTGAATTTTTGTACCGGAGCGGTTTTGGGAAACATTGATGCAAATCAACTCCAAATGGTTCCCTAAGGCATAGGGCAAAGTTTTGGGGCAAAACCAAAGCATCTTGGTGGTGCACCGCAGTACATGGCGGCTTTTGTGCCGTGAGTGAATTTTTGCACCGGAGCGGTTTTGGGAAACATTGATACAAATCAACTCCAAATGGTTCGCTAATGCATAGGGCAAACTTTTGGGGCAAAACCAAAGCATCTTGGTGGTGCACCGCGGTACATGGCGGCTTGTGTGCCGTGAGTCAATTTGTTCACTAGAGCGGTTTTAGGAAACATTGATGCAAATCAATTCCAAATGGTTCCCTAAGGCATGAGGGAAGATTTTGGGGCAAAACCAAACCATCTTGGTGAAGTTGACTCAGTGGGTTATTTTTGTGGTGCACCACGGCACATGCCGGCTGGTGTGCTGTGACTCAAATTTTTGCACCGGAGCGGTTTTCGCAAAAGTTGATGGCAATCAACTCCAAATGGTTCCCTAAGGCATGGGGCAATCTTTTGGGCAAAACCAAAGCATCTTGGCGGTGCACCACGACACATGGCGGCTTGTTTGTGCCGTGAGTCAAATTTTGCACCGGAGCGGTTTTGGGGAAACAATGATGCATATCAACTCCAAATGGTTCCCTAAGGCATGGGGCAAAGTTTTGGAGAAAACCCAAGCATCTTGGTGGTGCACCACGACACATGGCGGCTTGTGTGTGCCGTGAGTGAAATTTTGCACCGGAAAGATTTTGGGAAACATTGATGCAAATCAACTCCAAATGGTTCCCTAACGCATGGGGCAAAGTTTTGGGGCAAAACCAAAGCATCTTGGTGGTGCACCACGACACATGGCGGCTTGTGTGTGTCGCGAGTCAAATTTTGTACTGGAGCGATTTTGGGAAACATTGATGCAAATCAACTCTAAATGGTTCCCTAAGGCATGGGGCAAAGTTTTGGGGCAAAACCAAAGCATCTTCGCGGTGCACCATGACACATGGCGGCTTGTGTGCCGTGACCTAAATTTTTGCACCGGAGCGGTGTGGGAAAAATTGATGGCAATCAACTCCAAATGGTTCCCTAAGGCATGAGGAAAAGTTTTGTGGCAAAACTGAAGCATTTGGGTGGTGCACCACGACACATGGCGGGTTGTGTGTGCCTTGTGTCAAAGTTTGCACCGGAGCGATTTGGGAAACATTGATGCAAATCAACTCCAAATAGTTCCCTAAGGCATGGGGCAAAGTTTTGGGGCAAAACCAAAGCATCTTGGTGGAGCACCATGGCACATGGCGGCTTGTGTGTGCCGTGAGTCAAATTTTGCACCGGAGCGATTTTGGGAAACATTGATGCAAATCAACTACAAATGGTTCCCTTAGGCATGGGGCAAAGTTTTGCGGCAAAACCAAAGCATCTTCGTCGTGCACCACGACACATGGCGGCTTGTGTGCCGTGAGTCAAATTTGGCACCGGAGCGGTTTTGGGAAACATATATTTAAATCCACTCCAAATGGTTCCCTAAGGCATGCGGCAAAGTTTTGGGGCAAAACCAAAGCATCTTGCTGGTGCACCATGACACATGGCGGCTTCTGTGCCGTGAGTCCAATTTTGCACCGGAGCGGTTTTGGGAAACATTGATGCAAATCAACTCCAAATGGTTCCCTAAGGCATGGGGCCAACTTTTGGGGCCAAACCAAAGATCTTGGTGGTGCACCACGGCACATGGCGGTTTGTGTGTGCCGTGAGTCAAATTTTGCACCGGAGCAGTTTTGGGAAACATTGATGCAAATCAACTCCAAATGGTTCCCTAAGGCATGGGCCAAAGTTTTGGGGGAAAACCAAAGCATCTTGGTGGTGCACCGTGGCACATGGCGGCTTTTGTGTCGTGAGTCAAATTTTGCACCGGAGCGGTTTTGGGAAACATTGATGCAAATCAACTCCAAATGGTTCCCTAAGGCATGGGGCAAAGTTTTGGGGGGAAACCAAAGCATCTTGGCGGTGCACCGTGGCATTTGGCGGCTTTTGTGCCGTGATTCAAATTCTGCACTGGAGCGGTTTTGGGAAACATTGATGTAAATCAACTCCAAATGGTTCCCTAAGGCATGGGGCAAAGTTTTGGGGGAAAACCAAAGCATCTTGGTGGTTCACCGTGGCACATGGCGGCTTTTGTGCCGTGTGTAAAATTTTGCACCGGAGCGGTTTTGGGAAACATTGATGCAAATCAACTCCAAATGGTTCCTTAAGGCATGGGGCAATGTTTTGCGGAAAACCAAAGCATCTTGGTGGTGCACCACGACACATGGCGGCTTGTGTGTGCCGTGAGTCAATTTTTGCACCGGAGCGGTTTGGGGAAAGAATGATGCAAATCAACTCCAAATGGTTCGCTAAGGCATGGGGAAAAGTTTTGGAGCAAAACCAAAGCATCTTGGTGGTGCACCACGACACATGGCGGCTTGTGTGTGCCGTTACTTAATTTTGCACCGGAGCGGTTGTGGGAAACATTGATGCAAATCAACTCCAAATGGTTCCCAAAGGCATGGGGCAAAGTTTTGGGGCAAAACCAAAGCATCTTGGTGGTGCACCCCGACACATGACGGCTTGTGTGCGTGAGTCAAATTTGGCACCGGAGCGGTTTTGGGAAACATTGATGCAAATCAACTCCAATTAGTTCCCTAAGGCATGGGGCAAAGTTTTGGGGCAAAACCAAAGCATCTTGGTGGAGTACCACGGCACATGGCGGCTTGTGTGTGCTGTGTGTCAAATTTCGCACGAGAGCGATTTTGGGAAACATTGATGCAAATCAACTCCAAATGGTTCCCTAAGGCATGGGGCAAAGTTGTTGAATGATTTGAGATTTGATGATGTTTGTTGACTTGTTAATTGTGTTTAATTCTGTGTTGGATGTGTGGTTAATACTTGTTTAAATGTTTTAAGTTCGTTCGAGATGATATATTACTTGTATAGATTAATCATATGAATAATGATAAACTGTTGTTTTTATTATTCATCAGTTAGTCTACTAATTCTTCTTGTCTAGTCGACGGTTTTCATTAAATGTACCAGGTATACAGGTTTAATGAAAATAACACACTGGTCTATGTCTTCAGTCGACTATTCTGTTCTTCGCACCTTCCTTATGCAGTAAATATGTGCAGAACGCATTTTAGCTCTTTCAAAAAGCAAAGACCCATTACGTTTCGTGGAGCCTATAAATATTACTTTCAAGGACGCTCAGAGTAGCGGAAAAGATTCAAGAGAAAAACTCTCAAGAAGCTACAACTTTCACAAGCAAGAAGATCTGCATTGAGTTTTTCATTTTCACTGTTTTGTCAAGAACTTTCTTATGTCATTGTAATTTTTGTATTCTTTGATCTCGGGTTAGAGATTGTGAGTGGGTTTTAGAACCCTGCGATTGTGATTAGGGTGATCACAGAGACTCTGGTTGAGTCTGTGAGTGTTAGTCTATTCTATAGTGTTTAGGATAGTTTCTTTTGATTTCTTGTAGAGTTCAAGAAAGGTTCTTTTTGTGTAAAGAATACAATCTTTAATAGTGATTAGGATCTGCGGGTTGCGGATCATAGACTGGACGTAGTTCTTTTACAAAGAACGAACCAGTATAAATTTTGGTGTCATATTCTCTCTTCTCTCATCATCTGATATACTGTGCAGTAAGAACTAACCTACTATTTTTCGTTTATCAGTCGACTAATTTTCTATGAAATGAACCAGTAGATTTTCTTTTACGAAAAAGTTTCTATACAAGTTGCATATCAATTCAACCCTCCCCCCCTTCTTGATATTATTCCGCTGCTAACAATTGGTATCTAGAGCAGGTTCTTGTAAGGTACTCAAGTTCAAATCAAGAATGGGAGACAAGCTTCCTTTGCGTAAGGTGCCTCTACCAACGCACTCCCTCTTTCGTAGGTGCAAACTATCCGCTCGGAAGGCCGTAATGAAGATCTTTTTCGAATCGGCTGACAGAGGCGTGTGGGATGCCGTGGTTAATGGTCCATATATCCCTACCATCAAAGGTGAAGATGGACAGCTGGTTGAAAAGCCATGGGAACAGTGGTCTGAAACAGAGAACAAGAAGGCTCAATTCGACAGTAAGGCCAAGAATATTTTAACTTCTGCTCTTAACCTTGATGAATTTTTCAGGGTTTCACAGTGCACCACAGCCAAAGAAATGTGGGACATCCTTCAAGTAACACACGAAGGCACAACTGAGGTGAAAAGGGCAAGAAAACACACTCTCATACAAGAGTATGAGATGTTTCGAATGCAGCCTGGTGAGACCATCCAAGATGTGCAGAAACGATTCACGCACATAGTGAATCATTTGCTTGGATTAGGGAAGAAGTTCGACGATGAAGAGCTTAATATAAAAGTGTTAAAATGCTTGAGTAGGAATTGGCAGCCAAAGGTTACAGCCATTCTGGAAACTAAAGATTTGACAGTAATGAGCACTACAACATTGTTCGGGAAACTCAGAGAACATGAATTGGAGCTGAGTAGGCTGGATCAAATTGAAAATTCAGAAAAACAGAATAAAAGCTTAGCACTAAAAGCAAAGGAGTCGATTAAGAGTGATGAAGATAAAGATGATGACAGTACTGAGTTTGCTATGTTGGTCAAAAAGTTTGGTAAATTCCTTAAAAGGAAAGACAATACAAAGGACAAATTTCAGAGGAGGTATACCAGAAAACCAGATTTTAATTCCTCTAACTTTTCATGTTTTAATTGTGGACAGCTAGGACATCTCAAAGCAGATTGTCCTCTGTTAAATCAAAGAAAAGAGAGAAGTCCAGGAAAGAATGAGAGAAAAGACAAACGGAATCAGTACTACAAGAAAGGGAAGAAAGCTTATATGGCATGGGATGACAGTGATTCCAGTAGATCTCCAAGTTCAGATTCTGAATCTGCAAATCAAGCCAATCTCCGTCTTGTAGCCAATGAAGATACTCGCTAGTCAAGTAAGTTCATGTGATTCGATATGAGTGAGAATTATGACACTCGTTTAATGCTTTCATTGAATTTCATGATGAAGCAAAGAAGATGGAATATCAGTATAATCGGCTAAAAGGACTAAATAGCTGGCTAGAAAATAAAGTGCAGGAACTGGAAGATCAAAATAGTAGACTGAAGGATGAAAACAGTCAACTAAAAGATAAAGTACTGCAACAAAAAAACCAGAAAGGTTCTGAAAGATCCGTAACTGATAAAAATGAATCTGAGAATTGTGAAAACTGTGTTAACCTTCAAAATAAAGTGGGTTATTTGATCAAAACATTGGCAAAATTTCAAATTAGTCATAATACTTTAAATCAACTTTTACATTCTCAAATTGGTTTTTCAAATGGAAATGGACTTGGCTATGGAAAACTTTATCATGCTGCAAAGAACAAATCTTATCCAAGGAACAGATTTAAAACATGTTCTTATTGTTTGAAACATGGTCATATATCTAAGTTTTGCTATGTCAAGAATTTTGGGATTTCAAGAGGTGAATTTTATTGGAAACCCAAAACACATGTTGTTCCTAACTTGAAAGGACCCAAATGGCTTTGGGGACCTAAATTTGTCAATTAAACCTTGTTTTGCAGGTCTGTCATGGAGCAAAAAGAACCTTATGGTATCTGGACAGTGGATGCTCCAAACACATGACAGGAGATAAATCAAAGTTGATGAATTACAAAGAATGTGAAGCTGGTGTTGTTACTTTTGGTGATAACAGCAAAGGAAAAATTAAAGGATCAGGAGATATTGGCAACTGTACTTCCTCACAAATTAAAAATGTACTTTATGTTGAAGGACTAAAACACAATCTACTAAGCATAAGTCAGCTATGTGACAAAGGTATGAAAGTCACCTTTGATGCAAAATTCTGCGTCATTTTCAATTGTATAATTGCAGATATAGTGCACATTGGGAGAAGGGTAAACAATGTCTACATGTTGGACATCAACTCCTCAAATCACAAGGATATCTGTTTGTTAACTAAAGAAGATGATAGCTGGCTATGGAATAGAAGGTGCGGTCATATCAACATGCGGTCATATCAACATGCAGTTGTTGAACAAGATAAGCTCCAAAAGTCTTGTTAGAGGGATTCCAAATGTAAAATTTGTGAAGGATAAAATCTGTGAATATTGTCAAAAAGGAAAGCAGTCCAAAAGCTCATTTGAATCAAAGAATATCATATCAACTAGGAGACCTCTTGAACTGCTGCACCTTGATCTGTTCGGTCCTTCAAGAACAGTAAGTATAGGTAACAACTCCTATGTTCTTGTGATAGTTGATGATTTCTCAAGGTATACTTGGACACTTTTTCTTTCCTCAAAAGATGAAACTTTTCACGCTTTCAAAAGATTTGCTAAGATCATTTCTAATGAAAAGGATCTTAAAATTGTATCTTTAAGAAGTGATCATGGAACCGAGTTTCAGAATATGCATTTTGAAAAGTTTTGTTATAAATATGACATATCTCATTATTTTTCTGCACCTAGAACTCCACAGCAAAATGGAGTTGTTGAAAGAAAGAACAGGACTCTCCAGGAATGTGCAAGGACTATGTTGAGTGAGTCAAAGCTACCAAAGTACTTTTGGGCAGATGCAGTCTCTACAGCCTGTTATGTACTCAATAGAGTTTTGCTTAGACCTATACTAGATAAAACACCTTATGAGCTTTTGAACGATAAAATACCTAGTATTGTATATTTTAAAGTCTTTGGATGCAGGTGCTTCATTCTCAACAATGGAAAAGCTTCATTAGGTAAATTTGATGAGAAAGCTGATGATGGCATTTTTCTTGGTTATTCATTGACTAGCAAAGCATACCGTGTCTTTAACAAAAAGAATTTAACTGTTGAAGAGTCTATCCATGTTGTTTTTGATGAGATTTTATGCCAAAAAGAGAGAAAAGGTAACTCTCTTGCAGGTTCCGATGATGAGAAGCCTAAGGAATCTGAAAAGAATGAAGATGTTGCGTAAAAATCTGCAAAGCCGACAGACATGATGAACAAGTCGACTATAATCCCGATTCGCCGACTACCCTACAGACAGATAATACATTAACTAAATCCTCGGAGAACACAAAAGGGCTATCTCCGGACAACATTATTGGGAATGTTGAGAAGGGAGTGACTACTCGTAACTCTTTAAATGAATTCTCGCAATCATATGGCCTTTGTTTCTCAAATAGAACCAAAGAATATTAATGATGCATTGCTTGACCATAACCGGATAATCGCTATGAATGAAGAACCGAATCGCTTTGTTAGGAATGATGTTTGGAAACTAGTTCCTAGGAATAATACAATGAATGTGATAGGAACTAAATGGGTTTTCAAAAATAAGCTAGATGAAAATGGTATTATTACTAGAAACAAAGCTAGACTTGTAGCAAAAGGGTATAATCAGGAAGAGGGCATTGACTATGATGAGACTTATGCACCTGTTGCTAGATTAGAAGCTATTAGGTTATTGCTTGCATTCGCATGTCTTAATTGCTTTAAACTCTATCAAATGGATGTCAAAAGTGCTTTTCTTAATGGTTTCATAAATGAGGATGTATATGTTGAACAACCACCTAGTTTTATTGACTCTAAGCTTCCTAACCATGTCTACAAACTCAAAAAGGCTTTGTATGGTCTTAAGCAGGCACCAAGACAGTGGTATGAAAGACTTACAACCTTTCTCATATCACAAGGGTTTAAAAGAGGAGCTGTGGATAAAACTCTTTTTACCAAGAAAGTTGTTAATGACCTTATGATTGTGAAAATTTATGTTGATGACATAATTTTTGGGTCATTTAATCCCTCTTTGTGCCAAGAGTTTGCAGAATGTATGCAAGGAGAATTTGAAATGTCTATGATGGGAGAATTGAATTTCTTCCTAGGATTGCAGGTGAAACAAATGGAAAATGGAACCTTCATTAGTCAAGCCAAGTACTGCAATGAATTGCTGAAAAAGTTCAATATGGAAAGCTGTAAAGAATCAAATGCACCAATGTCATCAAACTGCTATATCTTGATGTTGATGAATCTGGGAAGGCTGTTGATGCAACTATGTACAAAGCGCTGATTGGATCCTTGCTATATATCACAGCTAGCAGACCTGATATCATGTTTGCTGTTTGTCTTTGTGCAAGATTCCAAGCTAATCCCAAGGAGTCACATTTCACAGCAGCTAAACGTATCTTGAAATACCTCAAAGGAACTGTGAATGTGGGACTATGGTACTCTACTGGTAATGAGCTAAATCTTGTTGGATATACTGATTCTGATTTTGCAGGTTGCAAATTAGACAGAAAAAGCACCAGTGGAACATGTCATTTGCTTGGAAATTGTTTAATTTCGTGGACAAGCAAGAAACAGGCATGTGTTGCACTCTCAACAGCTGAAGCTGAGTACATTGCAGCTGGTAGTTGTACAACACAGATTCTATGGTTGAAGCAACAGCTAAGTGATTTCAATCTACATCTTTTTGATATACTAATCTTGTGTGATAATACAAGTGCGATCAACTTAACTAAAAATCCTATACAACATTCTAGAACCAAGCACATTGAAATAAGACATCATTTTATAAGAGATTATATTGAAAAGAAGGATTATAGGATTGAATTCATTTTTACAAATGATCAGCTAGCTTATATATTCACTAAGCCACTTAGTCGTGAAAGATTTTTCAAACTAAGAAATGAATTGGGTATCCTTAATATCAATCATATCTCTTAAAAATTTTCTCTGCTGAGTTGATTAGTTTGTTAATTGTATGAAATAGTGTGCTTATTTCATTAAACTGACAATGTTATCTTACTGTTGCAGATTTCAGTGTGTTAATTTCATAAAACAGTCGATTTATTTCATTAAACTGACAGCAAGGCATTACTGTTACGAAAATAACCTGCTTATTTTCTTGAAATAACAGATTCATTTCATTAATTGCTTGTGCAAATGTTGTTTGAATATGAACAAACCCATTAATTGCATTGACTAGCTGATTAATTTCTGTAACCACAAATTAAATTTAGATTGCAGTTCCAAGAAATCAGTGTTTAATCAAATCAGTTCAGTCATTTCTGTAAAATGAATGGTTCAATGCATTTTAAATTCACAGCATGAACAGTTATAGCTACATGTGCACTCGCTTTATTGGGTTTCAGATGTGGTTTTCCATTTTTCAAAGTATTCTCTGCGTTCTTCTGAAGTCTGAGCACCTGTGGTTAAGTCTGAATCTATTCAAAATATTTTGACCATTTATTCACTGCTGGACATGCATACGTCTCTCCTATATAGTCTATATATGTTGGATTTTCTAAACTTGCATTCTCCATACTCCATATTTCTGCATAATCTCTATCAGTTCATCTTGTTCTCTCCAGTTTTGAAATGACGAACAGTGATGATTCAGACGCCCCCATTGGAAACTTGTTTCAAAGATTAAGAAGATCAATGAGGAACAAAAAATCCTCACGTTCAACAGCTGCTTCATCAGGTAGAAGAACTAGGGGATCTACATCCGGGACACAAACAGATCCTATTGAGATTCCTGAGCAAACAGCTGAACCTTCTGAAAGGAGGTTTCCAAAAAGGTATAAAGTGAGGGTGAGACTCCCTCAACAGAATCCTCCACCACCTCCTTCTCCTCCTACTGAAGAAGCCAATGAGGAGACTGAGTCAGATGGAGCTGATGAAGATGAAAACACTGAAGTTGCTGTTTCTGTAGAACAAAGGATGATGATGAAACAAATTCTATCTCCAAAGATCTTAAAGTTTAGCTGGTTGGAGACGGAAAATCTGAATTTTGTGTGAAACTCTCTTCAAGCACAGAATCTTCGACAGTTCGTAGAGCTTGAAGGTAACTTTTGTTAAATAAAGACGGCAGTGTAAAAACCAAGAGGGGGGGGTGAATTGGATTTTTAATAAATTTTTCTCTTTTAAAAAAAAACCTTTTCAGATTTTGAAATTCTTTCAAAACTAGGATGTGGATTTTTCTTATCCTTTGATTAAGGCGAATAGAATTAGCAATTGTTATAATGATCCACAAATAAAAGATATAGAGAAAGAGAAAGAACACAGAGATTTATACTGGCTCGGATTAAGCCAATCCTACATCCAGTTCCCAACCACCACAAATGCGTGATGATTTTCCCACTATCTTTAAATTGAAATTACAAACACCAATTCATGCAATAACAAAATAAAGATAAAGAAACACCTCCTTAGACACACTAAGGATGAAACACTTCCTCAGACACACTGAGGATGAAACCCACCTCTCTTGACACATAAGAGATGAAACACCTCCCTTAGAACAGATCCAAGGGATGAATTTTCCCGTTTAAAGAAAATAGTAAAAGAATACACCTGATAAGTGCTGGATAGAAAGCTTAAGCACAATGATAAAGACTTGATCAAACATAAGAGAGCAAGAAAGCGACTTTGAAAAAGCTAAGGCGCAGAAACACTTTGAATATTTTGTGTGTTTTCAGATGTGTAGAACCTAAGACATTCTCTTTCATTTTATAATTCGAAAATACTCCAAAGTTTCCATTCTTAGGTTGATTTAGAATTAATTTCGCAAAAACGACTCATTTAATCGATTATATTAAAAGCTTAATCGATTATATCATGTTTAAAATCTGGAAAACAAATATCGTCTGATATAATCGATTAGATTAAGGCCATAATCGATTATATTAACCCAGAAATCAATATAATCGATTATCAAAAACACTTAATCGATTATTTAGTTCGTTAAACATTTTTAATTCAAATTTTAAGTTAAATAATCGATTATCTACGTATGGTAATCGATTAAAAGCGTAGAAAAACGTTTTTGCGATAAAACACCTTGCTCTCTTGTTCGGGAAGGTCTTGAATGGGATTTATGACTTACTCTTTTATCCAACACCCAAAACGTAACCTTCTACTCGTAGCTCCTTCAGCTCTTGAGAAAATCTTCATCAATCTTCTCTCTTGAAAGCTTTGAATGCTCTTTATGCCTTTCCTTTTCTACCAAGCAGCCTTCCTTTATGAGATGGCACAAGTCTTTAATGTTGATTAAAACTTTCTAAAACTTCATCATCAAAACTTTAGGTCTTCATAAAACTCTGGTCTTGCAAAATGCCAACAATCTCCCCCTTTTTGATGATGATAAAAAGAAACAAAGAGACTTGTGATTGATATCCTGAAAATCTTGAAAATAATGTATGGATATCTCCATCATAAAAGTTAGTCCACAAAGGAAATAAAATAGGCAGTCAAATAGCATTTAAGTTTCAATTTTGAATTTTGAAAAAGAGATTTCAAGGAAATTAATGACTGGAAATTATTTCTAAAAGCTCCCCCTTAAACTTTGCTCTTTAATGTTTAAGCTATATTAGGCACTTATTTGAAATATTTCCTAAAGCTCCCCCTGAAATTAATTTTCTTAAAAGCTATAAAGACTAGACAGGTTTTCATATCAAAACAAATATTTTTCTCCCCCTTTATTTTTATCATTTTCAAAAAGATTACATTTTCAGAGATTATTACAGCAGAAGCAAATCAATTACACAGAAATCATAGAGAGAAAAATAATTGCAGCAGCTGGAAAATAATTAAGAATAAGCTAAGGAGTAAGTGAACTTGTAGCCTATTCTGTTTCTTCACTATCTCCTTCATCTTCTTCATCTTCCTCATCATTTGTTGGCTGTTTTCCTCTTGAGGATCTTGCATTGTCTTCTTCTGGAGATATGTCTTCAATTTGCATCTTCCTTTAAACTCTATAAACTCTTCTATTGAGCCTTGAAAGTCTATGACAAAGATCATCATATTGAGTTGTGTGAAGATTCATCATGGTATCCATTTTTGAAAGAATGTGATCCTCCATTGACCCTGGTTGAGGTTGAGGTGGTGGTTCTTCATCCTCCTCCTCCATTGCAGCAGGTTCATCTTCTCTTTGTCTAAACCTGTTGCCTTGTTCTATGAGGCCCATATGCCTTAGAACATTCTTCCCAATTTTGCTATTGCTTAGCAAAATTTGCTTGTTCTCTCCTTCAAGGTCCACACCTTTGTATTCTAAAATTCTTGAGATAAACACAGCATAGGGTAATGCAAAAGAGGAAAGCCTAGTGGCTTTAAACATATTATCAAGAATAATTGAAGGCCAATCCATGCTAACATTATTAAGGAATCCATACATTAAGAGGATGTCTTCCTTAGTAAGTTGGGCATGATTAGTGCCTCTAGCAACTAAAACCCAAACAATAACATAATGCAACATTCGCTCATTAAGTTTCACATTACCAACTTTGTACAAGTTTTGAACTTGTAAATTCGGATCCTTGCAGAATTTTCTGAATTCTACCAACTTGTTGAAGTCCTCAAAGCCATATGTGATGTTGATGCCTTGAGTTGAGAGACTAGCTACATTGCTCCACAAATCTTCATCAAAGTGGATCCTTACACCCTTCACTTTAGTGCTTGGACTAGCTGTCCTTGATGTTAAATTCATGTAAAACACTCTAACCAAGTCTGGATAGAATGCTCCTTCCATCTCCACAAATTGTTGCAGCCCATTTGCTACTAAAAATTCCTGAAAAGAAAAACCGTGAGATCTGAAAAATTCACAAGATAGATATTTTGGGGTAAGAATTTTCCTGTCCTTCCACTTGTTAACAAAACCAATTTGCATATCTTCATCGTAGATCCAACCAAGCAAGATTTGGAGGTCTCCTTTCTTGATGTTGAGAAGACATAGGCTCCTTGCCTCTTCTCCTTGATGGCATCTTCCTTCTTCGTTGATAAGCCATTTAAATTTTATAACAGACAAGAGAGAATGCACAATGAAATAATATAGTAACAGAGAAAGCACAGAGAATTAATTCGCACAAGAAGAGAAGATATCAGCAGAAAACAACAAGAGTGAGAGAAAGAGTGAGTGAGGCACTTTGATTCTCAAATCAGCTATTTATAGAAGGAAATCCGGTCATAAAATTTTGATTTAATGAAAATATATCCGTTGGGAATGAATATAGCCGTTGGAATAAAACAAAACTCGTGGAAAACATGGCCAACGCTCGAAAATCGAGTTGCGTAAAAACACAGAATCGGTTCATTTAATCGATTATGTTCTTCATTTAATCGATTATTTGCCTTCGAAATTTTCCAGAAAACGAAAACCCAGAAATTTAATCGATTATGTGCATTCCTTAATCGATTAAATTGCTCCCCAGCAATTTAATCGATTATGTCATAAACTTAATCGATTATGTTATAAAACATTTTCACAAACAATAGCGCTTAATCGATTAACACCGAAACCTAATCGATTAAATACGTAAATTTTCGTAAAACGCTGAATTAACATCAAAATCAAAAACAAACATCAATCAATCAACAGATTTATCACAAACAATTCCTAGATCTCTTCTAAGCTCATAAAATCTATCTCTAGGCAAAGGTTTGGTGAAGATATCGCCTAGTTGATGTTTGGTATCTATATATTCTATGATGCAATCACCTTTAGCTATATGATCTCTAATGAAATGATGTCTAATTTCTATATGTTTTGTCTTAGAATGCATGATAGGGTTCCTAGTCAGTTAATGGCACTAGTGTTATCACACTTAAGAGGGATATGATCTAAAAAGATATCAAAGTCTTCTAATTGTCGCTTCATCCACAGTATTTGAGCACAACAACTCCCTCGTCGCTATATACTCAGCCTCCGTGGTTGAAAGAGCAACACTAGCCTGTTTCTTAGAATGCCATGAAACTAAAGAACATCCTAAAAGATGACATGTACCACTAGTACTCTTCCTATCAATTCTACAACCACCATAATCCGAGTCCGAAAAACCTATAATACTAGGTGAGGCTCCCGAAGGGTACCATAAACCAAAGGATTTTGTTCCTCTAAGGTACTTAAGGATTCTCTTAACGGCTTTTAGGTGTGACTCTCTAGGGTTGGATTGAAACCTAGCACAAACACACACACTTTGCATTATATCAGTCTACTAGCAAGTAAGATAAAGTAATGATCCGATCATACCTCGATACCGTGTTTGATCTACCGCCTTACCGTTTAAATCTTGGTCTAGATAGCAAGATGTGGCCATGGGAGTTGCGGCTTCCTTGGAACTTTCCATCTCAAATTTCTTCAAGAGTTCGTTGCAATACTTTGTTTGACATATAAAAATGCCTTTCTTCAATTGTTTGATTTGCAAACCAAGAAAGAAATTTAATTCTCCCATCATGGACATTTCAAACTCTCCCTGCATATTTCTAGCAAACTCTTGGCAAAGATCATCATTAGTTGATCCAAAAATGATATCATCAACATAAACTTGAACAATAAGAATATGTTTCTTTGATTTCTTAATAAAAAGAGTAGAATCAACTTTACCTCTTCTAAAATTATTTTCAAGTAAGAAATTACTTAACCTTTCATACCAAGATCTTGGGGCTTGTTTGAGTCCATATAAAGCTTTCTTCAACTTGTAGATATGATTAGGATTTTTGAAATCTTCAAAGCCTGGAGGTTGTTCTACATATACTTCTTCCTTGATGTATCCATTTAGAAAAGCACTTTTTACATCCATTTGAAATAATTTGAATCCCATAATGGAGGCATATGCTAACAACAAGCGGATAGCTTCAAGTCTTGCTACTGGAGCATAGGTTTCATCATAATCTATGCCTTCTTCTTGTCTATATCCTTTGCAACCAGCCTTGCTTTGTTCTTGGTGATATTTCCATCTTCATCAAGCTTATTCCTAAAGACCCATCTTGTACCTATAACCTCGCATATTGTTAGTTCTAGGAATTAAATCCCATACCTGATTTCTTTCAAACCGATTTAGCTCTTCTTGCATTGCTATACACCAATGTTCATCCGTCAATGCTTCTTCTACATTCTTTGGTTCAACTCGTGAAACAAAAGCAACATTCATGCAGAAATTATTCATATTCCTCCTTGTTCTTACACCTGTTGAGATGTCTCCAATGACATTGTCCAAAGACACGTTTCTAGGTGGTCTCCATTCTTTGGTAGACTTTCATCTTGAGGAGGATTTTCTTCCAAACCGATTTCTTCAACAGACTTCTTCTAGAGGAGTTTCTTCTTGATGTACTCCTTCATCATCTACAAAGAATCTTTTTGACTCAAGAGGGGTTTCCTCAAGGT
This sequence comes from Lablab purpureus, assembly GCA_030347555.1. Lineage (NCBI taxonomy): Eukaryota > Viridiplantae > Streptophyta > Magnoliopsida > Fabales > Fabaceae > Lablab > Lablab purpureus. The sequence continues at coordinate 42,038,637 of CM059259.1, forward strand.
CTAGATATTCATCAAAGACAACATGTATAGATTCTTCAACATTTAAAGTCCTTTTATTAAAAACTCTATATGCTTTACTATGCAAAGAATAACCTAAAAATGTAGCTTCATCGATTTAGCATCAAATTTCCCAAGGCTATCTTTTTCCGTTATTCAAAACAAAACATTTGCATCCAAAAATTCTGAAATGAGAAATATTTGGTTTTCTTCCTTTGAAAAGCTCATAAGGAGTTAATTTCAAAATAGGTCTTATTAAAACTCTATTTAAAACATAACATGCGGTGCTTACTAGCATCAGCCCAAAAATATTTAGGTAAACTATTTTCATTCAACATGGTTCTTGCAAGTTCTTCCAAAGATCTATTTTTCCTTTCAACTACACCATTTTGTTGAGGTGTTCTTGGTGCTGAAAAATTATGAGAAATTCCATTTTCTTCACAAAAATTTTCAAAAGAAACATTTTGAAATTCACCGCCATGATCACTTCGTAAAAACTTGATTTTCAAATCTTTTTCATTTTGAATAACCTTGGCAAATTTTCTAAATTCTTTAAAAGCATCACTTTTAGATGAAAGAAAAAGAGTCCAAGTAAATCTAGAGTAATCATCAACAATCACAAGAGCATAATAATTGCCACCAAAACTTTTTGTTCTAGAGGGCCAAATAAATCCATGTGCAGTAATTCTAAAGGTTTTGAAGTGGAAACAACATTTTTAGATTTAAAAGAATTTTTCGCTTGCTTCCCTTTTGACAAGCTGCACATAGTTTGTTCTTTTCAAAAACCAGTTTTGGCAAACCAATTACCAACTCTTTAGATATGAGTTTACTTAGATGAGGCATATGAATGTGAGCAGCTCTTCTATGCCATAACCATGGATCCTCTTCTTTCGCAACTAAACAAGACAAATTACTAGATGTAGATGCACAATCAATGTCAATCAAATAGATGTTATTGTGTCTCTTACCAATGAGGGCGATTTCATTTGAGTCCTTGTGATGAATTTTGCAAAGATCACTATCAAACGTTACCTTTAAGCCTTTATCACAAAGTTGACTAATGCTTAGCAAATTGTGCTTCAAACCATCAACAAGAAGAACATCATGAATCTTTAGGGATTCTCCAATCATTCCACTACCAATGATTTTTCCCTTGTTGTTGTCACCATAGGTTACAAAACCTTGTTCTTTCTTTTGAAGCTTTTGAATTTGCTTTTATCACCCGTCATGTGCCTTGAACAACCACTATCAAGATACCATAGTGACTTTTTGGACTTGGGACCAACCGGCATCATAAACAAAATATTTAGGTCCCCTAAAGTCACTTATTAGGGTCCTCATGGGTTAGAAACAGATTTTCCTTTGGGAACCCATTTGTATTTCCCATTAGGAACACTAAAACGTTTAATATTGCATCTATTAACAGAATGACCTTTATGCATACAATAAAAACATGTAGGAACATTTGTTCTTCTTGAGAAATATGCATTTTTATAAACTTTCTTTGTAGAAACGTTTTGTTTAAAGGAATTAGAATTTTCAAAAACCTTATTTGAATTTGACGATTCTCCTTTCACAAAAACAGTTTTAGTAGGTTTATGATTATACCTGAAATTATAACCAAGACCTGCTTTTTCATATAAACCTTTTTGCACTTTCAAAACATTATTTAAATAATTATTGCCCATCGTGATTTTTGAAAGAGATGTTTCAAGATAAGAAACCTTGTTAGCAAGAACACTACAATTTTCGCAAATAGGAATTTTGGTTTTGCATTTGCAAGGAATTTTTGCTTTTTCAAAATCCTCTTTAAAATGATTTCTCTTCTTCCAAATCAGAAATTTTCTTTTCAAGACTTTTGTAGTCATTTTTTAATTTATTATGAAAGAAGGTTAGTTTTTCCGATTTTTCACATAAATCCAAAAACTCTTCAAGCAACTCATCATAATTATCAGGAAGGCCAGAATCACTTACCTTACTACATGTGGATTCGGCATCATCATCATCCGCCATAAGACAGATATTAGCTTTTTCTTCTGACTCACTTGCACTAGAAGAACTCACGTCATTATCTTCCCAAGCGATGTATGCCTTCTTTTTCTTCTTATCAAAAGGCTTCTTGTATTTCTTTGCCTTTTCCTCATCCTCATTGATGTTGGGGCAATCCGACTTCAAGTGTCCCCTTTTTCCACAACCATAGCACTTAAAGTTATCAAGAGAATTTAGGTTTTCAGTTTTCTTACCTTTCTTGAAATTTCCTTTGTTCTTGTTCTTGATGAACTTTTTGTACTTTTTGACAAACAAGCTGATGTCACTGCATTCAAGATCATCATCTGTGTCACTACTCTCATCTTTGTTGGATTCGGCTTTAAGAGCAACTCCTTTTCTTTTGACGTCTTCTTCTTCTCCTTTGAAACGTCCAAGCTCCATTTCATGTTCTCTAAGCTTCCCGAAGAGAGTTGTCATATTCATGTTTGCAAGGTTCTTCGATTTCGTGATGGCCGTCACTTTTGGTTGCCAAGTCCTGTCCAAAGATTTCAAAATTTTCACATTTAATTCTTCCGTATCAAATTTCTTACCTAACGCCTTGAGGTGATTTACAATATGAGTAAATCTCTTTTGGACGTCGTATATGGTTTCCCCTTTGCTCATCCGGAACATTTCGTACTCCTGAATCAAGGTATTTTTCCTTGATCTTTTCACATCTTCCGTTCCTTCATGTGTGACTTCTAAAGTGTCCCACATCTCCTTTGCTGTAGTGCAATCCGACAACCTGTAAAACTCATCAATAGTTAAAGCAGATGCTATCATGTTACAAGCCCTTATGTCGCATTGATTCTGGTTGTATTCATCTTTGCTCCAATTTGCTCTCTTCTTGGGTACCTGCGCTTCTTCAACAACAACCATAGGAATAAATGGACCATAGCAATAAGTGGATTTTTAATAAATTTTTCTCTTTTAAAAAAAAAACTTTTCAGATTTTGAAATTCTTTCAAAACTAGGATGTGGATTTTTCTTATCCTTTGATTAAGGCGAATTGAATTAGCAATTGTTATAATGATCCACAAATAAAAGATATAGAGAAAGAGAAAGAACACAGAGATTTATACTCGGTTCGGATTAAGCCAATCCTACATCCAGCTTCCCAACCACCACAAATGCGTGATGATTTTCCCACTATCTTTAAATTGAAATTACAAACACCAATTCATGCAATAACAAAATAAAGATAAAGAAACACCTCCTTAGACACACTAAGGATGAAACACTTCCTCAGACACACTGAGGATGAAACCCACCTCTCTTGACACACAAGAGATGAAACACCTCCCTTAGAACAGATCCAAGGGATGAATTTTCCCGTTTAAAGAAAACAGTAAAAGAATACACCTGATAAGTGCTGGATAGAAAGCTTAAGCACAATGATCACCACTTCCAAAGACTTGATCAAACTGAAGAGAGCAAGAAAGCGGCTTTGAAAAAGCTAAGGCGCAGAAACACTTTGAATATTTTGTGTGTTTTCAGATGTGTAGAACCTAAGACATTCTCTTTCATTTTATAATTCGAAAATACTCCAAAGTTTCCATTCTTAGGTTGATTTAGAATTAATTTCGCAAAAACAACTCATTTAATCGATTATATTAAAAGCTTAATCGATTATATCATGTTTAAAATCTGGAAAACAAATATCATCTGATATAATCGATTAGATTAAGGCCATAATCGATTATATTAACCCAGAAATCAATATAATCGATTATCAAAAACACTTAATCGATTATTTAGTTCGTTAAACATTTTTAATTCAAATTTTAAGTTAAATAATCGATTATCTACGTATGGTAATCGATTAAAAGCGTAGAAAAACGTTTTTGCGATAAAACACCTTGCTCTCTTATTTGGGAAGGTCTTGAATGGGATTTATGACTTACTCTTTTTATCCAACACCCAAAACAGAACCTTCTACTATAGCTCCTTCAGCTCTTGAGAAAATCTTCATCAATCTTCTCTCTTGAAAGCTTTGAATGCTCTTTATGCCTTTCCTTTTCTACCAAGCAGCCTTCCTTTGTGAGATGGCACAAGTCTTTAATGTTGATTAAAACTTTCTAAAACTTCATCATCAAAACTTTAGGTCTTCATAAAACTCTGGTCTTGTAGAATGCCAACAACTTTTATGTTGACCTTGTTAAGGTTTTCTATACTAACTTGAAAGTCGAAAATGGTGTTCTTGTGTCAAACGTAAAAGGCAGGGAGATTCGCATTGATAATACCATATGGAGGGGTATTGTTGGACTGAGGAATAATGGATTAAAAATCAGTAAAGGCAACACAAGTTCATTGCCAAACTTCAACAATGAAGCTGTTTACAAAGATTGCCAAAGGCATTGTGATGAGGCGATGATTATCAAGTACAATGTTAGCCGTATGAAGAGAGATGATAGACTGCTGGCTTTCTTTCTCGCATGGCAGCTCATACCTAGGGGGAGCAACCATGCACAGCTTATGGAGGAGGACTTGGCCCTGCTACACTGCTTAAAAAATCGGATTATTGTGAACTGGGTCTATGTCATTAAAGGCCACATGTTTAAAGCAAAAAGGTTGAATGATCACAGACTTCCTTATGCCATACTGATATCCAGATTCCTTGACTACTTCAATGTTCCAACTGATGGAGAAACTATGAAAATTGTCAATCACAAACATACATTTGACAATTACTATCTGCGGAACATGGGACTATCCAAAGTAAATGGAGATTGGACCTATGAGGCTGGCACTTCTTCTGGACATGGAGGAACTTTCGAAGCAGGGACCTCATCAGCACAAGAGACAGATTATACAGCATACCAAATGATTCCCTATTGTGCACCACCTTCATACCAGGGAGTTCCTATGTCTGAATTTGAAAGAATACTTTTATCTCGTCTTAATGATCTAACCTCTATGCAGCATAATACACACGAAACCATGGTGGCCAGGTTCACCAATATAGATGAAGAGATTGAATTAATCCAACTTCAACTTACAGAATTGCAAGTTACTGCTGAGAACTTTGCTGGTCCAAATGCACAAACCACTTCGGAAGCTATGGAAGTGGATGGTGATAATACTGAAAAAGAGAATGAGGACAATGAAGATGAAGAATGATCCTATCTGCTGTTATTTTATGTTTTCAGCATTTTATTTCAGGTTTAAGAACAATCTTGGGTCTGTAATAACTTTCACAAACTATTTTCTGCTTAATCTGCACTCATTTTAACACTATAACTGCTTAACCTGCTATTTGATAATGTCAAAGGGGGAGATAATCTACCATCTCTTCTCTTTGTGTTTGTTTTGTTTTGCAGGTTGACATCATCAAATAGGGGGAGTTTGTTGAATCATTTGAGATTTGATGATGTTTTTTGACTTGTTAATTGTGTTTAATTCTGTGTTGGATGCGTGGTTAATACTTGTTTAAATGTTTTAAGTTTGTTCGAGATGATAGATTACTTGTATAGATTAATCATATGAATAATGATAAACTCGTTGTTTTTATTATTCATCGCTTAGTCTACTAATTCTTCTTGTCTAGTCGACGCTTTTCATTAAATGTACCAGGTATACAGGTTTAATGAAAATAACACACTGGCCTATGTCTTCAGTCAACTATTCTGTTCTTCGCACCTTCCTTATGCAGTAAATACGTGCAGAACGCATTTTAGGTCTTTCAAAAAGCAAAGACCCATTACGTTTCGTGGAGCCTATAAATATTACTTTCAAGGACGCTCAGAGTAGTGGAAAAGATTCAAGAGAAAAACTCTCAAGAAGCTACAACTTTCACAAGCAAGAAGATCTGCATTGAGTTTTTCGTTTTCACTGTTTTGTCAAGAACTTTCTTCTGTCATTGTAATTTTTGTATTCTTTGATCTCGAGTTAGAGATTGTGAGTGGGTTTTAGAACCTTGCGATTGTGATTAGGGTGATCACAGAGACTCTGGTTGAGTCTGTGACTGTTAGTCTATTCTATAGTGTTTAGGATAGTTTCTTTTGATTTCTTGTAGAGTTCAAGAAAGGTTCTTTTTGTGTAAAGAATACAATCTTTAATAGTGATTAGGATCTGTGGGTTGCGGATCATAGACTGGACGTAGTTCTTTTACAAAGAACGAACCAGTATAAATTTTAGTGTCATATTCTCTCTTCTCTCATCATCTGATATACTGTGCAGTCAGAACTAACCTACTATTTTTCGCTTATCGATCGACTAATTTTCTCGTGAAATGAACCGAGAGATTTTCTTTTACTGAAAAGTTTCTATACAAGCTGCATATCAATTCAACCCCCTTCTTGATATTATTCCGCTGCTAAGAAAAGTTTTGGGGCAAAACCAAAGCATCTTGGTGGTACACCACGACATATGGCGGCTTGTGTGCCGTGAGTCAAATTTGGCACCGGAACGGTTTTGGGAAACATTGATGCAAATCAACTCCAAATGGTTCCCTAAGGCATGGGGCAAAGTTTTGGGGCAAAACCAAAGCATCTTGGTCGTGCACCACGACACATGGCGGCTTGTGTATGCCGTGAGTCAAATTTTGCACCGGAGCGGTTTTGTAAAATATTGATGCAAATCAACTCCAAATGGTTCCCTAATGCATGGGGCAAGGTTTTGGGGCAAAACCAAAGCATCATGGTGGTGCACCGCGGCACATGGCGGCTTGTGTGCCGTCAGGTAATTTTTGCTCCAGAGCGATTTTGGGAAACATTGGTGCAAATCAACTCCAATTGGTTCCCCAAGGCATGGGCCAAAGTTTTGGGGCAAAACGAAAGCATCTTGGTGGTGCACCGCGGCACATGGCGGCTTTTGTGCCGTAAGTCAAATTTTGTACCGCAGCGGTTTTGGGAAACATTGATGCAAATCAACTCCAAATGGTTCCCTAAGGCATGGGGCCAAGTTTTGGGGCCAAACCAAAGCATCTTGGTGGTGCACTGCGGCACATGGCGGCTTCTGTGCCTTGTCTCAAATTTTACACTGGAGCGGTTTTGGGAAACATTGATGCAAATCAACTCCAAATGGTTCCCTAAGGCATGGGCCAAAGTTTTGGGGCAAAACCAAAGCATCTTGGTGGTGCACCGCGGCACATGGCGGTTTGTGTGCCGCGAGTCAATTTTTGCACCAGAGCGGTTTTGGGAAAGATTGATGCAAATCAACTCCAAAAGGTTCCCTAAGGCATGGGGCAATGTTCTGGGGCAAAACCAAAGCATCTTGGTGGTGCACCGCGAGTCAATTTTTGCACTGGAGCGGTTTTGGGAAACATATATTTAAATCCACTCCAAATGGTTCCCTAAGGCATGGGCCAAAGTTTTGGGGCAAAACCAAAGCATCTTGCTGGTGGTGCACCACGACACATGGCGGCCTGTGTGCCGTGAGTTAAATTTTGCACCGGAGCAGTTTTGGGAAACATTGATGCAAGTCAACTCCGAATGGTTCCCTAAGGCATGGGGCCAAGTTTTGGGGCCAAACCAAAGCATCTTGGTGGTGCACCACGGCACATGGCGGCTTGTGTGTGCCGTGAGTCAAATTTTGCACCGGAGCGGTTTTGGGAAACATTGATGCAAATCAACTCCAAATAGTTCCCTAAGGCATGGGGCAAAGTTTTGGAGGAAAACCGAAGCATCTAGGTGGTGCACCGTGGCACATGGCGGCTTTTGTGCCGTGAGTCAAATTTCGCACCGGAGCGGTTTTGGGAAACATTGATGCAAGTCAACTCCAAATGGTTCCCTAAGGCATGGGGCAAAGTTTTGGGGCAAAACGAAAGAATCTTGGAGATGCACCGCGGCACATGGCGGCTTGTGTGCCGTGAGTCAATTTTTGCACCGGAGCGGTTTTGGGAAAGATTGATGCAAATAAACTCCAAATGGTTCTCTAAGGCATGGGGCAATGTTCTGGGGCAAAACCAAAGCATCTTGGAGGTGCACCGTGGCACATGGTGGCTTTTGTGCCGCGAGTCAATTTTTGCACTGGAGCGGTTTTGGGAAACATATATTTAAATCCACTCCAAATGGTTCCCTAAGGCATGGGCCAAAATTTTGGGGCAAAACCAAAGCATCTTGCTGGTGCACCACGACACATGGCGGCTTGTGTGCCGTGAGTCAAATTTTGCACCCTAGCGGCTTTGGGATACATTGATGCAAGTCAACTCCAAATGGTTCCCTAAGGCATGGGGCCAAGTTTTGGGGCCAAACCAAAGCATCTTGGTGGTGCACCACGGCACATGGCATCTAGTGTGCGTCGTGAGCCAAATTTTGCACCGGAGCGGTTTTGGGAAACATTGATGCAAATCAACTCCAAATGGTTCCCTAAGGCATGGGGCAAAGTTTTGAAGGAAAACCAAAGCATCTTGGTGGTGCACCGTGGCACATGGCGGCTTTTGTGCCGTGAGTCAAATTTCGCACCGGAGCGATTTTGGGAAACATTGATGCAAATGAACTCCAAATGGTTCCCTAAGGCATGGGGCAAAGTTTTGGGGCAAAGTTTTGGGGCAAAACCAAAGCATCTTGGTGGTGCACCGTGGTATTTGGCGGCTTTTGTGCTGTGAGTCAAATTTTGCACCGGAGCGGTTTTGGGAAACATTGATGCAAATCAACTCCAAATGGTTCCCTAAGGCATGGGGCAAAGTTTTGGGGGAAAACCCAAGCATCTTGGGGGTGCACCGTGGCATTTGGCGCCTTTTGTGTGTCGTGAGTCAAAAATTGCACCGGAGCGATTTGGGAAAGATTGATGCAAATTAAGTCCAAATGGTTGCCTAAGGCATGGGGCAATGTTTTGGGGCAAAACCAAAGCATCTTGGTGGTGCACCACGACACATGGCGGCTTGTGTGTGTCATGAGTCAAATTTTGTACCGGAGCGGTTTTGGGAAACATTGATGCAAATCAACTCCAAATGGTTCTCTAAGGCATGGGGCAAAGTTTTGGGGCAAAACCAAAGCATCTTGGTGGTGCACCGCGGCACATGGCGGCTTTTGGGCCATGTGTCAAATTTTGCACTGGAGCGGTTTTGGGAAACATTGGTGCAAATCAACTCCAAATGGTTCCCTAAGGCATGGGGCAAAGTTTTGGGACAAAACCAAAGCATCTTGGTGGTGCACCGCGGCACATGGCAGCTTTTGTGCCGCGAGTCAATTTTTGCACCGGAGCGGTTTAGGGAAACATATATTTAAATCCACTCCAAATGGTTCCCTAAGGCATGCGGCAAAGTTTGGGGCAAAACCAAAGTATGTTGGTGGTGCAACACGAAAAATGGCGGCTTGTGTGTGCCGTGAATCAAATTTTGCACCAGAGCGGTTTGGGGAAACATTGATGCAAATCAACTTCAAATGGTTCCCTAGGACATGGGTCAAAGTTTTGGTGCAAAACCAAAGAATCTTGGTGGTGCACCACGAAAAATGGCGGCTTGTGTGTGCCGTGAATCAAATTTTGCACCGGAGTGGTTTGGGGAAACACTGATGCAAATCAACGCCAAATGGTTCCCTAAGCCATGGGGCAAAGTTTTGGGGCAAAACCAACGCGTCTTGGTGGTGCACCGCGGCACTTGGCGGCTTTTGTGCCATGTGTCAAATTTTGCACTGGAGCAGTTTTGGGAAACATTCATGGAAATCAACTCCAAATGGTTCCGTAAGGCATGGGGCAATGTTTTGGGGCAAAACCAAAGCATCTTGGTGGTGCACCGCGACACATGGCGGCTTGTGTGCCGTGAGTCAAATTTTGCACCGGAGCGGTTTTGGGAAACATTGATTCAAATCAACTCCAAATGGTTCCCTAAGGCATGGGCAATGTTTTGGGGCAAAACCAAAGAATCTTGGTGGTGCGCCGCGGCACATGGCGGCATGTGTGCCGTGAGTCAAATTTTGCACCGGAGCGGTTTTGCGAAACATTGATGCAAATCAACTCGAAATGGTTCCGTAAGGCATGCGGCAAAGTTTTGGGGCAAAACCAAAGTATCTTGCTGGTGCACCACGACACATGGCGGCTTGTGTGCCGTGAGTCAAATTTTGCACCGGAGCGGTTTTGGGAAACATTGATGCAAATCAACTCGAAATGGTTCCCTAAGGCATGGGGCAAAGTTTTGGGGCCAAACCAAAGCATCTTGGTGGTACACCACGACACATGGCGGCTTGTGTGTGTTGTGAGTCAAATTTTGTACCGGAGCGGTTTTGAGAAACATCGATGCAAATCAACTCCAAATGTTTCTCTAAGGCATGGGGCAAAGTTTTGGAGCAAAACCAAAGCATCTTGCTGCTGCACCGCCGCACATCGCGGCTTTTGTGCCATGTGTCAAATTTTGCACTGGAGCGGTTTTGGGAAACATTGATGCAAATCAACTCCAAATGGTTCCCTAAGGCATGGGGCAAAGTTTTGGGGCCAAACCAAAGCATCTTGGTGGTGCACCACGGCACATGGCGGCTTGTGTGTGCCGTGAGTCAAATTTTGCACCGGAGCGGTTTTGGGAAACATTGATGCAAATCAACTCCAAATGGTTCCCTAAGGCATCGGGCAAAGTTTTGGGGGAAAACCAAAGCATCTTGGTGGTGCACCGCGGCACATGGCGGCTTTTGTGCCGTGAGTCAAACTTTGCACCGGTGCGGTTTTGGGAAACATTGATGCAAATCAACTCCAAATGGTTTCCTAAGGCATGGGGCAAAGTTTTGGGGGAAAACCAAAGCATCTTGGTGGTGAACCGTGGCATTTTGCGGCTTTTGTGCCGTGAGTCAAATTTTGCACCGGAGCGGTTTTGGGAAACATTGATGCAAATCAACTCCAAATGGTTCCCTAAGGCATGGGGCAAAGTTTTGGGGCAAAACCTAAGCATCTTGGTGGTGCACCACGACACATGGCTGCTTTTGAGTGACGTGAGTCAAATTTTGCACCGGAGCGATTTGGGGAAACATTGATGCAAATCAACTCCAAATGGTTCCCTAAGGCATGGGGCAAAATTTTGGGCAAAACCAAAGAATCTTTGTGGTGCACCACAACATATGGCAACTTGTGTGTGCCGTGAGTCAAATTTTGCACCGGAGCGGTTTTGGGAAACATTGATGCAAATCAACTTCAAATGGTTCCCTAAGACTTGGGTCAAAGTTTTGGTGCAAAACCAAAGCATCTTGGTGGTGCACCACGAAAAATGGCGGCTTGTGTGTGCCGTGAATCAAATTTTGCACCGGAGCGGTTTGGGGAAACATTGATCCAAGTCAACGCCAAATGGTTCCCTAAGGCATGGGGCAAAGTTTTGGGGCAAAACCAAAGCATGTTGGTCGTGCACCACGACACATGGCGGCTTGTGTGTGCCGTGAGTCAAATTTTGCACCGGAGCGGTTTTGTAAAATATTGATGCAAATCAACTCCAAATGGTTCCCTAATGCATGGGGCAAGGTTTTGGGGAAAACCAAAGCATGTTGGTGATGCACCGCGGCACATGGTGGCTTATGTGCCATGTGTCAAATTTTGCACTGGAGCGGTTTTGGGAAACATTGATTCAAATCAACTCCAAATGGTTCCCTAAGGCATGGGCAATGTTTTGGGGCAAAACCAAAGAATCTTGGTGGTGCACCGCGGCACATGGCGGCTTTTGTGCCGCGAGTCAATTTTTGCACCGGAGCGGTTTTGGGAAACATATATTTAAATCCACTCCAAATGGTTCCCTAAGACATGCGACAAAGTTTTGGGGCAAAACCAAAGTATCTTGCTCGTGCACCACGACACATGGCGGCTTGTGTGCCGTGGGTAAAATTTTGCACCGTAGCGGTTTTGGGAAACATTGATGCAAATCAACTCCAAATGGTTCCCTAAGGCACGGGGCAAGGTTTTGGGGCCAAACCAAAGCATCTTGGTGGTGCACCACAGCACATGGCGGCTTGTGTGTGCCGTGAGTCAAATTTTGCACCGGAGCGGTTTTGGGAAACATTGATGCAAATCAACTCCAAATGGTTCCCTAAGGCATGGGGCAAAGTTTTGGGGGAAAACCAAAGCATCTTGGTGGTGCACCGCGGCACATGGCGGCTTTTGTGCTGTGAGACAAATTTTGCACCGAAGCGGTTTTGGGAAACATTGATGCAAATCAACTCCAAATGGTTCCCTAAGGCATGGGGCAAAACCAAAGCATCTTTGTGGTGCACCACGGCATATGGCAACTTGTGTGTGTCGTGAGTCAAATTTTGCACCGGAGCGATTTTGGGAAACATTGATGCAAATCAACTTCAAATGGTTCCCTAAGGCATGGGTCAAAGTTTTGGTGCAAAACTGAAGCATCTTGGTGGTGCACCACGAAACATGGCGGCTTGTGTGTGCCGTGAATGAAATTTTGCACCGGAGCGATTTGGGGAAACATTGATGCAAATCAACGCCAAATGGTTCCCTAAGGCATGGGGCGAAATTTTGGGGTAAAACCAAAGCATCTTTGTGGTGCACCATGACATATGGCAACTTGTGTGTGCCATGAATCAAATTTTGCACCAGAGCGGTTTGGGGAAACATTGATGCAAATCAACGCCAAATGCTTCCCTAAGGCATGGGGCAAAACCGAAGAATCTTGGTGGTGCACCACGACCCATAGCGGCTTGTGTGTGCCGTGAGTCAAATTTTACACCGGAGCGGTTTTGGGAAAAATTGATGCAAATGAACTCCAAATCGTTGCCTAAGGCATGGGGGCAAAGTTTTGGGAAAACCAAAGCATCTTGGTGGTGCACTGCGGCACATGGTGGCTTTTGTGTCGTGAGTCAATTTTTGCACCGGAGCGGTTTTGGGAAACGTTGATGCAAATCAACTCCGAATGCTTCCCTAGGGCATGGGGCAAATTGTTGGGGCAAAAGCGAAGCATCTTGGTGGTGCACCGCGACACATGGCGGCTTGTGTGTGCCGTGAGTCAAATTTTACACCGGAGCGGTTTTGGGAAACATTGATGCAAATCAACTCCAAATCGTTCCCTAAGGCATGGGGCAAAGTTTTGGGGAAAACCGAAGCATCTTGGTGGTGCACCGCGGCACATGGCGGCTTGTGTGCCGTGAGTCAATTTTTGCACCGGAGCGGTTTTGGGAAACATTGATGCACATAACCTCCAAATGGTTCCCTAAGGCATGAGGGAAGGTTTTGGGGCAAAACCAAATCATCCTGGTGGAGTTGACTCAGTGGGTTACTTTTGTGGTGCACCACGGCACATGCCGACTTGTGTGTCGTGACTCAAATTTTTGCATCGGAGCGATTTTGGGAAAAATTGATGGCAATCAACTCCAAATGGTTCCGTAAGGTATGGGGTAAAGTTTTGGGGCCAAATCAAAGCATCTTGGTGCTGCACCACGACACATGGCGGCTTGTGCGTGCCGTGAGTCAAATTTTGCACTGTAGCGGTTTTGGGAAACATTGATGCAAATCAACTACAAATCGTTCCCTAAGGCATGCGGGCAAAGTTTTGGGGCAAAACCAAAGCATCTAGGTGGTGCACTGCGGCACATGGCGGCTTTTGTGCCGTGAGTCAATTTTTGCACCGGAGCGGTTTTGGGAAACATTGATGCAAATCAACTCCAAATTGTTCCCTAAGGCATGGGGCAAAGTTTTGGGGCCAAACCAAAGCATCTTGGTGGTGCACCACGGCACATGGCAGCTTGTGTGTGCCGTGAGTCAAATTTTGCACCGGAGCGGTTTTGGGAAACATTGATGAAAATCAACTCCAAATGGTTCCCTAAGGCATGGGGCAAAGTTTTGGGGGAAAACCAAAGCATCTTGGTGGTGCACCGTGGCACATGGCGGCTTTTGTGCCGTGAGTCAAATTTTGCACCGGAGCGGTTTTGGGAAACATTGATGCAAAGCAACTCCAAATGGTTCCCTAAGGCATGGGGCAAACTTTTCGGGCAAAACCAAAGCATCTGGGTGGTGCACCGCGGCACATGGCGGATTGTGTGCTGTGAGTCAATTTTTGGATCGGAGCGGTTTTGGGAAACATTGATGGAAATCAACTCCAAATGGTTCCCGAAGGCATGGGGCAAAGTTTTGGGGCAAAACCAAAGCATCTTGGTGGTACACCACGACACATGGCGGCTTGTGTGCCGTGAGTCAAATTATGCAGCGTAGCGATTTTGGGAAACATTGATGCAAATCAACTCCAAATGGTTCACAAGGCGTTAGATGCGGAATTATATCAAGAAGGGGGGGTTGAATTGATATAAAGCTTTATTGAAAACTTTTTCGTATCCAAAAATTTACTGCTGCAGTTTACTGAGAATTAGCCGACTGATTATTGCAAAATAGTAGGTTAGTTCTTAATGCAGAATTTAACAAATGATGAAGGAAGAGAAAAGATAACACCAAGGATTATACTGGTTCGTTCTTTGTGCAAGAACTACATCCAGTTGGTGATCTGCAGCTCCACAGATCCTAATCACTATCAGAAATGTATTCTTTACAACAAATCTTTCTTGAACACTACAAGAAACTCAAAGAACCTATTCTAAATGTTAAATAAAGACGGCAGTGTAAAAACCAAGAGGGGGGGTGAATTGGATTTTTAATAAACTTTTCTCTTTTAAATAAATTTTCGGATTTTGAAATTCTTTCAAAAAATTGGATGTGGATTTTTCTTATCCTTTGATTAATGCAGATTGAATTTGCAATTGTTATAATGATCCACAAATAAAAGAGAAAGAGAAAGAGAAAGAACACAAAGATTTATACTGGTTCGGATTAAGCCAATCCTACGTCCAGTTCCCAACCACCACAAATGCGTGATGATCACCCCACTATCTTTAAATGAAATTACAGACACCAATTCATGCAATAACAAATAAAGATAAAGGAACACCTCCTCGGACACACTAAGGATGAAACACCTCCCTGCACACACCGAGGATGAAACCCACCTCTCTTGACACACAAGAGATGAACACACCTCCCTTAGAACCGATCCAAGGGATGAATTTTCCCGCTTATGAAAAACAAGTAAAAGAATACACCGATAATAGTGCTGGATAGAAAGCTTAAGCACAATGATCACCACTTCCAAAGACTTTATCAAATCGAAGAGAGCAGGAAAGCGGTTTTGAAAAGCTAAGGCGCGTAAACACTTTGAATATTTTGTGTTTAATCGGATGTATTTAACCTAAGACATTCTCTTTCATTTTATAATTCAAAAATGCTCCAAAGTTTCCATTCTTAGGTTGATTTGGTATTGATTTCGCAAAAATGACTCATTTAATCGATTATCTAAAAAGATTAATCGATTATATCATGTTTAAAAACTGGAAAACAAATTTCGTCTGATATAATCGATTAGATTAAGGCCATAATCGATTATATTAACCTAGAATTAATATAATCGATTATCCAAAACACTTAATCGATTATTTAGTTCGTTAAACAATTTTAATTCAAATTTTAAGTTAAATAATCGATTATCTACGTATCATAATCGATTAAAAGCGTAGAAAAACGTTTTTGCAAGAAAACACCTTGCTCTCTTGTTTGGGAAGGTCTTGAATGGGATTTATGACTTACTCTTTTTATCCAACACCCAAAACAGAACCTTCTACTCTTGATCATTCAGCTCTTGAGAAAATCTTCATCAATCTTCTCTCTTGAAAGCTTTGAATGCTCTTTATGCCTTTCCTTTTCTACCAAGCATCCTTCCTTTGTGAGATGGCACAAGTCTTTAATGTTGATTGAGGCATTCTAAATCTTCATCATCAAAACTTTAGGTCTTCATAAAAAACTGGAGGACTTCAAAAACTCTTGGTCTTGCAATATGCCAACAATCTCCCCCTTTTTGATGATGATAAAAAGAAACATAGAGACTTGTGATTGATATCGTGAAAATCTTGAAAATAATGTATGGATATCTCCATCATAAAAATTAGTCCACAAAGGAAATAAAGTAGGCAGTCACATAGCATTTAATTTTCAATTTGAATTTTGAAAAAGAGATTTCAAGGAAATTAATGACTGGAAATTATTTCTAAAAGCTCCCCCTTAAACTTTGCTTTTTAATGTTTAAGCTATATTAGGCACTTATTTGAAATATTTCCTAAAGCTCCCCCTGAAATTAATTTTCTTAAATGCTAGAAAACTTGACAGATTATCAATCAAAACAAATATTTTTCTCCCCCTTTATTTTTATCATTTTCAAAAAGATTACATTTTCAGAGATGATTACAGTAGAAGAAAATTAATTACACAGAAATTATAGAGAGAGAAACAATTACAGCAGCTGGAAAATAATTAAGAATAAGCTAAGGAGTAAGTGAACTTGTAGCCTATTATGTTTCTTCACTATCTCCTTCATCTTCTTCATCTTCCTCATCATTTTCAGCTGGCTGTTTACCTCTTGAGGATCTTGCATTGTCTTCTTCTGGAGATATATCTTCAATTTGCATCTTCCTTTCAACTCTATAAACTCTTCTATTGAGCCTTGAAAGTCTATGACAAAGATCATCATATTGAGTTGTGTGAAGACTCATCATGGTATCCATTCTTGAAAGAATATGCTCCTCCATTGATCCCGGTTGAGGTTGAGGTTGAGGTGGTGGTTCTTCATCATCTTCCTCCATTGCAGCAGCTTCATCTTCTCTTTGCCTAAACCTGTTTCCTTGTTCTATAAGGCCCATGTGCCTTAGAACATTCTTCCCAATTTTGCTATTGCTTAGCAAAATCTGCTTGTTCTCCTCTTCAAGGTCTACACCCTTATATTCTAAAATCTTTGAGATAAACACAGCATAGGGTAAAGCAAAAGATGAAAGCCTAGTGGCTTTAAACGTATTATCAAGAATAATGGAGGGCCAATCTATGCTAGCATTATTAAGGAAGCCATACATTAAAAGAATGTCCTCCTTAGTAAGTTGGGCATGATTATTGCCTCTAGCAACTAAAACCCAAACAATTACATAGTGCAACATACGCTCATTGAGTTTAACATTACCAACTTTGTACAAGTTTTCCACTTGTAAATTTGGATCCTTGCAGAATTTTCTGAACTCCACCAATTTGTTGAAATCCTCAAAACCATAGGTGATGTTGATGCCTTGAGAAGATAGTCCAGCCACATTATTCCACACCTCTTCATCAAGGTGGATTCTCACACCCTTTACCTTTGTGCTTGGACTAGCTGTCCTTGAGGTTAGGTTCATATAAAAGACTCTAACCAAATATGGATAGAATGCTCCTTCCATCTCCACAAAATTCTGAAGCCCACTAGCTACTAAACATTCCTGAAAAGTAAAACCGTGAGATCTGAAAAAATTGCAAGATAGATATTTGGGAGTAAGGATTTTCCTGTCTTTCCACTTGTTGACAAACCCAATCTGCATGTCTTCATCAGAAATCCAACCAGCAAGTGTTGGAGGTCTCCTTTCTTGCTGTTGGGAGGTCATGGGCTCCTTGCCTCTCCTCCTTGAAGGCATCTTTCTCCTCCTTTGATCAGCCATTTGTCTGTAGAAAAGACAAAAGAGAAAGCATAACGAAATAGCAAAAAAACAGAGTAATCACAGAGATAGAATTTCGCACAGAAAAGGAATGACAGCAGAAAATCAGCAAGAGTGAGAGAGAGTGAGTGAAACACCTTTAATTCTCAATCCAGCTATTTATAGGAAGGAAATTCAGTCATAAAACATTGAATTAATTGAAATAGAGCCGTTTGAATCGAATATAGCCGTTAGAATAAAACAAAACACGTGAAAATCAGTCCAACGTTCGAAAAACCAGTGTGTAGAAAAACACAGAACGGTGCATTTAATCGATTATGTTCTTCATTTAATCGATTATTTGCCTTCAAAATTTTCCAGAAAATGAAAACCCAGAAATTTAATCGATTATGTGCATTCCTTAATCGATTAAATTGCTCCCCAGCGATTTAATCGATTATGTTATGAACCTAATCGATTATGTTGTAAAACATTTTCAAAAATAGCGCGTTTAATCGATTAACACACGAAACCTAATCGATTAAATACGTAATTTTTCGTAAAACACAGATTTAACATCAAAAACAACAACAAACATCAATCAATCAACAGATTTATCATCAACAATTCCTAGATCTCTTCTAAGCTCATAAAATCTATCTCTAGGCAAAGGTTTGGTGAAGATATCAGCTAGTTGATGTTTGGTATCTATATATTCTATGATGCAATCACCTTTAGCTATATGATCTCTAATGAAATGATGTCTAATTTCGATATGCTTTGTCCTAGAATGCATGATAGGGTTCCTAGTCAGATTAATGGCACTAGTGTTATCACACTTAAAAGGGATGTGATCTAAAAAGATATCAAAATCTTCTAATTGTTGCTTCATCCACAAAATTTGAGCACAACAACTCCCTGCTGCTATATACTCAGCCTCCGTGGTTGAAAGAGCAACACTAGCCTATTTCTTAGAATGCCATGAAACTAAAGAACATCCTAAAAGATGACATGTACCACTAGTACTCTTCCTATCAATTCTACGACCACCATAATCTGAGTCCGAAAAACCTATAATGCTAGGTGAGGCTCCCGAAGGGTACCATAAACCAAAGGATTTTGTTCCTCTAAGGTACTTAAGGATTCTCTTAACGGCTTTTAGGTGTGACTCTCTAGGGCTGGATTGAAACCTAGCACAAACACACACACTTTGCATGATATCAGGTCTACTAGCAGTAAGATAAAGTAATGATCTGATCATACCTCGATACCGTGTTTGATCTACCGCCTTACCGTTTAAATCTTTGTCTAGATAGCAAGATGTGGCCATGGGGGTTGCAGCTTCCTTGGAACTTTCCATCTCAAATTTCTTCAAGATTTCGTTGCAATACTTTGTTTGACATATAAATATACCTTTCTTCAATTGTTTGATTTGCAATCCAAGAAAGAAATTTAATTCTCCCATCATAGACATTTCAAACTCTCCCTGCATATTACTAGCAAACTCTTGGCAAAGATCATCATTAGTTGATCCAAAAATGATATCATCAACATAAACTTGAACAATAAAAATATGCTTCTGTGATTTCTTAATGAAAAGAGTAGAATCAACTTTACCTCTTCTAAAATTATTTTCAAGTAAGAAATTACTTAACCTTTCATACCAATATCTTGGAGCTTGTTTGAGTCCATACAAGGCTTTCTTCAACTTGTAAACATGATTAGGATTTTTGAAATCTTCAAAGCCTGGAGGTTGTTCTACATAGACTTCTTCCTTGATGTACCCGTTTAGGAAAGCACTTTTTACATCCATTTGAAATAATTTGAATCCCATAATGGAGGCATATGCTAGCAACAAGCGGATAGCTTCAAGTCTTGCTACTGGAGCATAGGTTTCATCATAATCTATGCCTTCTTCTTGTCTATATCCTTTTGCAACCAGCCTTGCTTTGTTCTTGGTGATATTTCCATCTTCATCAAGTTTATTCCTAAAAACCCATCTTGTACCTATAACTTGCATTTTGTTAGTTTTAGGAATTAAATCCCATACCTGATTTCTTTCAAACTGATTTAGCTCTTCTTGCATTGCTATACACCAATGTTCATCCGTCAATGCTTCTTCTTTAAACCTTTATCACAAAGTTGACTAATGCTTAGCAAATTGTGCTTCAACCCATCAACAAGAAGAACATCATGAATCTTTAGGGATTCTCCAATCATTCCACTACCAATGATTTTTCCCCTGTTGTTGTTGCCATAGGTTACAAAACCTTGTTCTTTCTTTTTGAAGCTTTTGAATTTGCTTTTATCACCCGTCATGTGTCTTGAACAACCACTATCAAGGTACCATAGTGACTTTTTGGACTTGGGACCAACCTTGTTACATGTGGATTCGGCATCATCATCATCCGCCATGACACAAATGTTGGCTTCTTCTTCTGATTCACTTGCACTAGAAGAACTCACATCATTATCTTCCCAAGCGATGTATGCCTTCTTTTTCTTCTTATCAAAAGGCTTTTTGTATTTCTTGACCTTTTCTTCATCCTTCTTGATGTTGGGGCAATCCGACTTCAAGTGTCCCCTTTTTCCACAACCATAGCATTTAAAGTTATCAAGAGAATTTAAATTTTCAGTTTTCTTACCTTTCTTGAAATTCCCTTTGTTGTTGTTGTTGTTCTTGATGAACTTTTTGTACTTTTTGACGAACAAGCTGATGTCACTGCATTCAAGATCATCGTCTGTATCACTACTCTCATCTTTGTGGGATTCCGCTTTAAGAGCAACACCTTTTCTCTTGACGTCTTCTTCTTCTCCTTTAAAACGTCCAAGCTCCATTTCATGTTCTCTAAGCTTTCCGAAGAGACTTGTCATATTCATACTTGATAAATTCTTTGATTCCGTGATGGCCGTCACTTTAGG
This sequence comes from Lablab purpureus, assembly GCA_030347555.1. Classification (NCBI taxonomy): domain Eukaryota; kingdom Viridiplantae; phylum Streptophyta; class Magnoliopsida; order Fabales; family Fabaceae; genus Lablab; species Lablab purpureus. Next base: position 42,058,970 of record CM059259.1, read on the forward strand.
TTGCCATGTCCTGTCCAAAGATTTCAAAATTTTCACATTTAACTCTTCAGTATCAAATTTCTTACCTAACACCTTGAGGTGATTTACAATGTGAGTAAATCTCTTTTGGACGTCATATATAGTTTCCCCTTTGCTCATCCGGAACATCTCGTACTTTTGAATCAAGGTATTTTTCCTTGATTTTTTCACATCCTCCGTTCCTTCATGTGTGACTTCTAAAGTGTCCCACATCTCCTTCGTTGTAGTGCAATCCGACAACCTGTAAAACTCATCAATGGTTAAAGCAGATGCTATCATGTTACATGCCCTTTTGTCGCATTGACTTTGGTTGTACTCATCTTTGGTCCAGCTTGCTCTCGCTTTGGGTACCTGCGCATCTTCAACAACAATCATAGGAATATATGGACCATTCACAATTGCATCCCAAACGCCTTGATCATTAGACCTTAGAAAAATCTCTATCCTTTTTTCCAAAAGGATAGTTTTCACCTGTGAAAAGTGGTGGTCTATGAATAGATGCACCTTCAAAGAAAAGTTTGATTTTTATCTCGCCATGAGGATCTTGTTTTTGAGTAACTTTCAAAAAACCAGCTCTGAGGCCAATTGTTAAATAAAGACGGCAGTGTAAAAACCAAGAGGGGGGTGAATTGGATTTTTAATAAACTTTTCTCTTTTAAATAAATTTTCAGATTTTGAAATTCTTTCAAAAACTTGGATGTGGATTTTTATTATCCTTTGATTAATGCAGATTGAATTTGCAATTGTTATAATGATCCACAAATAAAAGAGATAGAGAAAGAGAAAGAACACAGAGATTTATACTGGTTCGGATTAAGCCAATCCTACGTCCAGTTCCCAACCACCACAAATGCATGATGATCACCCCACTATCTTTAAATGAAATTACAGACACCAATTCATGCAATAACAAATAAAGATAAAGGAACACCTCCTCAGACACACCTCCCCAGACACACTGAGGATGAAACCCACCTCTCTTGACACACAAGAGATGAACACACCTCCCTTAGAACCGATCCAAGGGATGAATTTTCTGTTTATGAAAAACAGTAAAAGAATACACCTGATAATAGTGCTGGATAGAAAGCTTAAGCACAATGATCACCACTTCCAAAGACTTTATCAAACTGAAGAGAGCAGGAAAGCGGTTTTGAAAAGCTAAGGCGCAGAAACACTTTGAATATTTTGTGTTTAATCAGATGTATTTAACCTAAGATATTCTCTTTCATTTTATAATTCGAAAATGCTCCAAAGTTTCCATTCTTAGGTTGATTTGGTATTGATTTCGCAAAAACGACTCATTTAATCGATTATCTAAAAAGCTTAATCGATTATATCATGTTTAAAAACTGGAAAACAAATTTTGTCTGATATAATCAATTAGATTAAGGCCATAATCGATTATATTAACCCAGAATTAATATAATCGATTATCAAAAACACTTAATCGATTATTTAGTTCGTTAAACAATTTTAATTCAAATTTTAAGTTAAATAATCGATTATCTACGTATCTTAATCGATTAAAAGCGTAGAAAAACGTTTTTGCGAGAAAACACCTTGCTCTCTTGTTTGGGAGGGTCTTGAATGGGATTTGTGACTTACTCTTTTTATCCAACACCCAAAACAGAACCTTCTACTCTTGATCCTTCAGCTCTTGAGAAAATCTTCATCAATCTTCTCTCTTGAAAGCTTTGAATGCTCTTTATGCCTTTCCTTTTCTTCCAAGCATCCTTCCTTTGTGAGATGGCACAAGTCTTTAATGTTGATTGAGACATTCTAAATCTTCATCATCAAAACTTTAGGTCTTCATAAAAAACTGGAGGACTTCAAAAACTCTTGGTCTTGAAATATGCCAACACTAAACACTATAGAACAGTTCTAAACACACTGACTCACACTGAGTCACTGTGATCACCCCAATCATAGTTACCAGGGTTCTAAAACCCTCCTTCAAATCTCTATCCCGAGATTAAAGAATACAAGATACAGTGAAAGAAAATATTCTTCTTGAAAAGCAAATACAGTAAACGAAATTCTGCAGATTCCTTTGCTCTGAACGTTTGCAACTCTTGAGTGTATTCTCTTGAATTCTTTCGCTCTCACAAACGTCCTTTAGAGTTGTATTTATAGACTCGAAGAGAAGCTTTGGGTCACGTTTTTTTGAAAACAACAAAGCCGCGTTCTGCACCTTTCTGCATAAAGAGAGTCTGGAACAAAATAGTCGACTGAAGATGCAAACCAGTTAGCTATTTTCATTAAACCTATATTCCTGGTACATTAATGAAAATAGTCGACTAAAGCAACAAGATTAGCAGACTAATTGATGAATAATAAAATCAACAGATTATCATATTTCAATTAGCTAATCATATACAGATAATCTAACATATCTAGAAATGCTAAATCAATTAAGAACCATTAATCACAAACCCAACATATTCTAAAAACAATCATCAAAGCTTTTTAAACATCATCAAATCTCAAATCATCAACAAACTCCCCCTATTTGATGATGTCAACCTGCAAAAGCTGTAAAAACACAAAGAGAAGAGATGGTAGATTATCTCCCCTTTGACATTAGCAAATAGCAGATATAGCGTATATATTCAAGTGTTTAAAAGTGCAGATTTAAGCAAAGTATTAGTGTGTGAAATTATTACAGTCCCAAATGCTTTTTACTGTAGGATTATAATGCTGGAAATATTAAAATCAGAAGCAGATAAGATGAGTCATCATCTTCTTCATCATCCTCATCTTCATCATCATCATCATCCTCTTCCATGGCAACAGAGTTGTGAGTATTGGAGCCATCATAGCTTTCCACAAGAATCTTGCGCTCAGACAAGTTGTCGTTGGATCACCTCAATCTCATAATCTATGTTAGTGAACCCGGCCACCATTGTTTCATGTGTGTTATGCTGCATGGAGGAAAGCACATTAAGTCTAGATATAAGCATACGCTCAAATTCAGACATTGGTACTCCCTGATATGTTGGAGGTGCTGAGTAAGGAACCATTTGATAGGCTGAGTAATCTTGCTGATTTCCAGATGAAGTGCCAGCATCAAAGGTTGATCTTGGTGCAGATGAGGAGGTTCCAGCTTCATAAGTCCAATCACCATTTATCTTGGTCAAACCCATCTTACAAAGATAATAATTGTCAAACAAATGTTTGTGATCAATGCGGGTGGTCTCTCCTTCAGTGGGGAAATTAAAATAATCCAGAAACTTGGAAATCAGAATGGCATACGGAAGCTTGTGATCATTGAGCCTCTTAGCCTTGAACATGTGACCCTTGATCACATATATCCAATTGACCTTGATCCTATTTTTCAAGCAGTGGATCAGTGCAAGGTCTTCCTCCATCAGTTGAGCATGATTGCTCCCCCTGGGGATGAGCTGCCAAGCATGGAAGAATGCCAAAAGCCTTTCATCACGTTTCATCCTCCCAACATTGTATTTGAGGATGACAGCTTCATCACATTTTCGCAGGCAAGCCTTGTATACAACCTCCTTGTTAAAATCTGGTACAGCTCCAGTGTTTCCCTTACTGATTTTTATGCCCTCATTTTTCATACCAGTAACCCTTCTCCACAATGTGTTGTCAATTCTGACTTCTCTGCCTCTTATTTGTGATACCAGAACATTGTTCTCCACCTTCATGTTACCATAAAACAATTTAACAAGGTCTATATAGAAGTTACCTTCTAATTCTACAAATTGTTGTAGACCCTGTGCTTGAAGGGAATTTCTCACGAAGGTCAAATTCTCATTATCTAGCCAGCTGAATTTCAGTATTTTCGGGGTAAGAATCTGCTTCCTCTGCATTCTAAGCTCCACAGCTTCAGCCATTTCATTTGAGAGCGAGCAGCAGTTGTGCAATACAAGAATGCAGTGAGAGAGATGCACAGTAGTGTTATCTGATATCCAGGAAGATTATATCTATATAGAGAGATTGGATGCAAGGTCACACGAAAATTGATCAGTGAACAAATATTCAGTTACAGAGAGTGCAGAGAGAATATGTATGAGTTGGTTATTTACTGACAAAGTTTGAACAGATTTGAAGAATATTTGACTGATATTTTGAAATCCAATTGAATTTTAATTTTATTTAGTGGAATTAATCAGTTAGTTAGAGCAATTAATAAGCTATTCAGATAGAAATAAAAACCAGCAAGTACATTTAATGAAATACGTCTGTTATTTCATGAAAATAAGCAAACTATTTTATGTAACAGTAAAGCACTATTGTCGGCTAAGTGAAATAAGTCGATCAGTTACAAGAAATTAACACACTCGAAATATGCAAGCAAGAAAATATTATTATCGCTAAATGAAATACGTCGCCTATTTCATAGAATTAACAAACTATTTAACTCTGCAGTAAGAAAATTTAAGAAAGATGATTGATGTTCGAGATTCCCAATTCATTTCTAAGTTTTGAAAAACCTATCACGACCAAGAGGTTTAGTGAAAATATAAGCTAACTGATCATTAGTAGAGATGAATTCAATCCTACAATCCTTCTTCTCTATATGATCTCTTATAAAGTGATGCCTTATTTCAATGTGCTTAGTTCTAGAGTGTCGAATAGGGTTCTTAGTTAAATTGATAGCACCGGTGTTATCACATAAGATTGGAATATCGAAATATGCAAATTGAAATCACTTAGCCGTTGTTTTAACCATAAAATCAGTGCAAGTGCAGACTACCAAGTAGCTATATGTTCAGCTTCTGCCGTTGAAAGTGCAACACATGCTTGTTTCTTACTAGTCCACGAAATCAAGCAGCTTCCAAACAAGTGACATGTTCCACTTGTGCTTTTCCTGTCTAATTTGCAACCCGCAAAATCAGAATCAGTATAGCCAACCAAATTTAACTCATTACTAGTGGAATACCATAGTCCAACATTCACAGTTCATTTGAGATACTTCAGAATTCGTTTAGCAGCTTTGAGATGTGATTCCTTTCGATTAGCTTGAAATCTTGCACATAAACATACAACAAACATAATGTCGGTCCGCTAGCAGATGATGTATAGCAAAGAACCAATCAAACCTCTATACATAGTTGCATCAAATGATTTTCCAGATTCATCTATGTCAAGATAATGACTTGAGGACATTGGAGTATTGGCTTCTTTGCAGCTCTCCATGTTGAACTTCTTCAATAACTCATTGCAGTACTTTGATTGATTTATGAGAGTTCCATTTTGCATCTGTTTAACTTGCAAACCTAGGAAGAAATTCAATTCTCCCATCATTGACGCCTCAAATTCACCCTTCATTGATTCCGCAAACTCTTGGCAAAGAGAGGATTAGATGATCCAAAAATGATGTCATCAACATAAATTTGCACAAGTATGAGATCATTAACAACTTTCTTAGTGAAAAGAGTTTTATCCACAACTCCTCTTTTAAAACCTCGTGATATGAGGAAAGTTGTAAGTCTTTCATACCACTGTCTAGGTGCCTGTTTAAGACCATACAATGCCTTTTTGAGTTTGTAAACATGGTTAGGAAACTTAGAATCAATAAAGCCAGGTGGTCTGTTCAACATACACATCCTCATTTATAAAACCATTTAGAAAAGCACTTTTAACATCCATTTGATAGAGTTTGAAGCTTTTGAGACATGCAAATGCAAGCAACAATGTAATGGCTTCTAATCTAGCAACTGGTGCATAAGTCTCATCATAATCAATGCCTTCTTCCTGATTATATCCTTTGGCTACTAGTCTAGCTTTGTTCCTAGTTATAATACCATTTTCATCAAGTTTGTTTTTGAAAACCCACTTTGTTCCTATAACATTCATTTCATTGTTCCTAGGTATTAGATGCCAAACATTATTTCTAACAAACTGATTTAACTCTTCATTCATAGCAGTAATCCAATTATGATCAAGCAATGCATCATGAATATTTTTTGGTTCTATTTGTGAAACAAATGCCATGTGATCACAGAATTCATGTAGAGAGTTTTGAGTTGTTACTCCCTTTTCAACATTCCCAATGATGTTATCCAGAGACAATCCTTTTTTAGTCCTCCAGGATTTAGATAAGGCATTGTCTGCTGTCAGAGTAGTCGATCGATCCGGAGTTATAGTCGATCGGTTCATCCTGTCTCGTCGCCTTCAAGCATATTTTTCTCGCATAATCTTCATTCTTTTCTCGACTTCTCGATTTCTCATCATCGAACCTGCAAGGGAATTACCTTTTCTCTCTTTTTGGCATAAGTATTCATCAAAAACAACATGAATAGATTCTTCCACAGTTAGGTTCTTTTTGTTGAAAACACGATAAGCTTTGCTATTCATTGAATAACCTAGGAAAATACCATCATCAGCTTTTTCATCAAACTTGCCTAATGATGCTTTTCCATTATTTAGTATGAAGCAACTGCAACCAAAGACTTTGAAATATGCAATACTAGGAATTTCGTCATTCAAAAGCTCATATGGAGTTTTATCAAGTATTGGTCTAAGCAAAACTCTATTAAGTACATAACAAGCTGTAGAGACTGCATCTGCCCAAAAGTATTTTGGAAGCTTGGATTCACTCAACATTGTCCTTGCACATTCTTGAAGAGTCCTGTTCTTTCTTTCAACAACTCCATTTTGTTGTGGAGTTCTAGGTGCAGAAAAGTTGTGAGAAATGCCATATTTAGAACAAAACTTTTCAAAATGCCTATTTTGAAACTCAGTTCCATGATCACTTCTTAAAGAAACAATTTTAAGATCTTTTTCGTTTGAAATGATCTTAGCAAATTTTTTGAATGCATGGAAAGTTTCATCTTTTGAAGAAAGAAATAGTGTCCACGTATACCTTGAGAAATCATCAACAATAACAAGAACATATGAGTTGTTTCCAATACTTACAGTTCTTGATGGACCAAACAAATCAAGATGCAAAAGTTCAAGTGGTCTCCTTGTTGAAATGATATTCTTTGACTCAAATGAGCTTTTGGACCGCTTTCCTTTTCGGCAAACAGCACATACTTTGTCCTTCACAAATTTCACATTTGGAAGCCCTCTTAGAAGACTTTTGCAGCTGATCTTGCTTAATAATTGCATGTTGATGTGTCCACACCTTCTATGCCATAGCCAGCTTTCATCTTCTTTGGTTAACAAGCAGATGTTCTTGAGATTTGAGGGGTTAATGTCCAGACATGTAAACATTGTTTATTCTTCTCCCAATGTGCACAATATCTGCAGCTTTACAGCTTGTATATGACACAAAATTCTGCATCAAAAGTGACTTTCATACCTTTGTCACATAGATGACTTATGCTTAACAGATTGTGTTTCAATCCTTCAACAAAGAGTACATCCTTTATTTGTGAGGAAGAACAATTTCCAATGTCTCCAGCTCCTTTGATTTTGCCCTTGTCGTTGTCTCCAAATGTAATCGAACCAACTTCAAATGCCTTGAAGTTTATCGCCTTTGATTTGTCACCTGTCATGTGTTTAGAGCAACCACTATCTAGATACCATGAGGCTTTCTTTGCTCTATGACGATCTACAAAACAAAGTTAATTTACTGATTTAGGTCCCCAAAACAGGTTGGGTCCTTTGAAGTTAGGAACAACATATGTTTTGGGTTTCCAATAGTATTCACCTCTTGAAATCCCAAAATTCTTGACATAGCAAAATCTAGATATATGTCCATTTTTCAAACAATAAGAACATTTTTTAAATCATGTACTAGGATAAGATTTGTTCTTAGCAACGATGATAATGTTTTCCATAACCAAGACCATTTCCATTTGAAAATCCAATTTGAGAATGTAGAAGTTGATTAAGTGTATTATGACCAATTTGAAACTTTGCCAAAGTTTTAATCGGATAACCAACTTTATTTTGGAGATTAATGCAGCTTTCACACTTTGCGGATTCGATTTTATCATTCTCGATTTATCGATTCTATCCGGTTTTTCGACTGCGTGGACATTGTCTTTTAGTTGACTATTTTCATCTTTCAGTCTGCTATTCTGGTTTTCCAGTTCCAGTAATTTATTTTCTAACCAGTTATTCAGTCCATTTAGCCGATTATTTTGATAATCCAGTTTCTTTGCTTCATCATGTAATTCTCTGAATGCATCAAACAAGGTGTCATAATTCTCACTCATATCAGAATCACAAGAACTTACTTGGCTAGATGTTTCTTCATTAGCTACAAGGCACAAATTAGCTTGGTTTTTAGATTCAGAATCTCAATTTGATGATTTGCTGGAATCACTATCATCCCAGGCCATATATGCTTTCTTGCCTTTCTTGAAGTGTTGATTGCGTTTATCTTTATCTCTTCTTTCCTTCTTTTCTGGGCTTCTATCTTTTCTTTGATTCAAAAGAGGACAATCTACCTTGACATGTCCTAGCTGCCCACAATTAAAGCAAGAGAAATTAGAGGAGTTAAAATCATATTTTCTGGTGTACCTCTTCTGATTTTCTTGGAACCTGTCTTTTGGATAATTCTTCCTCTTTAAGAACTTTCCAAACTTCTTAACTAGCATAGCAAATTCTGTACTTTCATCTTCTTTCTCTTCATCACTCTTTATGCATTCCTTGGCTTTTAGTGCAAGACTCTTGTTCTGTTTATCAGAAGTTTCAAGTTGATCAAGCCTGCTTAACTCCAGCTCGTGTTCCCTGAGTTTTCCAAACAAAGTTGCAGTGTTCATGATAGTCAAATCCTTTATTTTAAGGATTGCTGTGACTTTCGGTTGCCATCTCCTACTTAAGCATTTGATAACCTTTATGTTGAGCTCTTTATCATCAAACTTCTTTCCTAAACCCAGCAGATGATTCACTATGTGTGTAAAGCGCTTCTACACGTCTTGAATGCTCTCTCTAGGTTGCATTCGAAACATCTCATACTCTTGTATAAGAGTGTGCTTTCTTGCTCTTTTAACCTCTGTTGTACCTTCATGGGTAACTTGTAGAATATCCCACATTTCTTTAGCTGTTGTGCATTGAGAAACCCTGAAAAATTCATCAAGATTAAGAGCAGATGTTAAAATATTTTTTGTCTTACTGTCAAACTGGGCCTTTTTATTCTCAGCATCAGTCCACTGTTCCCATGGTTTTTCAATCAATTCTCCATCTTCAGCCTTCACAGTTGGAATGAAAGGACCATTAATCACTGCATCCCACATGCCTCTATCAACAAACTCGAAGAAGATCTTCATTCTGGCTTTCCAGAAGAGATAATTTGCTCCTACAAAGAGTGGAGGTCCGTTGGTAGATGCTCCTTCAAAGAAAGGGAAGCTTGTCACCCATCTTGAATCTTTCTTGAGTACCTTACAAGAACCTCGCTCTTGATACCAATTGTTAGATGGGGAATTATATCAAGAAGGGGGGGTTGAATTGATATAAAGCTTTATTGAAAACTTTTTCGTATCGTAAAATTCTATCGGTGCGATTTATCGAGAATTAGCCGATCGATCATCGCAAAATAGTAGGTTAGTTCTTAATGCAGAATTTAACAAATGATGAAGGAAGAGAAAAGATAACACCAAGGATTATACTGGTTCGTTCTTTGTGCAAGAACTACATCCAGTTGGTGATCTGCAACTCCAAAGATCCGAATCACTATCAGAAATGTATTCTTTACAACAAATCCTTCTTGAACACTACAAGAAACTCAAAGAACCTATTCTAAACACTATAGAACAGTTCTAAACGCACTGACTCACACTGAGTCACTGTGATCAACCCAATCACAGTTAACAGGGTTCTAAAACCCTCCTACAAATCTCTATCCCGAGATTAAAGAATACAAGATACAGTGAAAGAAAATATTCTTCATGAAAAGCAAATACAGTAAACGAAATTCTGCAAATTTCTTTGCTCTGAACGTTTGCAACTCTTGAGTGTATTCTCCTGAATTCTTTCTCCCTCACAAACGTCCTTTAGAGTTGTATTTATAGACTCGAAGAAAAGCTTTGGGTCACGTTCTTTTGAAAACAACAAAGCCGTGTTCTGCACTTTTCTGAATAAAGAGAGTCTGAAACAAAATAGTCCACTCAAGAAGCAAACCAGTTAGTTATTTTCATTAAACCTGTATTCCTGGTACATTAATGAAAATAGTCGACTAAAGCAACAGGATTAGCAGACTAATTGATGAATAATAAAATCAACAGATTATCATATTTCAATTACCTAATCATATACAGATAACCTAACATATCTAGAAATGCTAAATCAATTAAGAACCATTAATCACAAACCCAACATATTCTAAAAACAATCATCAAAGCTTTTTAAACATCATCAAATCTCAAATCATCAACACAAGGCATGGGGCAAAGTTCTGGGCAAAACCAAAGCATCCTGGTGGTGCACCACGGCATATGGTGACTTTTGTGTGCCGTGAGTCGAATTTTGCACCGGAGCGGTTTTGGGAAACATTGATGCAAATCAACTCCAAATGGTTCCCTAAGGCATGGGGGAAGGTTTTGGGGAAAAACTAAACCATCTTGGTGGAGTTGACTCGGTAGGTTACTTTTGTGGTGCACCACGGCACATGGCGGCTTGTGTGCCGTGAGTCAAATTTTGCATTGGAGCAGTTTTGGGAAATATTCATGCAAATCAACTCCAAATGGTTCCCCAAGGCATGGGGCAAAGTTTTCAGGCAAAACCAAAGCATCTTGGTGGTGCACCGCGGCACATCGCGGCTTGTGTGCCATGAGTCAATTTTTGCACCGGAGCGGTTTTGGGAAACACTGATGCAAATCGGCTCACAATGGTTCCCTAAGGCTTGGGGCAAAGTTTTGAGGCAAAACCAATGCATCTTGGTGCTGCACCACGACACATGGCGGCTTGTGTGCCGTGAGTAAATTTTTGCAACGGAGCGGTTTTGGGAAACGCTAATGCAAATCAACTCCAAATGGTTCCCTAAGGCATGGGGAATTGTTTTGGGGCAAAACCAAAGCATCTTAGTGGTCCACCGCGACACATGGCTGCTTGTGTGTCGTAAGTCAATTTTTGCACCGGAGCGGTTTTGGGAAACATTGATACAATTCAACTCCAAATGGTTCCCTAAGGCACGGGGCAAAGTTTTGGGGCAAAACCAAAGCATCTTGGTGGTGCACCACGACACATGGCGGCTTCTGGGTGCCGTGAGTCAAATTTTGCGCCGGAGCGGTTTGGGGAAACATTGATGCAAATCAACTCCAAATGGTTCTCTAAGGCACGGGGCAAAGTTTTAGGGCAAAACCAAAGCATCTTTGTGGTACACCACGACACATGGCGGCTTGTGTGTGCCGTGAGTCAAATTTTGCACCGGAACGGTTTTGGGAAACAGTGATGCAAATATACTCCAAATGGTTCCGTAAGGCATGGGGCAGAGTTTTGGGGAAAAACCAAAGCATCTTGGTGGTGCACCACGGCACATGGCGGCTTGTGTGTGCCATGAGTCAAATTTTGCACCGGAGAGGTTTTGGGAAACATTGATCCAAATAACTCCAAATCGTTCCCTAAGGCATGGGGGAAAAGTTTTGGGGCAAAACCAAAGCATCTGGTGGTGCACTGCGGCACATGGCGGCTTTTGTGTCGTGAGTCAATTTTTGCACCGAAGCGGTTTTGGGAAACATTGATGCAAATCAACTCCAAATGCTTCTCTAAGGCATGGGGAAAAGTTTCGGGGCAAAACCAATGCATCTTGGTGGTGCACCGCGGCACATGACGGCTTGTGTGTCGTGAGTCAATTTTTGCACCGAAGCGGAATTGGGAAACATCGATGCAAATCAACTCCAAATGGTTCCCTAAGGCGTGGGGCAAAGTTTTGAGGCAAAACCAAAGCATCTTGGTGGTGCACCGCGGCACATCGCGGCTTGTGTGCCATGAGTCAATTTTTGCACCAGAGCAGTTTTGGGAAACACTGATGCAAATCAACTCACAATGGTTCCCTAAGGCTTGGGGCAAAGTTTTGAGGCAAAACCAAAGCATCTTGGTGGTGCACCACGGCACATGGCGGCTTGTGTGCCGTGAGTAAATTTTTGCAACGGAGCGGTTTTGGGAAACACTGATGGCAATCAACTCCAAATGGTTCCCTAAGGCATGGGGAATTGTTTTGGGGCAAAACTAAACCATCTTGGTGGAGTTGACTCGGTGGGTCGTTTTTGTGGTGCACCACGGCACATGCCGCTTTTGTGCCGTGACTCAATTTTTGCACCGGAGCGGTTTTGGGAAAAATTGTTGGCAATCAACTCCAAATGGTTCCCTAAGGCATGGGGGAAAGGTTTGGGGCAAAACCAAACCATCTTGGTGGAGTTGACTCGGTGGGTCATTTTTGTGCACCACGACACATGCCGCCTTTTGTGCCGTGACTCAAATTTTGGAACCGAAGGGATTTGGGGAAATATTGATGGCAAACAACTCCAAATGGCCCCCTATGGCATGGAGGAGGGTTTGGGGACAAAACCATGTCATCTTGAAATTGTTCTCAATTTTTCAAATTTACCAAGTTTGTCTATTTCAAGAAAAATTCGTGAAAATTCAATGCTATGTCCAATGACAATGAAATTTGGTGGACACTTTGGATATATTATTGTGGGATTGACTGCAAAAAATCACCTCAAAATTCGACCCCTAGATACGTTTTTCCATTTTTCCCGATTTTACGATTTACGGGTCTTTAAAAAAATAAAAAAAATACTTCCCCTTCAAAAAAAATTCTGAAATTTGGGGAACAAGGAGATATCATTTTAATGAGGATGCCTGAAAAAATATCGTCCAAATTCGTTCTCTAGGTCCAGTTATGGACTTATGTCTGCTAAAAAAAAGTGTATCTAATTGTACAAATTTGACTTTTGCATATTAGCCTATTATAGGGGGGGAGTGCTCCCCAAGCCTGGCCACTCCCACATGGTCGGTCTTGTAGGGAAGTGTCACGAGGCCCCCTCCCCTATGTTTCCATGCACCTTGTGGTGTGTGGAGCATACTCTATCGTGACAGTGGTCGCTCGTACCATGGTCGAAAATCGCTGGCCCGGCCGAATCGAACGCGGTAGGTCGGTGGGTCTAGACCCTTGCCTCGGAAAAAAATGTGGATTTCACTTTTGTGGCTAGTTTAGCATGGATGGTGCTAGCATTGTCGAAAGCGGTCCTATTTGTTGCCTCGGATGTTGCCTCGAAATTCTTAGGACTTCAAGTGGGCTTTGCCGGCTAGCAACGTGCTAGGCCTGCCACATTAGTTAGTAGGGTTCTTTCCTTGGTTTTTTGAGGGGGGACTTGCCAAACACACATCTGTGTGGGGTCTTCGATCGATCCCGGTCGGAGAGGGTGGTCTTTGATCAATCCCGGTCGGAGAGGGTGGTCTTGGAGTTGACTTTGTGGTGAGTTCGCTATCGATGGTGTTGGCAAGTGAAAGTTGTCCTATTTGTTGCCTCAGAAATTTTAGGACTTCTAGTAACTTGTTGGCAACTTAGATGGTGGACGAATCACGCTAGTGAGAAGGGCTCTTTCCTTGGTTTACTGGGGGGATGCTCGCACAACACACATTTTTGTGTGGAGTCTTTTGTCGATCCCGGTTGGAGTAGGTGGTCAGGCATTGTTCGTGGCTCACACCTGTGAGCGTTGTTTTGTTTCATACCTAGCGATGCGGATGTGGCATCTCTTGATGTTTCCATTTGCTTACTTGCCAATGGAAAGTGGGGGGTGGACCGTCATGGGGTGCTGTGTTTTGCGAATGTGAGGGTGTGTGAGTTGTGATGAGGATGCTTTTGTTGGCTGGCTCCGTGCCTTGTGCATCGAACGGTCAAACATGCATTTTCTTTGTTTCCACCTTATACTTTTGGTGATGATGCTCGGTTGGTCCCTGTGTTTGTTAGCACATTTCAAGACCAAGTGTTAATGAAGTCTTCCAGAGTTTTAATGAAGTCTTAAAGTTTTGATGATGAAGATTTAATATGATTCAATCAACATTAAAGACTTGTGCCATCTCACAAAGGAAGGTTGCTTGGTAGAAAAGGAAAGGCATAAAGAGTGTTTAAAGCTTTCAAGAGAGAAGATTGATGAAGATTTTCTCAAGAGCTGAAGTTCCAAGTGTAGAAGGTTCTGTTTTGGGTGTTGGATGAAAAGAGTAAGTCATAAATCCCATTCAAGACCTTCCCAAACAAGAGAGCAAGTTGTTTTCTCGCAAAAACGTTTTTCTACGCTTTTAATCGATTATGATACGTAAATAATCAATTATTTAACTTAAATTTTGAATTAAAATTGATTAACGAACTAAATAATCGATTAAGTGTTTTTGATAATCGATTATATTGATTCTGGGTTAATATAATCGATTATGGCCTTAATCTAATCGATTATATCAGACGAAATTAGTTTTCCAGTTTTTAAACATGATATAATGATTAAGCTTTTTATATAATCAATTAAATGAGTCGTTTTTGTGAAATCAATGCTAAATAAACCTAAGAATGGAAACTTTGGAGCATTTTCGAATTATAAAATGAAAGAGAATGTCTTAGGTTAAAAACATCTGAAAACAACACAATATTCAAAGTGTTCTTGCGCCTTAGCTTTTCAAAACCGCTTTCTTGCTCTCTCAAGTTTGATCAAGTCTTTGGAAGTGGTGATCTTTGTGCTTAAGCTTTCTATCCATCACTATTATCAGGTGTATTCTTTTACTGTTTTTATTAACGGGAAAATTTATCCCTTGGATCTGTTCTAAGGGAGGTGTGTTCATCTCTTGTGTGTCAAGAGAGGTGGGTTTCATCCTCAGTGTGTCTGGGGAGGTGTTTCATCCTTAGTGTGTCTAAGGAGGTGTTTCCTTTATCTTTATTTGTTATTGCATGAATTGGTGTTTGTAATTTCAATTAAAGATAGTGGGGTGATTGGACGTAGGATTGGCTTAATCCGAACCAGTATAAATCTCTGTGTTCTTTCTCTTTCCCTATCTCTATTTTTATTGTGGATCATATTAACAATTGCAACTCAATCTGCTAAAATCAAAGGTTAAGAAAAATCCACATCCTAGTTTTTTAAAAGTAATTTAAAACCTGGAAATTTTTTTGAAAGGGAAAAGTTTATTAAAAATCCAATTCACCCCCCTCTTGGTTTTTACATTGCCGTCTTTATTTAACAATTGGCCTCAGAGCTGGTTTTTTGAAAATTACTCAAAAACAAGATCCTTATGGCAGACAAAAATCAAACTTTTGCTGAAGGTGCATCTATTCATAGACCACCACTCTTTACAGGTGAAAACTATCCCTTTTGGAAAAAGAGGATGGAGATTTTTCTTAGGTCTAATGATCAAGGCGTTTGGGACGCAATTGTAAATGGTCCATATATTCCCATGACTGTTATTAATGATGTGCAGGTACCCAAAGTGAGAGCAAGTTGGACTAAGGATGAATACAATCAAAATCAGTGCGACATAAGGGCGTGTAATATGATAGCATCTGCTTTAACTGTTGATGAGTTTTGCAGGTTGTCTGATTGCACTACAGCAAAGGAGATGTGGGACACTTTGGAAGTCACACATGAAGGAACGGAGGATGTCAAGAGATCAAGGAAAAATACCTTGATTCAAGAATACGAGATGTTCCGGATGAGCAAAGGGGAAACCATCTATGACGTTCAAAAGAGATTTACTCACATAGTAAATCACCTCAAGGCGTTAGGTAAGAAATTTGACACTGAGGAATTAAATGTGAAAATTTTAAAATCTTTGGACAGGACATGGCAACCCAAAGTGACGGCCATCACGGAATTGAAGAATCTCACAAGCATAAACATGACAACTCTCTTTGGAAAGCTTAGAGAACATGAAATGGAGCTTGGACGTTTCAAAGGAGAAGAAGAAGACGTCAAAAGAAAAGGCGTTTCTCTTAAAGCAGAATCCTACAAGGATGAGAGTAGTGATTCAGATGATGATCTTGAATGCAGTGACATCAGCATGTTCGTCAAGAAATACAAAAAGTTTATCAAGAACAAAAACAAAGGGAATTACAAGAAAGGTAAGAAAACTAAACATTTAAATTCTCTTGATAACTTTAAATGCTATGGTTGTGGAAAAAGGGGACACTTGAAGTCGGATTGCCCCAACATCAAGAAGGATGAAGAAAAGGTCAAGAAATACAAAAAGCCTTTTGATAAGAAGAAAAAGAAGGCATACATCGCTTGGGAAGATAATGAAGTGAGTTCTTCTAGTCCAAGTGAATCAGAAGAAGAAGCAAACATTTGCCTCATGGTGGATGATGATGCTGAATATTATCTAAAATAATAGAAGGCCAATCAATACTAACATTATTAAGAAAGCCATACATTAATAGAATGTCTTCCTTAGTAAGTTGGGCATGATTGGTGCCTCTAGCAACAAGAATTCATACAATAACATAATGTAACATGCGTTCATTTAACTTAACATTACCGACTTTGTACAAGTTTTCTACTTGTAAGTTTGGATCCTTGCAGAATTTTCGGAACTCCACCAGCTTGTTGAAGTCCTCAAAGCCATAAGTGATGTTTATGTCTCCTTGGGTGGATAAGCCAGCAACATTATTCCACACCTCTTCATCAAGGTGAATTCGAAGTCCTTTCACCTTGGTACTGGGACTAGCTGCCCTTGAAGTCAGATTCATGTAGAAAACACTGACTAAGTCTGGATAGTAGACTCCTTCCATCTCTACAAAATTTTGCAATCCACTTGCAACTAAACACTCCTGAAAAGTAAAATCGTGAGTTCTAAAAAATTGACAAGACAAATATTTAGGAGTTAGAATCTTCCTGTCTTTCCATTTATTCACGAAGCCAATCTGCATATCCTCATCTGAAATCCATCCAGCAAGAGTGGGTGGTCTCCTTTCTTGCTGTTGGGATGTCATGGGCTCCTTGCCTCTCCTCCTTGAGTGCATCTTTCTCCTCCTTTGATCAGCCATGTGGATGGGGAATGGACAAAGGAAAGATACACAAACGAAATAGCACAGAAACAGAATAACACAGAGCCAAAAATTCGCACAACAGAGGGATTAACAACACAAAAACAGCAAGAATGAGAGAGTGAAAGTGGCACTTTAATTCTCAATCTAGCTATTTATAGGCAAAGAAACTGATCACAAATCATGGATTTAATGTAAATGTAGCCGTTAGAAATCGAATATAACCGTTTGAACAGAAAACCACGTGAAAGAGAGCCCAACGTTCAAAAAGACAAGTGTGCAGAAAAACGCAGAACGTTGCATTTAATCGATTATGTGAAGAACGTAATCGATTATTTGCCTTCAAAATTTTCCAAAAAACGAAAACTCAGAAATTTAATCGATTATGTGCATTCCTTAATCGATTAAATTGCTCCCCAGCGATTTAATCGATTATGTTATGAACTTAATTGATTATTCTTTAAAACATCTTTAAAAACAGCGCTTTTAATCGATTACCACACGAAAACTAATCGATTATATACGGAATTTTTCGTAAAACACATAATTAACATCAAAACTCAACAATAAACATCAATCAATCAACAGATTTATCATCAACAATTCCTAGATCTCTTCTAAGCCCATAAAACCTATCTCTAGGCAAAGGTTTGGTGAAGATATCAGCTAATTGATGTTTGGTATCTATATATTCTATAATGCAATCACCTTTAGATATATGATCTCTAATGAAATGATGTCTAATTTCTATATGCTTTGTCTTAGAATGCATGATAGGGTTCCTAGTCAAGTTAATGGCACTAGTGTTATCGCACTTAAGAGGGATATGATCTAAAAAGATATCAAAATTTTCTAATTGCTGCTTCATCCACAGTATTTCAGCACAACAACTGCCTGCTGCTATATACTCAGCCTCTGTGGTTGAAAGAGCAACACTAGACTGTTTCTTAGAATGCCATGAAACTAAAGAACATCCTAAAAGATGACATGTACCACTAGTACTCTTCCTATCAACTCTATAGCCACCATAATCTGAGTCAAAAAAACTTATGATACTAGGTGAGGCTCCTGAAGGGTACCATAAACCAAAGGATTTTGTTCCTCTAAGGTACTTAAGGATTCTCTTAATGGCCTTTAGGTGTGACTCTCTAGGGTTGGATTGAAACCTAGCACAAACACACACACTTTGCATAATATCAGGTCTAGTAGCAGTAAGATAAAGCAATGATCCAATCATACCTCGATACCTTGTTTGATCTACAGCCTTACCACTTAAATCTTGATCTAGATAACAAGATGTAGCCATGGGAGTTGTAGCTTCCTTGGAACTTTCCATCTCAAATTTCTTTAAGATTTCGTTGCAATACTTTGTTTGACATATAAATATGCCTTTCTTCAATTTTTTGATTTGCAAACCAAGAAAGAAATTTAATTCTCCCATCATAGACATTTCGAACTTTCCCTGCATATTACTAGCAAACTCTTGGCAAAGATCATCATTAGTTGATCCAAATATGATATCATCAACATAAACTTGAACAATAAGAATATGTTTCTTTGATTTTTTAATAAAAAGAGTAGAATCAACTTTACCTCTTCTAAAATTATTTTCTAGCAAGAAATTACTTAACCTTTCATACCAAGATCTTGGAGCTTCTTTGAGTCCATACAAGGCTTTCTTCAACTTGTAGACATGATTAGGATTTTTGAAATCTTCAAAGCCTGGAGGTTGTTCTACATAGACTTCTTCCTTGATGTATCCATTTAGGAAAGCACTTTTCACATCCATTTGAAACAATTTGAATCCCCTGATGGAGGCATATGCTAGCAACAAATGGATAGCTTCAAGCCTTGCTACTGGCGCATAGGTTTCATCATAATCTATGCCTTCTTCTTGTCTATAGCCTTTTGCAACCAGCCTTGCTTTGTTCTTGGTGATGTTTCCATCTTCATCAAGCTTATTCCTAAAAACCCATCTGGTGCCTATAACCTGCATTTTGTTAGTTTTAGGAATTAAATCCCATACCTGATTTCTTTCAAGCTGATTTAGCTCTTCTTGCATTGCTATACACCAATGTTCATCCGTCAATGCTTCTTCTACATTCTTTGGTTCAATTTGTGAAACAAAAGCAACATTCATGCAGAAATTGTTCATGTTCCTCCTTGTTCTTACACCTTTTGAGATATCTCCAATGACATTGTCCAAAGATATGTTTCTAGGTGGTCTCCATTCTTTTGGTAGACTTTCACCATGAGGAGGATTCTCATCCAATTTGATTTCTTCAATAGCTTCTTCTAAAGGAGTTTCTTCTTGATATTCTCCTTCATCATCTACAAAGAATCTTTTTGACTCAAGAGGGGTTTCCTCAAGGTCTAGATATTCATCAAAGATAACATGTATAGATTCTTAAACATTTAAAGTCCTTTTATTAAAAACTCTATATGCTTTACTATGCAAAGAATAACCTAAAAATGTAGCTTCATCGGATTTAGCATCAAATTTCCCAAGGCTATCTTTTCCATTATTCAAAACAAAACATTTGCATCCAAAAATTCTGAAATGAGAAATATTTGGTTTTCTTCCTTTCAAAAGCTCATAAGGTGTTAATTTTAAAATAGGTCTTATTAAAACTCTATATAAAACATAACAAGCGGTGCTCACGGCATCAGCCCAAAAATATTTAGGTAAATTATTTTCATTCAACATAGTTCTTGCAAGTTCTTCCAAAGATCTATTTTTCCTTTCAACTACACCATTTTGTTGAGGTGTTCTTGGTGCTGAAAAATTATGAGAAATACCTTGTTCTTCACAAAATTTTTCAAAAGAAACATTTTGAAATTCACCGCCATGATCACTTCTTAAAAACTTGATTTTCAAATCCTTTTCATTTTGAATAACCTTGGCAAATTTTCTAAATTCTTTGAAAGCATCACTTTTAGATGAAAGAAAAAGAGTCCAAGTAAATCTAGAGTAATCATC
Organism: Lablab purpureus; assembly: GCA_030347555.1. Lineage (NCBI taxonomy): Eukaryota > Viridiplantae > Streptophyta > Magnoliopsida > Fabales > Fabaceae > Lablab > Lablab purpureus. The sequence continues at coordinate 42,078,859 of CM059259.1, forward strand.
AACAATCACAAGAGCGTAATAATTGCCACCAAAACTTTTTGTTCTAGAAGGGCCAAATAAATCCATGTGTAGTAATTCTAAAGGTTTAGAAGTGGAAACAACATTTTTAGATTTAAAATAATTTTTAGTTTACTTCCCTTTTTGACAAGCTGCACATATTTTGTTCTTTTCAAAAATCAGTTTTGGCAAACCAATTACTAACTCTTTAGATATGAGTTTACTTAGATGAGGCATATGAATGTGAGCAGCTCTTCTATGCCATAACCATGGATCCTCTTCTTTCGCAACTAAACAAGATAAATTACTAGATGTAGATGCACAATCAATATCAATTAAATAAATGTTATTATGTCTCTTACCAATGAGGGCGATTTCATTTGAGTCCTTGTGATGAATTTTGCAAAGATCACTATCAAAAGTTACCTTTAAACCTTTATCACAAAGTTGACTAATGCTTAGCAAATTGTGCTTCAACCCATCAACAAGAAGAACATCATGAATCTTTAAGGATTCTCCAATCACTCCACTACCAATGATCTTTCCCTTGTTGTCGCCATAGGTTACAAAACCTTGCTCTTTCTTTTTGAAGCTTTTGAATTTGCTTTTATCACCCGTCATGTGTCTTGAACAACCACTATCAAGGTACCACAATGACTTTTTAGACTTGGGACCAATCTTGCTACATGTGGATTCAACATCATCATCCGCCATGAGACAAATGTTTGCTTCTTCTTCCGATTCACTTGCACTTTCAGAAGAACTCACTTCATTATCTTCCCACGCGATGTTTGCCTTCTTTTTCTTCTTATCAAAAGGCTTTTTGTATTTCTTGACCTTTTCTTCATCCTTCTTGATGTTGGGGCAATCCGACTTCAAGTGTCCCCTTTTTTCACAACCATAGCATTTAAAGTTATCAAGAGAATTTAAATTTTCAGCTTTCTTACCTTTCTTGAAATTCCCTTTGTTTTTGTTCTTGATGAACTTCTTGTATTTTTGACGAACATGCTCGATGTCACCTGCATTCAAGATTGTCATCCGAATCACTACTCTCATCCTTGTAGGATTCCGCTTTAAGAGCAACACCTTTCCTCTTGACGTCTTCCTCTTCTCCTTTGAAACGTCCAAGCTCTATTTCGTGTTCTCTAAGCTTTCCAAAGAGAGTTGTCATGTTCATGCTTGAGAGATTCTTGGATTCCGTGATGGCCGTCACTTTGGGTTGCCATGTCCTGTCCAAAGATTTTAAAATTTTCACATTTAATTCCTCAATGTCAAATTTCTTACCTAACGCCTTGAGATGATTTACAATGTGAGTAAATCTCTTTTGAATATCGTAGATGGTTTCCCCTTTGCTCATCCGGAACATCTCGTATTCTTGGATCAAGGTATTTTTCCTTGATCTCTTGACATCCTCCGTTCCTTCATGTGTGACTTCTAAAGTGTCCCACATCTCCTTTGCTGTAGTGCAATCAGATAACTTGTAAAACTCATCAACAGTTAAAGCAGATGATATCATATTACATGCCCTTATATCACATTGATATTTGTTGTACTCATCCTTGGTCCAACTTGCTCTCACTTTGGGTACCTGCACATCATTAACAACAGTCATAGGAATATATGGACCATTTATAATTGCATCCCAAACACCTTGATCATTAGACCTAAGAAAAATTTCCATCCTCTTTTTCCAAAAAGGATAGTTTTCACCTGTAAAGAGTGGTGGTCTATGAATAGATGCACCTTCAGCGAAAGATTGATTTTTGCCTGCCATAAGGATCTTGTTTTTGAGTAATTTTCAAAAAACCTGCTCTGAGGCCAATTGTTAAATAAAGACGGCAGTATAAAAACCAAGAGGGGGGGGTGAATTGGGTTTTTAATAAACTTTTTCCCTTTAAAACAAATTTCCAGATTTTGAATTATTTTCAAAAACTAGGATGCAGATTTTTCTTAATCTTTGATTAGCGCAATTTGAGTTGCAATTATTAAAATGATCCACAATAAAAAGAGATAGGGAAAGAGAAAGAACACAGAGATTTATACTGGTTCGGATTAAGCCAATCCTATGTCCAGTTCCTAACCACCACAAATGCGTGATGATCACCCCACTATCTTTAATTGAAATTACAAACACCAATTCATGCAATAACAAATAAAGATAAAGGAAACACCTCCTTAGACACACTAAGGATGAAACACCTCCTCAGACACACTGAGGATGAAACACCTCCTCAGACACACTGAGGCTGAAACCCACCTCTCTTGACACACAAGAGATGAACACACCTCCCCTATAACAGATCCAAGGGATGAAATTTTCCCGTTTATAAAAAATAGTAAAAAGAATACACCTGATAATAGTGTTGGATAGAAAGCTTAAGCACAAAGATCACCACTTCCAAAGACTTGATCAAACTTGAGAGAGCAAGAAAGTGGTTTTGAAAAGCTAAGGCCCAAGAACACTTTGAATATGTGTTGTTTTCAGATGATTGTAAACCTAAGACATTCTCTTTCATTTTATAATTCAAAAATGCTCGAACGTTTCCATTCTTAGTTTGATTTAGCATTGATTTCACAAAAACGACTCATTTAATCGATTATATAAAAAGCTTAATCGATTATATCATATTTGAAAACTGGAAAACTTATTTAGCCTGATATAATCGATTAGATTAAGGCCATAATCGATTATGTTAACCCAGAATCAACATAATCGATTATCAAAAACACTTAATCGATTATTTAGTTCGTTAAACACTTTTAATTCAAATTTTAAGTTAAATAATCGATTATCTACGTATCATAATCGATTAAAAGCGTAGAAAAACGTTTTTGCGAGAAAACAACTTGCTCTCTTGTTTGGGAAGGTTTTAAATGGGATTTATGACTTACTCTTTCCATCCATCACCCAAAACAGAACCTTCTACACTTGAAACTTCAGCTCTTGAGAAAATCTTCATCAATCTTCTCTCTTGAAAGATTTAAACACTCTTTATGCCCTTCCTTTTCTATCGAGCAACCTTCCTTTGTCAGATGGCACAAGTCTTCAATGTTGATTGGATCACTTTAAATCTTCATCATCAAAACTTTAAGACTTCATTAAAACTCTGGAAGACTTCATTAACACTTGGTCTTGAAATCTGCTAACAAAACATTGATGCAAATCAACTCCAAATGCACGGCGCAAAGTTTGCGGCAAAACCAAAGCATCTTGGTGGTGCCCCGCGGCACATGGCGGTTTTTCTGCCGTGAGTCAATTTTTGCACCAGAGTGGTTTTGGGAAACATTGATGCAAATCAACTCCAAATGGTTCCCTAAGGCATGGGGCAAAGTTTTGGGGCTAAACCAAAGCATCTTGGTCGTGCACCACGGCACATGGCGGCTTGTGTGCCGTGAGTCAATTTCTGCTCCGGAGTGGTTTTTAGAAAATTGATGCATATCAACGCCAAATAGTTCCCTAAGGCATGGGGCAAAGTTTTGGGGGAAAACGAAAGAATATTGGAGGTGCACCGCGGCACATGGCGGCTTTTGTGCCGTGAGTCAATTTTTGCACCGTAGCGGTTTTGGGAAACATTGATGCAAATCAACTCCAAATGGTTCCCTAAGGCATGGGGCAAAGTTTTAGGGCAAAACCAAACCATCTTGGTGGTGCACCGTGACACATGGCGGCTTGTGTGTCGTGACTCAATTTTTGCTCCGGAGCGGTTTTGGGAAACATTGATGTAAATCAACTCCCAATGGTTCCCTAAGGCATGGGGCAAAGTTTTAGGGCAAAACCAAACAATCTTAGTGGTGCACCGCGACAAATGGCGACTTATGTGCCATGAATCAATTTTTGCTCCGGAGCAGTTTTGCGAAACATTGATGCAAATCAACTCCAAATGGTTCCCTAAGGCATGGGGAAAAGTTTTGGGGCAAAACAAAAGAATCTTGGTGGTGCACTGCGGCACATGGCGGCTTTTGGGCCGTGAGTCAATTTTTGCACCAGAGCGGTTTTGGGAAACATTGATGCAAATCAACTACAAATGGTTCCCTAAGGCATGGGGCAAAACGAAAACATCCTAGTGGTGCGCCGCGGCACATGGCGGTTTGTGTGCCGTGAGTCAAATTTTGCACAGGAGCGGTTTTGGGAAGTAATGATGGCAATGAAGTCCAAATGGTTCCCTAAGGCATGGGGGAAGGTTTTGGGGAAAAACCAAACCATCTTGGTGGAGTTGACTCGGTGAATTACTTTTGTTGTGCACCACGGTACATGGCGGCTTGTGTGCCATGCGTCAAATTTTGCACCGGAGCGGTTTTCGGAAATATTGATGGCAATCAGCTCTAAATGGTTCGCTAAGGCATGGGGCAAAGTTTTGGGGCAAAACCAAAGCATCTTGGTGGTGGACCGCGGCACATGGCGGCTTGTGTGCCGTGAGTCAATTTTTGCACCGGAGCGGTTTTCGGAAACATTGATGCAAATCAACTCCAAATGGTTCCCTAAGGCATGGGGCAAAGTTTTGGGGCGAAACCAAAGGATCTTTGTGGTGCACCGCAGCACATGGCGGATTGTGTGCCGTAAGTCAAATTTTGAGCCGGAGCGGTTTTCGGAAATATTGATGGGAATCAGCTCTAAATGGTTCGCTAAGGCATGGAGCAAAGTTTTGGGGCAAAACCAAACCATCTTGGTGGTGCACCACGACACATGGCGGCTTGTGTGTGCCGTGAGTCAAATTTTGCACCGGAGCGATTTTGGGAAACATTGATGCAAATCAACTCCAAATGGTTCCCTAAGGCATGGGGCAAAGTTTTAGGGCAAAACCAAAGCATCTTGGGGGTGCACCACGGTACATGGCGACTTGTGTGTGCCGTCAGTCAAATATTGCACCGGAGCGGTTTTGGGAAACATTGATGCAAATCAACTCCAAATGGTTCCCTAAGGCATGGGGCAAAGTTTTGGGGCAAAACGAAAGAATCTTGGAGATGCACCGCGGCACATGGCGGCTTGTGTGCCGTGAGTCAATTTTTGCACCGGAGCGGTTTTGGGAAACATTGATGCAAATCAACTCCAAATGGTTCCCTAAGGCATGGGGCAACGTTTTGGGGCAAAACCAAAGCATCTTGGTTGTGCACCGCGGCACATGGCAGCTTGTGTGCCGTGAGTCAAATTTTGCACTGGAGCGATTTTGGGAAATATTGATGGCAATCAGCTCCAAATGGTTCCCTAAGCCATGGGGCAAAGTTTTGGGGCAAAACCAAAGCATCTTGGTGGTGCACAATGACACATGGCAACTTGTGTGTGTCGCGAGTCAAATTTTGTACCAGAGTGGTTTTGGGAAACACTGATGCAGATCAACTCCAAATGGTTCCCTAAGGAATGGGGCAAACAAAAACAAAGCATCTTGGTGGTGCACCACGGCACATGCCGGCTTGTGTGTCGTGAGTCAAATTTTGCACAGGAGCGGTTTTGGGAAGTAATGATGGCAATCAACTCCAAATGGTTCCCTAAGGCATGGGGGAAGGTTTCGGGGAAAAACCAAATCTTCTTGGTGCAGTTGATTCGGTGGATTACTTTTGTCGTGCACCACGGCACATGGCGGCTTGTGTGCCGTGGGTCAAATTTTGCACAGGAGCGGTTTTGGGAAGTAATGATGGAAATCAACTCAAAATTGTTCCCTAAGGCATGGGGGAAGGTTTTGGGGAAAAACCAAACCATCTTGGTGGAGTTGACTCGGTGGATTACTTTTGTGGTGCACCACGGCACATTGCGGCTTGTGTGCCATGCGTCAAATTTTGCACTGGAGCGGTTTCCAGAAATATTGATGGCAATCAGCAATAAATGGTTCGCTAAGGCATGGGGCACTGTTTTGGGGCAAAACCAAAGCATCTTGGTGGTGCACCACGACACATGGCGGCATGTGTGTGTCGTGAGTCAAATTTTGTACAGGAGCGGTTTTGGGAAACATTGATGCAAATCAACTCCAAGTGGTTCCCTAAGGCATGGGGCAAAGTTTTGGGTGAAAGCCAAATCATCTTGGTGGTTCACCGTGGCACATGGCGGCTTTTGTGCAGTGAGTCAATTTTTGCATCGGAGCGGTTTTGGAAAACATTGATGCAAATCAACTCCAAATGATTCCCTAAGGCATCGGGCAAAGTTTCGGGACAAAACCAAAGCATCTTGGTGGTGCACCACGACACATGGCGGCTTGTGTGGCGTGAGTCAAATTTTGCACCGGAGCGGTTTTGTTAAACATTGATGCAAATCAACTCCAAATGGTTCCCTAAGGCATGGGGCAAAGTTTTGGGGCAAAACCAAAGGATCTTGGTGGTGCACCACGACACATGGCGGCTCGTGTGCCGTGAGTCAAATTTTGCACCGGAGCGGTTTTGGGAAACATTGATGCAAATCAACTCCAAATGATTCCCTAAGGCATGGGGCAATGTTTTGGGGCAAAAGCAAAGTATCTTGGTGGTGCACCACGGCACATGGCGGCTTGTGTGTGCCGTCTGTCAAATTTTGCACCGGAGCGATTTTGGGAAACATTGATGCAAATCAAATCCAAATGGTTCCCTAAGGCATGGGGCAAAGTTTTGGGGCAAAACGAAAGAATCTTGGAGGTGCACCGCGGCACATGGCGGCTTGTCTGCCATGGGTCAATTTTTGCACCGGAGCGGTTTTGGGAAACATTGATGCAAATCAACTCTGAATGGTTCCCTAAGGCATAGGGCAAAGTTTTGGGCCAAAACCAAAGGATCTTGGTGGTGCACCACGACACATGGCGGCTCGTGTGCCGTGAGTCAAATTTTGCACCGGAGCGGTTTTGGGAAACATTGATGCAAATCAACTCGAAATGGTTCCCTAAGGCATGGGGCAAAGTTTTTGGGCAAAAGCAAAGTATCTTGGTGGTGCACCACGGCACATGGCGGCTTGTGTGTGCCGTCTGTCAAATTTTGCACCGGAGCGATTTTGGGAAACATTGATGCAAATCAAATCCAAATGGTTCCCTAAGGCATGGGGCAAAGTTTTGGGGCAAAACGAAAGAATCTTGGAGGTGCACCGCGGCACATGGCGGCTTGTGTGCCACGAGTCAATTTTTGCACCGGAGCGGTTTTGGGAAACATTGATGCAAATCAACTCCAAATGGTTCCCTAAGGCATGGGGCAAAGTTTTGGGCACAACCAAAGCATCTTGGTGGTGCACCGCGGCACATGGCGGCTTGTGTGCCGTGAGTAAAATTTTGCACCGGAGCGGTTTTGGGAAATATTGATGGCAATCAACTGCAAATGGTTCCCTAAGCCATGGGCAAAGTTTTGGGGCAAAACATAAGCATCTTGGTGGTGCACCACGACACATGGCGGCTTGTGTGTGTTGCGAGTCAAATTTTGTACCGGAGCGGTCTTGGGAAACATTGATGCAAATCAACTCCAAATGGTTCCCTAAGGCATGGGGCAAAACGAAAGAATCTTGGAGGTGCACCGCGGCACATGGCGGCTTGTGTGCCACGAGTCAATTTTTGCACCGGAGCGGTTTTGGGAAACATTGATGCAAATCAACTCCAAATGGTTCCCTAAGGCATGGGGCAAAGTTTTGGGGCACAACCAAAGCATCTTGGAGGTGCACCGCGGCACTTGGCGGCTTGTGTGCCATGAGTCAATTTTTGCACCAGAGCGGTTTTGGGAAACATTGATGCAAATCACCTCCAAATGGTTCCCTAAGGCATGGGGCAAAGTTTTGGGGCACAACCAAAGCATCTTGGTGGTGCACCACGACACATGGCGGCTTGTGTGTGTTCCGAGTCAAATTTTGTACCGGAGCGGTCTTGGGAAACATTGATGCAAATCAACTCCAAATGGTTCCCTAAGGCATGGGGCAAAGTTTTGGGGCAAAACGAAAGTGTGTTGGTGGTCCACCGCGGCACATGGCAGCTTGTGTGCCGTGAGTCAATTTTTGCTCCGGAGCGGTTTTGGGAAACATTGATGCAAATCAACTCCAAATGGTTCCTTAAGGCATGAGGGAAGGTTTTGGGGCAAAACCAAATCATCTTGGTGGAGTTGACTCAGTTGGTTGGTTATTTTTGTGGTGCACCACAACACATGACGGCTTGTGTGTCGTGACTCAAATATTGGGACCGGAGCTGTTTTGGGAAAAATTGATGGCAATCAACTCCAAATGGTTCCCTAAGGCATGGGGCAAAGTTTTGGGTCAAAGCCAAATCATCTTGGGGTTACACCACGACACACGTCGGCTTGTGTGCCGTGAGTCAAATTTTGCACCGGAGCGGTTTTGGGAAACATTGATGCAAATCAACTCCAAATGGTTCCCTAAACCATGGGGCAAAGTTTTGGGGAAAAAATATAGCATCTCGGAGGTTTACCACGACAATCAACTCCAAATGGTTCCCTAAACCATGCGGCAAAGTTTTGGGGCAAAAACATAGCATCTCGGAGGTGCACCACGGCAATCAACTCCGAATGGTTCCCTAAGTCATGGGGCAAAGTTTTGGGGCAAAACCAAAGAATTTTGATGGTGCACCACGGCACATGGCGGCTTGTGTGTGCCGTGTGTCAAATTTTGCACCGGAGCGATTTTGGGAAACATTGATGCAAATCAACTCCAAATGGTTCCCCAATGCATGGGGCAAAGTTTTGGGGTAAAACCAAAGCATCTTGGTGGTGCACCGCGGCACATGGTGGCTTGTGTGCCGTGAGTCAATTTTTGCACCGGAGCGGTTTTGGGAAACATTGATGCAAATCAACTCCAAATGGTTCCCTAAGGCATGGGGGCAAAGTTTTGGGGCAAAACCAAACCATCTTGGTGGTGCACTGCGGCACATGGCGGCTTGTGTTTCGTGAGTCAATTTTTGCACCGGAGCGGTTTTGGGAAACACTGATGCAAATCAACTCCAAATGGTTCCCTAAGGCATGGGGCACTGTTTTGGGGCAAAACCAAAGCATCTTGGTGGTGCACCACGACACATGGCGGCATGTGTGTGTCGTGAGTCAAATTTTGTACAGGAGCGGTTTTGGGAAACATTGATGCAAATCAACTCCAAGTGGTTCCCTAAGGCATGGGGCAAAGTTTTGGGTCAAAGCCAAATAATCTTGGTGGTTCACCGTGGCACATGGCGGCTTTTGTGCAGTGAGTCAATTTTTTCATCGGAGCGGTTTTGGAAAACATTGATGCAAATCAACTCCAAATGATTCCCTAAGGCATCGGGCAAATTTTCGGGACAAAACCAAAGCATCTTGGTGGTGCACCACGACACATGGCGGCTTGTGTGGCGTGAGTCAAATTATGCACCGGAGCGGTTTTGGGAAACATTGATGCAAATCAACTCCGAATGGTTCCCTAAGGCATGGGGCAAAACCAAAGGATCTTGGTGGTGCACCACGAAACATGGCGGCTCGTGTGCCGTGAGTCAAATTTTGCACCGGAGCGGTTTTGGGAAACATTGATGCAAATCAACTCCAAATGGTTCCCTAAGGCATGGGGCAAAGTTTTGGGGCAAAAGCAAAGTATCTTGGTGGTGCACCACGGCACATTGCGGCTTGTGTGTGCCGTCTGTCAAATTTTGCACCGGAGCGATTTTGGGAAACATTGATGCAAATCAAATCCAAATGGTTCCCTAAGGCATGGGGCAAAGTTTTGGGGCAAAACGAAAGAATCTTGGAGGTGCACCGCGGCACATGGCGGCTTGTGTGCCACGAGTCAATTTTTGCACCGGAGCGATTTTGGGAAACATTGATGCACATCAACTCCAAATGGTTCCCTAAGGCATGGGGCAAAGTTTTGGGACACAACCAAAGCATCTTGGTGGTGCACCGCGGCACATGGCGGCTTGTGTGCCGTGAGTAAAATTTTGCACCGGAGCGGTTTTGGGAAATATTGATGGCAATCACTCCAAATGGTTCCCTAAGCCATGGGCAAAGTTTTGGGGCAAAACCAAAGCATCTTGGTGGTGCACCACGACACATGGCGGCTTGTGTGTGTTGCGAGTCAAATTTTGTACCGGAGCGGTCTTGGGAAACATTGATGCAAATCAACTCCAAATGGTTCCCTAAGGAATGGGGCAAAGTTTTGGGGCAAAACGAAAGTGTGTTGGTGGTCCACCGCGACACATGGCAGCTTGTGTGCCGTGAGTCAATTTTTGCTCCGGAGCGGTTTTGGGAAACATTGATGCAAGTCAACTCCAAATGGTTCCTCAAGGCATGAGGGAAGGTTTTGGGGCAAAACCAAATCATCTTGGTGGAGTTGAGTCAGTTGGTTATTTTTGTGGTGCACCACAGCACATGACGGCTTGTGTGCCGTCACTCAAATTTTGGGACCGGAGCTGTTTTGGGAAAAATTGATGGCAATCAACTCCAAATGGTTCCCTAAGGCATGGGGCAAAGTTTTGGGTCAAAGCCAAATCATCTTGGGGGTACACCACGACACATGTCGGCTTGTGTGCCGTGAGTCAAATTTTGCACCGGAGCGGTTTTGGGAAACATTGATGCAAATCAACTCCAAATGGTTCCCTAAACCATGGGGCAAAGTTTTGGGGAAAAAACATAGCATCTCGGAGGTGCACCACGACAATCAACTCCAAATGGTTCCCTAAACCATGGGGCAAAGTTTTGGGGCAAAAACATAGCATCTCGGAGGTGCACCACGGCAATCAACTCCAAATGGTTCCCTAAGTCATGGGGCAAAGGTTTGGGGCAAAACCAAAGAATTTTGATGGTGCACCACGGCACATGGCGGCTTGTGTGTGCCGTGTGTCAAATTTTGCACCGGAGCGGTTTTGGGAATCATTGATGCAAATCAACTCCAAATGGTTCCCTAAGGCATGGGGCAAAGTTTTGGGTCAAAGCCAAATCATCTTGGTGGTTCACCGTGGCACATGGCGGCTTTTGTGCAGTGAGTCAATTTTTGCATCGGAGCGGTTTTGGAAAACATTGATGCAAATCAACTCCAAATGATTCCGTAAGGCATCGGGCAAAGTTTCGGGACAAAACCAAAGCATCTTGGTGGTGCACCACGACACATGGCGGCTTGTGTGGCGTGAGTCAAATTATGCACCGGAGCGGTTTTGGGAAACATTGATGCAAATCAACTCCAAATGATTCCCTAAGGCATGGGGCAAAGTTTTGGGGCAAAACCAAAGGATCTTGGTGGTGCACCACGACACATGGCGGCTCGTGTGCCGTGAGTCAAATTTTGCACCGGAGCGGTTTTGGGAAACATTGATGCAAATCAACTCCAAATGGTTCCCTAAGGCATGGGGCAAAGTTTTGGGGCAAAAGCAAAGTATCTTGGTGGTGCACCACGGCACATGGCGGCTTGTGTGTGCCGTCTGTCAAATTTTGCACCGGAGCGATTTTGGGAAACATTGATGCAAATCAAATCCAAATGGTTCCCTAAGGCATGGGGCAAAGTTTTGGGGCAAAACGAAAGAATCTTGGAGGTGCACCGCGGCACATGGCGGCTTGTCTGCCACGAGTAAATTTTTGCACCGGAGCGGTTTTGGGAAACATTGATGCAAATCAACTCCGAATGGCTCCCTAAGGCATAGGGCAAAGTTTTGGGGCAAAACCAAAGGATCTTGGTGGTGCACCACGACACATGGCGGCTCGTGTCCCGTGAGTCAAATTTTGCACCGGAGCGGTTTTGGGAAACATTGATGCAAATCAACTCGAAATGGTTCCCTAAGGCATGGGGAAAAGTTTTTGGGCAAAAGCAAAGTATCTTGGTGGTGCACGACGGCACATGGCGGCTTGTGTGTGCCGTCTGTCACATTTTGCACCTGAGCAATTTTGGGAAACATTGATGCAAATCAAATCCAAATGGTTCCCTAAGGCATGGGGCAAAGTTTTGGGGCAAAACGAAAGAATCTTGGAGGTGCACCGCGGCACATGGCGGCTTGTGTGCCACGAGTCAATTTTTGCACCGGAGCGATTTTGGGAAACATTGATGCACATCAACTCCAAATGGTTCCCTAAGGCATGGGGCAAAGTTTTGGGACACAACCAAAGCATCTTGGTGGTGCACCGCGGCACATGGCGGCTTGTGTGCCGTGAGTAAAATTTTGCACCGGAGCGGTTTTGGGAAATATTGATGGCAATCACTCCAAATGGTTCCCTAAGCCATGGGCAAAGTTTTGGGGCAAAACCAAAGCATCTTGGTGGTGCACCACGACACATGGCGGCTTGTGTGTGTTGCGAGTCAAATTTTGTACCGGAGCGGTCTTGGGAAACATTGATGCAAATCAACTCCAAATGGTTCCCTAAGGAATGGGGCAAAGTTTTGGGGCAAAACGAAAGTGTGTTGGTGGTCCACCGCGACACATGGCAGCTTGTGTGCCGTGAGTCAATTTTTGCTCCGGAGCGGTTTTGGGAAACATTGATGCAAGTCAACTCCAAATGGTTCCTCAAGGCATGAGGGAAGGTTTTGGGGCAAAACCAAATCATCTTGGTGGAGTTGAGTCAGTTGGTTATTTTTGTGGTGCACCACAGCACATGACGGCTTGTGTGCCGTCACTCAAATTTTGGGACCGGAGCTGTTTTGGGAAAAATTGATGGCAATCAACTCCAAATGGTTCCCTAAGGCATGGGGCAAAGTTTTGGGTCAAAGCCAAATCATCTTGGGGGTACACCACGACACATGTCGGCTTGTGTGCCGTGAGTCAAATTTTGCACCGGAGCGGTTTTGGGAAACATTGATGCAAATCAACTCCAAATGGTTCCCTAAACCATGGGGCAAAGTTTTGGGGAAAAAACATAGCATCTCGGAGGTGCACCACGACAATCAACTCCAAATGGTTCCCTAAACCATGGGGCAAAGTTTTGGGGCAAAAACATAGCATCTCGGAGGTGCACCACGACAATCAACTCCAAATGGTTCCCTAAGTCATGGGGCAAAGGTTTGGGGCAAAACCAAAGAATTTTGATGGTGCACCACGGCACATGGCGGCTTGTGTGTGCCGTGTGTCAAATTTTGCACCGGAGCGGTTTTGGGAATCATTGATGCAAATCAACTCCAAATGGTTCCCTAAGGCATGGGGCAAAGTTTTGGGTCAAAGCCAAATCATCTTGGTGGTTCACCGTGGCACATGGCGGCTTTTGTGCAGTGAGTCAATTTTTGCATCGGAGCGGTTTTGGAAAACATTGATGCAAATCAACTCCAAATGATTCCGTAAGGCATCGGGCAAAGTTTCGGGACAAAACCAAAGCATCTTGGTGGTGCACCACGACACATGGCGGCTTGTGTGGCGTGAGTCAAATTATGCACCGGAGCGGTTTTGGGAAACATTGATGCAAATCAACTCCAAATGATTCCCTAAGGCATGGGGCAAAGTTTTGGGGCAAAACCAAAGGATCTTGGTGGTGCACCACGACACATGGCGGCTCGTGTGCCGTGAGTCAAATTTTGCACCGGAGCGGTTTTGGGAAACATTGATGCAAATCAACTCCAAATGGTTCCCTAAGGCATGGGGCAAAGTTTTGGGGCAAAAGCAAAGTATCTTGGTGGTGCACCACTAGCACATGGCGGCTTGTGTGTGCCAGTCTCGTCAAATTTTGCACCGGAGCGATTTTGGGAAACATTGATGCAAATCAAATCCAAATGGTTCACTAAGGCATGGGGCAAAGTTTTGGGGCAAAACGAAAGAATCTTGGAGGTGCACCGCGGCACATGGCGGCTTGTCTGCCACGAGTAAATTTTTGCACCGGAGCGGTTTTGGGAAACATTGATGCAAATCAACTCCGAATGGCTCCCTAAGGCATAGGGCAAAGTTTTGGGGCAAAACCAAAGGATCTTGGTGGTGCACCACGACACATGGCGGCTCGTGTCCCGTGAGTCAAATTTTGCACCGGAGCGGTTTTGGGAAACATTGATGCAAATCAACTCGAAATGGTTCCCTAAGGCATGGGTTCCCTAAGGCATGGGGAAAAGTTTTTGGGCAAAAGCAAAGTATCTTGGTGGTGCACGACGGCACATGGCGGCTTGTGTGTGCCGTCTGTCACATTTTGCACCTGAGCGATTTTGGGAAACATTGATGCAAATCAAATCCAAATGGTTCCCTAAGGCATGGGGCAAAGTTTTGGGGCAAAACGAAAGAATCTTGGAGGTGCACCGCGGCACATGGCGGCTTGTGTGCCACGAGTCAATTTTTGCACCGGAGCGGTTTTGGGAAACATTGATGCAAATCAACTCCAAATGGTTCCCTAAGGCATGGGGCAAAGTTTTGGGGGACAGCCAAAGCATCTTGGAGGTGCACCGCGGCACATGGCGGCTTGTGTGCCACGAGTCAATTTTTGCACCGGAGCGGTTTTGGGAAACATTGATGCAAATCAACTCCAAATGGTTCCCTAAGGCATGGGGCAAAGTTTTGGGGCACAACCAAAGCATCTTGGTGGTGCACCACGACACATGGCGGCTTGTGTGTGTTGCGAGTCAAATTTTGTATCGGAGCGGTCTTGGGAAACATTGATGCAAATCAACTCCAAATGGTTCCCTAAGGCATGGGGCAAAGTTTTGGGGCAAAACGAAAGTGTGTTGGTGGTCCACCGCGGTACATTGCAGCTTGTGTGCCGTGAGTCAATTTTTGCTCCGGAGCGGTTTTGGGAAACATTGATGCAAGTCAACTCCAAATGGTTCCTCAAGGCATGAGGGAAGGTTTTGGGGCAAAACCAAATCATCTTGGTGGAGTTGAGTCAGTTGGTTATTTTTGTGGTGCACCACAGCACATGACGGCTTGTGTGCCGTGACTCAAATTTTGGGACCAGAGCTGTTTTGGGAAAAATTGATGGCAATCAACTCCAAATGGTTCCCTAAGGCATGGGGCAAAGTTTTGGGTCAAAGACAAATCATCTTGGGGGTACACCACGACACATGTCGGCTCGTGTGCCGTGAGTCAAATTTTGCACCGGAGCGGTTTTGGGAAACATTGATGCAAATCAACTCCAAATGGTTCCCTAAACCATGGGGCAAAGTTTTGGGGAAAAAACATAGCATCTCGGAGGTGCACCACGACAATCAACTCCAAATGGTTCCCTAAACCATGGGGCAAAGTTTTGGGGCAAAAACATAGCATCTCGGAGGTGCACCACGACAATCAACTCCAAATGGTTCCCTAAGTCATGGGAAAAATGTTTTGGGGCAAAACCAAAGAATTTTGGTGGTGCACCACGGCACATGGCGGCTTGTGTGTGCCGTGTGTCAAATTTTGCACCGGAGCGGTTTTGGGAAACATTGATGCAAATCAACTCCAAATGGTTCCCTAATGCATGGGGCAAAGTTTTGGGGTAAAACCAAAGCATCTTGGTGGTGCACCGCGGCACATGGTGGCTTGTGTGCCGTGAGTCAATTTTTGCACCGGAGCGGTTTTGGGAAACATTGATGCAAATCAACTCCAAATGGTTCCCTAAGGCATGGGGCAAAGTTTTGGGGTAAAACCAAAGCATCTTGGTGGTGCACTGCGGCACATGGCGGCTTGTGTGTCGTGAGTCAATTTTTGCACCGGAGCGGTTTTGGGAAACATTGATGCAAATCAACTCCAAATGGTTCCCTAAGGCATGGGTCAAAGTTTTAAGGCAAAACCAAAGCATCTTGGTGGTGCACCACGGCAAATGGCTGCTTGTGTGCCGTGAGTCAAATTTTGCACCGGAGCAGTTTTGGGAAATATTGATGGCAATCAACTCCAAATGGTTCGCTAAGGCCTGGGGGAAGGTTTTGGGGCAAAACCAAACCATCTTGGTGGAGTTGACTCGGTGGGTTACTTTTGTGGTGCACCACAGCACATGGCGGCTTGTGTGCCGTGAGTCAAATTTTGCACCGGAGCGGTTTTGGGAAATATTGATGGCAATTAACTCCAAATGGTTTCCTAAGGCATCGGGTAAGGTTTTGGGGCAAAACCAAACCATCTTGGTGGAGTTGACTCGGTGGGTTACTTTTGTGGTGCATTGAATTCTCTCTTTCCAGGTGATACTGTACTTAAAATTGTTTGATTATTTGTAAACACCATAAATGGTGTAGTTTTCATGTTTGATTATTTGTAAACATGTGTAGTTTTCATCTTTTGTGATTGTTAAGGGAGGTGTTTCATCTATTGTGTGATCAAGAGAGGTGTGTTGTCATCCTTTGAAGTTTTTCAAGGGAGGTGTTGTTAGCATATTTCAAGAACAAGTGTTGATGAAGTCCTCTAGATATTTCATGAAGATTTAAAGTTTTGATGATGAAGATTTAAAGTGCTCTAATCAACATTAAAGACTTGTGTCATCTCACAAAGGAAGGTTGCTAGATGGAAAAGGAAAGGCATAAAGAGTGATTAAAGCTTTCAAGAGAGAAGATTGATGAAGATTTTCTCAAGAGCTGAAGGTTCCTTTCTAGTAGATTCTGTTTTAGGTGTTGGATGAAAAGAGTAAGTCATAAATCCCATTCAAGACCTTTCCAAACCTGAGAGCAAGATGTTTTCTCGCAAAAATGTTTTTCTATGCTTTCAATCGATTATGATACGTAGTCTAATCGATTATTTCACTTAAAATTTGAATCAAAATAGTTTAACGAACTAAATAATCGATTAAGTGTTTTTGATAATCGATTATATTGATTTTGGGTTAATATAACCGATTATGGCCTTAATCTAATCGATTATATCAGGCAAAATGAGTTTTCCAGTTTTTAACTCTAATATAATCGATTAAGCTTTTTAGATAATCGATTAAATAATTCGTTTTTGCGAATTCAATGCTAAATCAATCTAAGAATGGAAACTTTGATGTATTTTCGAATTATAAAATGAAAGAGAATGTCTTAGGTTCAACACATCTGAAAACAACACAGTATTCAAAGTGTTCTTGTGCCTTAGTTTTTCAAAACTGCTTTCTTGCTCTCTCAAGGTTGATCAAAGTCTTTGGAAGTGGTGATCTTTGTGCTTAAGCTTTCTATCCAGCACTATATCAGGTGTATTCTTTTACTATTTTTTTAAAACGGGAAAATTCATCCCTTGGATCTGTTCTAAGGGAGGTGTGTTCATCTCTTGTGTGTCAAGAGAGGTGGGAATCATCCTCAGTGTGTCTGGGGAGGTGTTTCATCCTTAGTGTGTCTAAGGAGGTGTTTTCCTTTATCTTTATTTGTTATTGTATGAATTGGTGTTTGTAATTTCAATTAAAGATAGTGGGGTGATCATCACGCATTTGTGGTGATTGGGAACTCGGACGTAGGATTGGCTTAATCCGAACCGAGTATAAATCTCGTGTTATTTCTCTTTCCTCGTCTCTTTTTATTGTGGATCATATTAACAATTGCAATTCAAACTGCGCTAATCTAAGATTAAGGATAATCCACATCCTGGTTTTAAAACATTTATTTAAAATCTGGAAAATTATTTTAAAGAGAAAAAGTTTCTTAAAAATCCAATTCACCCCCCTCTTGGTTTTTACACTGTCGTCTACATTTATCAGGTGTTTCATCTCTTGAGGGATTCAAGAGAGGTGTTCAGTCTTTAGGTTTATTATTTTGTATGTTTCAATTGTAATATTGGTTGTAATTGAATTTTCTAAAGATAGTGATTGTGGAGTCACTCTCAAACTGAGGTGACTGGAAACTGAATATAGGATTGATTATATCCAAACCAGTACAAATCTTTGTGTAAATCTTTGTTTAGTTCTCTTCCCTTATCTCTTTACTTCTTTATTTACTGCATTGCTTAAACACTCAAATAATAAATTAAATAAAGATAAACAAGAAAATTTAAAAAGAATAAATTTATTTGTGACATCTTAAAAGCATCATTTTATCCCTCTTAATACCATTTTGTACATGAATTTTGTACGTGAACTTTGTACGTGAACTTTGTACGTGAACTTTGTACCTAAACGTGTACGTGAACTTTGTACGTCATACATCTAAATCTTGAGATACTTTAAAACAAATATATTAATAATGCTATCTAATATAAACTTACACACTAACATATTTTTAGAATTTTTTATAGAAATAGATTTTATATGTGTTGAATATTTTTAATTTTAAATTTTTAATATTTTTTTGTATTTTAATAGAATTTATACTTTTTATAATTTATGCCATTTAGAATATAAAAAGTGTGAGAGACCATGATACTCTTATTAATCATAAAATAAGTGAAAATAATATAAATTACACATTAATTATAAATTATTGTCTAAATTATATATATATATATATATATGTTAAAATTTATTTATAAAGATAAAAAATAATAATAATAAAACATAAAATGATGTGTCCGATTTTATATATATATATATCTTAAAATATATTTAAGTTTATTTACGAAAGTAATAATTTTTATAATAATAATAAAATGTAAGATGATATATTCATTTATACAAATATTTTAAAATTTATTTAAATAAAGATATTATAAAATGAAAAAAAATTATTTATATTATATTAAGGTTTAAATATATTTTAATTAATAAATATTAGATATATCTAAAAACTTTTAATATATAAAAATAATGTAAAATGTACACTTTATATTAAAAAAGTCAAAATACAGAATGTTTAAAATAGAAAATTTTAATTAAATGGTTTCCATGACCATGCTTAAAATAATTTTATGTATAAGGATGATAGAAAATCTTAATACTTCAGTTATATTACTTCTTGTCAATTTTAATTTAAAAATATAATTAATAAAGTTAATAAAAAGTTAAAATTTAAAAATATAATTAATAAAGTTATTAAAAAGTCATTGATATTATAAACACATGTGTTTTATGGATGGAGGAAAAAAATAAATATGAATGTCTATCATTATTCGCGAGAAAAAGAGATCTTATATGAAAACTCTTTCCATCAAAGTCTCTTGGATTTTAAAAAAATGCATCCTATATGCTTTCTGTTATTTTTTGTTTGACTACTATTATTTTTTACACACTGCATTTGCTATTTAAGAAGAGTTATACTGTACACTCTTTTTTGGACACTCGTGTCATCTTCCAAACAATTCACATGTATCCTCTAATAATGTTTCCTTCAAATGCATACTCTAGTAATGTTTGAAGTATCAAACTACACAATATCTTAAGTTATGATTAAATGGTTGTTATTTGAGATTCATTAAGATATATGACAAAACAGTTTTCTATTTATATCATTCTCCATCACTTCTTCTTCTTTCACTCCACTCTACTTTTCTTTTCTTTTCTTTTCTTTTTTTTCTCTCAGTTGAATATTTTGAAGAAGATGAAGATCGTGACAGAGAAAAGGCTATGAGATACAAAATAATAGCTTTGAAAAGGATATTTTCTTCATCATAAAGGCTTTTGGCGCCGTTGTGATTCTGGCCACTGATTTGATATCCACGTGTTACCCGATGTTTTTGAGAATCTAACCTCACCTTAAAACAATATGCAATATTCTATTGTATATTTTTACTAGTAAAATTGAAGAAAAAGTAGGTGAATAATCATAATTATGTTAACAAAATGTAGTTGATCGACTGTATTTGCAATTCTGTATATATGTTTGACAATTCCATATTTCACTTTGAGTAAAGAAAGGTATAAATAGTCAATATAATATGAACTTTGTATATATGTTGAGAGATCCATGCTTCATTGACCTTAATTGAGTGAAAAATGATAAATGGAAATACCACTTGAAGTGAATTGTTGCAGGCAAATTTCAAGAGGGCATCTATTACAATGATGGGATTGTTCTTTGCCTTAACCACTCCAGTGGGGATTGGAATTGGCATAGGAATAACAAATGTTTATGATGAGAACAGTCCAACTGCTCTTACAATGGAAGGAGTATTCAATGCAGCTGGTATATTGCACTTGTTGATCTCCTTGCCATTGATTTCATGAATCCAAGGATGCATCAAAGTGGTAGACTCCGTCTAGGGGCAAATGTTTCTCTTCTGCTTGGAGCTGGTTTCATGTCTCTCATAGCTAAATGGGTTTAAGAACATGTGTTTTTTTAATTTAGGTTAGAAGAAAATCCTAAGATTTACATAATTTTTGTTTTTTTTTCATAATTTAAAATGATAATCAAACAACTCGTTCATAAAGTTTCTTGTTTTTTTCTACTTACTAAATCGTGTTCGGATTTGAATTAGGTGTTCTGCAGCATGCGAATTTCACTTATATTCACCGATTGTGCACTTCATGTACCTTTGTTTACATTGTATATGGCCAAAAGTTGAATTCAGCATATAGCGACAACTTTGATTAAAGTTTAATTGCAACTAATTGAGTTTGTTGAATATTAAAAATATTAGTTATGATTATTGTTTGTAGATCATTAAAAATCAATAATATGCATTTTTATCATTATAATTTTTCTTTCATACTTTAGTATTAATAATATTTAAAACTGTTTTTTTTTTCAATCTTTCTTTCATAATTTAGTAAAAATTAAATGTATATTAAAATTTATAATCACAATTTTAAGTCAAAATTTTAATTATTAATTATTTGTTAATAATGATGAGTTTTAGTAGTGTTTGGACGCATAAATACAAAGTTCATAATATATAAGTCTTTTTGTAAATTTTTGTATTCAGAATTGAAACTTTAGAATTTGAATAATTTTTTAGATTCTCTAAGTTCTTCATTGGAACTTCTAACTCCTTTCCAATTCAAAGTATTGGATCTTTCTTTACTCATCAATTTCTCTCAATAAAGGTAGGTTAGAGTTTTCCATCTCTAATTTCTTCTACATTTCTCATTTTTTCAAACAATCAATGAAAATTGTAGGAATAATCCTAAAATGAAGTCAATTTTTCATTAATTCTATGGGTTAAGGTCAACTTATGAGTCACTTTTTAAAGTAAGACTTCTATTTGAAAAAAATAAAACAAAAATTTACTTAATTTTTTTATACAGGAAAATATTCACTCAATCCAAACAAATTCAAAACGTAGTGTTCAGAATACAAATAGCACGACAGCAAAAACCAGAGTGGGTGAACTGACTAAGTAAAATTTTCTTCAAATAATTTCGATTTTGAAAAAAATCCCTTCTCAAAACTCTAATGTGGATTTTTCCTTGATCCTCATTTCTTAATTTGATTGGTAATTAGCAGTATCAATCCACAATTAAAGAGATAGAGAAAAGAGAACACGTAGATTTATAATTGTCCCTGATGGCTTCAATTCCTACTCTTCCATTCCCAACCACCTGCCAAACCAGATGATTTTCCTACCATTTCCGAATACCAGCCCATAACACCCAACGCGGTGTTCAATAAACAAAGATAAGAAACACCTC